>CM045736.1:8618390-8643390 GCA_024760905.1 Plotosus lineatus | reverse complement strand
TCAGCAGGCTCCATGGATGCTCGAATTCACTGCTTCATCTTCATCTTCCGCTTAATCCGAGGTCGATCTGCAGGGGCAGCCACCTAAGCAATGAGGTCCAGATGTCCCTCTCCTCTGCCACTTCCTCCAGCTCTTCCGGGGAGGGGGGGGGGCACAGAGGCGTTCCCAGACCAGCTGAGAAACATAATCCTTCCTGCATGTTCTAGGTTGACCTCGGGGCCTTTAACCGGTTGGACATGCCCGAAACTCCACACCAGAGATACGTTCCCTCCTTGAATCGCCACCTTATCATGATGGAGGGATTTGTGTGTCCAAAAGATCCTCGGAGCTATCTTGTCGGGGGAATTATGCCTTTGGTAGTGTCACCCAAGGCAAACAGGTTCTAGGTGAAGGTCCACATGAAGCATGGTTCAAAAGACCTCTATAGAAAAACAACAAAAAATAAGGACACAGTTTCCCTTGCCCGGATACGGGTCACCGGGGTCACCCTCTGGAGCCAGGCCTGGGTGTGGGGCTCGAAGGTGAGCACCCAGTTGTTGAGTTTCTGCTGTGCAGCGCATGCCCAGCCAAAAAAGGAGACATGGGTCCACCCTCCCATGGACTTACCACCTGTGGGAGGTTATGTAGGGGTCAGGTGCAATGTGAGTTGGGTGGCAGCCGAAGGCATGGGTTCTGTCGGACCGATCCTCGTCTACCGACTCTGACTCTTGGGCGAATTCTGCCTCACTTGGAATTTCTAGGATAACTTTACAGAGACGGGCAACAAGCCTCAATCTACAATAGAAGAAAAAAGGAATCATGATCCTTGCGTTGTGTGAGGAGGTGTGATGGGAATTGGTAGAGATGAAGACAACAGCTGTCGGTGGAATCGAGTTTCTCATCATTGATCTTTTCACTGTAACCCGTCTTGTTCCATCCTGCCTAAAGACAAAGGTCTAGCAAAATGTTTCGTGCACTAGCTCTACCCTCAATCAATATACAGTCAGGTGATTGGTTAGAAAGTGCTGATTGATTTTTTTTTTTTTTTTTTTTTTTTTTTTTTTTTTTTTTTTCATGACAACAGCTTTTGCAATAATCCCAGCTTTAATCTGTCATGTTTTTTCTAAGATGTTCGCAGTTGTACAGCAGTAGTTAATACACAGGGACCTTTTAGATCTATGCTGCATATAATCGAATATAAAGGTCTGACATCCAGAACATGGCTCTGACTATCCTGGCTATTCCAGTGGAATTAGGAGGCAGTCAGTTGCACAAATGGGTGAAGGGAATAAAAATATGCTAAAAACCTCCTCCTTCTTTTCCTTTCGGCTGTTCCCTTCAGGGGTCGCCACAGCGAATCATCTGCCTCCATCTCACCCTATCCTTTGCTGCATCTTCTCTTACACCAACGACCTTCATGTCCTCCTTCACCACATCCATGAATCGTCTCTTTGGTCTTCCTCTAGGCCTTCTGCCTGGTAGTTCCAGCCTCAGCATCCTATTACCAATATACTCACTATCCCTCCTCTGTACATGTCCAAACCATCTCAATCTAGCTTCTCTGACTTTGTCTCCAAAACATCTTACACGTGCTGTCCCTCTGATGTGCTCATTCCTAATCCTATCCATCCTCGTTACTCCCAAAGAGAACCTCAACATTTTCATCTCTGCTACCTCCAGCTCTGCCTCCTATCTTTTCCCCAAGGCCACTGTTTCTAAGCCATACAACATAGTTGGCCTCAACACCGTCTTGTACACTTTTCCTTTCATTCTTCTTGTGATTCGCATATTTTATTTGGCATTTGTTTTACACCGGCTGCCCTTCCTGACGCAATCCTCTGCATTTATCCGGGCTTGGGACCGGCGTGAGGGAGAGACACTGGTTTGTGCCCCCCCTCACGGCTGCATTTGGAGGTACTGCTGGGATTTGAACCCAGGATCTCCTGTTTACCAAAAAAAAAAACCTAAAGTGAGTAAATTTATTCAGCGCTTGACCCACAGCAAGCTTCTATGCAGCCAAACTTTCTGGGAATGGAAGCCACGCCCTCTTGGGAATCAATCCATCTCATTCATTCTTTCATTTTCTAAGCCACTTAATCGTAATTAGGTGATTAGAAGCTAGCGCCCATCTCAACCCACTCTGAGCGAGGGTGAGGTAAACCCTGTACAGCTTGCAAAACCATCACAGGGCCAACACTAACACAAGTATTTACACACAAACACTCAAACCTACGAGTGGTTTGGAACCGCCGATTAGTCTACTGTGCATTTTTTCGGATTATGTGAGGAAACTGCAGTACGCGGAGGAAACCCATGCAAGCACGAGGAGAACATGCAAACTCCACACAGAAACGCCCGAGCTGGGAAACGAACCCGGGCCTTGCTGTGAGGGGGATGTGCTCACCGCTATGCCGCTGCCCCGCCCAAAATCCATCTGCAAGTGCCTGGAACAATGACTAGATTAAGCTGTTCACCCCTGGAAGGCAAAAAAAAAGTATAAAATGAAATCATCTACAAATGTCTACCATAAAGAAATTCATAGTCTTAGGCTTTTATAACAAGTTCATATTCTGTAAAAGCACAGTGTTATAGTTTTACTCAAATCGGGTGGATATGCAAAGAATGTCCAAATCGCCAGTCTGTAGTTCACATCAGTTTTATTTGTGTCGCGCTTTTGACAGTTAACATCGCCACAAAGTTTTGCAGAGTAAAACCAATTTAAAAATGAATTGAAACATCGAAAGATTTATTTTGAAAAACCCTACACATCCCTAATGAGTAAGCCCATGGCGACAGTGGCGAGGAAAATCTCCATCAGTTAATGTGAGGAAGAAACGTTGAGAGGAACCAGGCTCATATGAGAAACCAATCCCCATTTGGCTGAAACCATAAATACAAACCATGGAAGAGAAACTTCATTACAGTCCAACATGAAGTCCAGTCGGTGATACCACAACTGTGAGTCCTAAATAATTGTGGCAAACGACTTCATAGCACCAGCAGTGAAAAGTCATCTTCACGGTCTGTGAGGCTGTCGAGGTGCATACAGATGTTTATCAGCAGGAACGAGGGGCTTCCGAGATGAGCTCCAAGCCACAGGACTCAGAAAGCTGGAGGATCAGGAGGATCACGATCAGCAGCATCCTAGAAGAAGCATGTGTACGTCAGCAAAAAATGGAGAGGGTGGAGTTTGTCAGATCTCTTAATAACAGTGTAATGGGAAAAGAAAAATAGATCCTGAGTGTTGAGTGCAAGCAGAGACTCTAGCATGACTCAGTACGGCAGCATAACTAAAAGGAGAGAACTTGAAAGAAGGCAGGCATGATAGCCAACTCTGACAATGAGCAATCAGCAACTCCGCCGTCATAGTAACTTTAAAATTTAAGTACAGTGGTACCCCACGTTCAAGCAATGCACGAGTTGCTCTCCCATTGGCTATCTCCCTACATCCCGTCCAACTGGCCTCCCATTTGCTATCTCCCAACATCCTGCCCCACTGGCCTCCCATTGGCTATGAGGGTTAACGCAGCTCCCTACCATTCTCTATTCTGGAGCTGTATCTCCATAATACCCATGATGCTTTTCGTGTAAAGGACAGAGTTACTGTTGTTTCATGAGTTTTTCGAGTGTGCTCATTGCAACTTTATTTTTTGGCTCAGGCTTTTAACCTTGCATAAACATTTGTAAGATTATTACTCTGCTAAGAAGACATGGTTAACATCAAGTAAGTACCTGAAAAGGAATGCTTTTATCATTTTTAAAGGGTAGTATTGGGGGCCTTGGAACGAATCACACGTTTGACATGTAAAATGCATTTGTACTTTCGAAAAATCCAGGTTACGAAAAAGGCTCTGGAACGGATTCCTATCGTAAGGTGAGGTACAACTGTAATTTAAAGTTTTTGAACCCAGCATAGAGCAAATAGAAATGGCTTGGAATACGACATTTTTAAATCTTCCAGAGTTGAGCGATTGAAATCCTGCTGCGAGGTCTTAAATAGTAAAATTATTCATTGTATGAACTGAATTATTTTTGATCGCCTTCATAAACCAAATTTTCTTCGATATTAATGGGTAGGTTTTGTTGTTGTTACTGTTTGTTTGAAACACTGATAATGTTATGTAGGTGACTTTCTTTCATCAACCATGACACAAGCCCTTTAATTATACAAAATAAAATCATTTGTGTATTGTGGAAATACCATCATCACCCATTTTATCACGACGGTAACACGAGAAAAAGGCCATCGTGTATTAACGTTCTTGCCAGGGTTTACTTTGCAGTGTTTTTAAAAATATTATGAATATTAGCACAAACTTGCAATTGCTTGAAAACAAAATGAATAAAACTCTTTTGGAACGTGTTATTAAACACGATAAATTAGTCTGAATTCAATTAGATACGCTTTAAAAAACAATAAAACTGTCAGTCTTGGCTTTTTAAATGAAAATTTCCCCATGTTCTGCTCACTGTTTCCATCCATGGCACAGTCCTGCTGCGACAGGGATTTCAGATGTGTGTACTTATAATAAGTAGACTGCAGGCACAGAGAGACTAATCAGGGAGGAAGCACTCCTGATGAAAATGTGCACTTAGAGTAAGCAGATGACTCTGTACGAGACAAAGAGCGATGAAGACCTTTTTTGTCCCCTTGTAGGTGTGAATATCATTAGCAGCATTTGTTCAAACTCGCAGGATGTGGAAGCTTTGTGCGTAAGGGCATGAAAAAAAAAAAAAAAGCAGAGAGGAGGGGAATAAATACAAGAAAACCAAACTGAAGCATAATGGAAATGAGGCAGTGGTGTGACGAATGGCTTGGTGCACAGGGGCTGAACATGTTCTTCTCAAAGTGAGGCATTACGTCCTTATCAGTGTCTCGCCTTCCGCTTTCATCTCTCGGGTTTTTCCTGCACAATTGAGCCGAAGTCACCTCAAAAGTAACGGAGACCTTGAGGCCATCTTTATTAGTGTTGTGGCGGCATTTTGTGTTTTAATCGCAAAAGCCCTCGTGGAAGCATCATCCGGTCGAGTTTTTTAATCGTCATGACTGAAAACCTAGGTGTGATTGTCGAGAATTCGTTCACATCCATCCTCGATTTCACCTTGGCGAATGGAACATTTATTCTGGGTCGTCTGTGATAAAGTGATGTTCATTAGCTGTACCTTGGCTAAGTTAACATGGATGCTTGTTATTTTCTGCTCGGTGTGTATGTAGGGATTTTGGGTTAACATGACCGAGTCACAAGGTTATTAATATAGAGGATTGTATTACCCCTTGAGAAAATGACTGCTTTCTTTTGTAGGATCTGGTTTATTGATGCTAATATTAGCAGGGCCCTGACCTCTAATCCTTCTACAGTCAATTAGTGTGGTTTCCACCTGCAGGGCACATGCAGATTTATGTGCTTACCAAGGAGTCTTTACTGAAACCCTCCATGTTTCCAGCCACCACTCTGCTGTACACATAACTCCATCCCACAGGATGCTGGAACATGCTCTGAAGCCGAGTTGATTTATTTTTGAAAGGAACATGTTTCACCTTGAGAAGTTTATTTCTTATCATAATTTTTGAGCCTTGGTCGTGCATCTCTTTTAAAATCGGACGTGCTCTATAAAGTTTCGCAAAATAATAAGCAAAGTCCTGGCTCTCAAATCTGATTGGCTGAGGCCTGTTGAAAAGATGTTGTAAATTATTTCACAGTAATTGAGTTCTGTGTTAATGCACCACGTTTTAAACCAATAAAACCTTTATACTATTTCCGACATGATATTTAAAAAAAAAAAAAAAAAAAAAAATTCATTGAAATGGCTATGCTGCTCCCACGGCACCTGCCGTCTCATCACTTGTGTGACTCATCCATCATGTTTATCTCCGCTATATTTTATGAGAATACAATCAAAATGGAAACAAGAGCAAAGGCTTGGTAAGGGATTGGTTGTCTGCTCTGTAAAGAGAACTGGCGCTAATGAAAAAGAAGCGGCGGTTTTTATTTTGTGCCCCAGCAGAAAGCAGGTCAGGTTTGTTTTCAGATTCTGCCGGTTGCTAATGACTATTTGGGTAAGATTCGCCAAAAAATATCTTGTAAATGTGTTTACATTTTACCCCCTCACCCTCCTACACACAATGACCAATGATGAACTGTACTCGGGGATCTGGATTCAAGGGATTTTCTTCTTGATTTCCTGTTAGCTCTTCCGGAAAATTTGCTACTTGTCATCTGGGGTGGGGAGGCCTAGGGGGGGCCGCACAATAGAATTAATATTAAACCAACTTTAGAACTTTGTGTCGCTTAGCAACCAAAACTTACTGCTAATAGACGAATAGCAGTAAAGCACTTAAGGACGAGTTATGGTGATTATTTTTCATGGATAAGAGGATTTAAGGCACTAAAATGTCTGCATGCCGAACAATGCCCTTCCAGTTGATAAAATCAGTAAAAGCGGGCGCGCCCATGACTTATTACTTTATTATATCAGTAATTCCACAGAAACATGGCCGCTGCCTGCTTGCTGCAGAAAATGGTTTATTTACCACAACAGGAATGTGCACACAAAGCATCACGTTAGCAGATCATCAAACATAGACATAGAGCACGCCTTCGATGCCTGTCCCGTGTCTGTCTGTCACAAACTTGTCGCTGATTGGCACTAAATTGTAAAAGGAGGTTCCTCACAATCTTTCCCATCCAATGGTTCGTTCAAAACCACACACATCAGGTTCCTTTGGGCGACTCGAAGAACTGAGCTGATTGCACACAGTCCCACTTCATGCAGTGTTTCGATGGCATATTTTTCTACAGGAACCGTTAAACGGTTAATTTCTAAAGGTTTTTGTTTTGGGTCCAAGACTCTACAGGTGCATGATGGGAGTATAGGCATTTGAGAGCTAATGGTGTTCTGATTTAATTCTCTGGGTGATGAAATCACCTCCCACACGCACAATCTTTGCAGGAACATGAGTTTATTAAGCGAATAATTATGTTCACAGGACAGGTGATATGAATGAGTGTGGAAATTAGCTGGAGAAATGCGATGAATGAACACCTGGCGTAAACCTTTCCTGCTTTCGCTTCAGACCGGATTCGGGACACACACAGCGGAGATTTATTTATTCGTTTCCTTTTCAAAGGAGCCGCGCTACTCTTATGACATCAGCCTCGGACACCTTTCAAATGAGGTAGTTATTGGTAGCTCTGCCTTTATTTATAGCATGCAATCCTCGTTCTGGTTTACATGTGCCTTCGGGAATTAAAAACAATATTTCCTGTTCTCTTATATTCATCGTAGAGGTGAGCATTTCCTTTCGGAGTGAAGTGTAAATAAACATGTCAAACCGTTATGCCTTTCATCTGATGATGCATTTCCGCTCATATGCTTCAACCCATAGGACCCTTGATTTGTAACGTGGGATGAACAAAAAGCGGCTTTTTTTTTTTTTAAACTGAAATTGACCATATTAGAGGTAAATGACGGCATTCTGCTTTGATTCATGGCAGTGTTTACGCCAACACATGAGTGCATCCTCACCCATGTATTCGCTAAAAGATATATGAGAAAAATGTCTGAAAAATGCGGTCTCACTTAATATGCGTTGAGCTGCATTGGACCACACGTGACTGAGACTTGACTGCAGCATGAATCTCGTACATTTTGCCTTGAAACTTTATTGTTATCCCCGCTCGTTCTCACTCGTCAGACCTGACTGTGTTTGAACACGTCATTGAGCCTCATCGTCATACACTCACGATAATAAATAAATCTTGAAGCTAATTCTTGTACGATGTCACTTTTCTGCTTGTTTGACATTTTTAACATTCGGTGTCAGTCCCATAAATCCTCATTTCAACGACTTCCTTCTGTAATCGTGCAAAATATGGTTTTCATATACAGTTAAAGCTGTGCACACATGGCCCAGATGTTTTTAATCACACGCTACTGGCAATAAGCTGGTCCATGATGACAAATGTACTCGCATAGTAATCCATCTTTGGTGAGTAGCAATTGTGTTCGCTGTAAGGGTTAAGCAGCAATTTGCACAGTGCTGATAGTATGGTTCAGATATCGAGACACATGCAGAAAGTTGTGTTAAGCATTTCATTTGCGTTTGAAGCTACAATGTACTTCTTCTTTTTTTTTTTTTTTTTTTAGGGTTTTTTTTTTTAGGGTTTTTTTTTTTTTCCTACGCTGCTCACATAACATTTTGTCTCAGTTTTGGTTTCTTGAGTCCGCAAAATTCTGAGTACATTTGGAGGCGGGGCGAATAAGCACAGTTTTGTATTCATAACTGTTCATATGCAAGACTTTTGTGCATGCATGTTTGCAGAGTTGTCAGAACAAGGTTGATTTGTTTGCAAGTTAAACCAGCACATCATCGAATGAATACCTGTGCTGGTCTTTTGTGCAGGTACACACAAGACCTGCCTTTTTGCTGTGCTCTCAGTGCAGGTGTTCATGTCAGAAAGGTTAATTACAGCGCTCCAGTGCTGGGAAAATTTGGGTTAAAATGTCCATATATACAACAAACACCATAATAACAGGAAGTAATGTGATGACAAGGTGAACCTTTTATGTTACCTAAAATGTGACCCCAAAGACCCTTGGCGATGCCCCGGTTTGGCGGAAGCAAACCTCAGTCCACTGTTTATTTAAAAAAACAAACAAAAAAAACCCCATAATTCACACTTTACAAATAACAACAAACGTGTGGCGTTCCAACAGCCCAGAGTCTGGGATCAAGGGTAAAAACTTCTCTCACAAAGTGCTGCACTTCGGAAAAACTTGAGAAAGTCACAGAGTTTAAAATGACTTTCATTACAAAGGGCTGCATTCAAAGTCCGTGACTTCGTACTTCTGGAGAAAAAGTGCTTTGTATACAGAGTTGAGTTACACATCTGCTTCCAAGTCAGTTTTCTGGATGCTTCATTCAGATTATGCAAATTAACCACATGTAATTTAAATCTGTCATACTTATAGCTTTGAGATTTGTCTTGAGGAGAAGTGTCCCGTATTTTCAATATTAAAAATACAATGGAACATTGGCAGTCGAGCGATTCTTTAGTCAAACAAATCAGAGTTTGACCAAAAAAATCTTGAGGAAAATCTCCCTCGGTGTTTGAACAAATGATCAGAGTTGGAACGGATCAGAGCCGAGAGTGTTGAACGCTGCTCAGTGTTCAGTGTTCAGTACTTTGAACAGCCAATGAGAGAGTCTCGTACTGCGTATTGTGTTCATTCATTACATCATGGCCGACTTTCGCTCTTAACTCCGAGTCCTAAGAAAAGCAGCAGGGATTCTACTGGAAAGAAAAACAGAAAAATCGTGAGAACATGAAGAGTCAACTGCAATCAGGAGACAGAGTAGGGAAAAACTGCCACGCCCTCTGAAAGCAGTAACCCCTCCCCATCTCTCCCTCCCCATCCATCCACATATCCACAAATACAGTACATAATTAGGTTAATTATTATGTATTATTAGTATATCTTACTCTTTTTTGCATTAATGTATTATTGTATATTGATATGTTTCATAAATACATTCGTTTTCAAATTATATAACGTTCATCTGAACACACTAATCCACTTTTAACCATTTCTGATGGGAAATGTTCTTTCACTATTCCAACAAATCGCTATTTGACCACATTTTTGGAACAAATTGTGTTCAACCACTGAGGTTCCACTGGATCGCTGCATCTGATTATGTAGATTCAAGATTTTGTTTGTTTGTCCGACACCATTATTTGAGTTGCTTAATAACTTGATGAATCTATAAGTTTAAATCTCTTAATAATAAATTATTGTTTTATTGATGTATAGATATTTTTGGAGTGTATTTCCAGCCCGATACAAACAGTCCATAGTAAATGACAAACATTGATCTGTTAACGTCATTCTTACTCAACCTTGTGGCACATGAGAGAAATACATTGAAGCTGAAGGTCAGAATTGCACGTGACCGAGTCATGCATTCCTACCTTTCAAGCCACGTGCGTGATATAAACTCCTCCACGAAAATGATTTCAGACTACCATTACCATTATGGTTATCAGATAACCAGCTCGGCCTCATGTGAAACTACAGCGATGTTTCTGCTACATAGTTGGTATTTCTTAATGAGGATGGGTTTCCCATCGAGTCTGGTTCCTCTTGAGGTTTCTTCCCCGTGCGGACACCATGGTGTGTGATACATGCTTTAAATCCTTACTCAGCATGGAGATTCTCCGAGTAGATTCTGGAACCCGACGACAGGAATTCAACAAATTTTTCCGACGTTCTTGTTTTCGTGATTACAGGAAGTTCCGTCGAACAGTTTTCCCCAAATCCCTGCGTAGGCTTTTGGTGACTGTGACCTTACAATCATCATTTTCATTCTCAGCAAGAAAGCCACTCAAGCCTTTTGACCTGTGAAAGTGGGAGGAGCTTTCCTGGAAGAGACCACGCCCATCAGAATCGAAACGCTTTGTGAGGGGGGATCGAGTTGATTTGCGTTGACGTTCCATGGAGGCAGGTGTTTGTCCCCATAAACTAATACAACTCAACACTTGATTGTTTGTCTTTCACTTTAATGTTTACACATTATCGCCACAAACAACAATAGTCCTCCGTTCTGTAAAACGATAATAACCCCTTCTTGATCAGGTCTCTTCTCAGAAATAAGAAAAGGCCAGACGCGGCATGACCTTGACACCGTGTGGTTTATGGCTGGATATTTCCTTTCAACCGGCGCTTTGATATGAGCCTTTTGAACTACTGGAGGACTTTGTGAAAGCAGGATATGTAAATCAGGTTTATAATAAAATAAGCTGCTAATGTTGATTCATTGTGAGGCACGTAATGTCATTTTAAAAGGGCTTTCTCGTTATTATTTAATGCTTAATTTAGATTAACCTCTGAAATATTCTCTGTTCATTTGCAGGTTATTATAAAACCGCCTTTGAAATGCATGAAATTTCAGCCTTCAGGTAAATCGCTTCAAAATAGGTGGCATGTAAAAAAGATAGAGTAAAGAAAGCGCGAGAATAAATGTTTAATAGAAATGTACAGATTATGTAATACTGTTATGAGTACATTCATTTGAACTTGTATGCACACCACAATTATAATTACATTTTAATATACACTGAGTAGCAATAGGATTTCATAAGCATCCACAGTTTAAATGTTCTCATAATACTTTTTTGAATATATTATGATGAGGTGAGCTAAAGAATAATTGGCGCACTTCTGTCTTCGAACGGCCTGTAAATCATTTCCCCCAGCACAGCCTTGCCTCAAACCCGGATTACTACACTGTGCGTATCATGGCGAACTTGAGCACTGTGTTTTTCTGATTTATACAGCCTCTCGATGGCTGGAAGATTTCCACAGTGACATGTCAGTGCACTGCAAATGTGCTCTAAACGTGTGAATTTTTCATGCGGCCCGACGGAGAAACATTACATTGTTCTGTCATGCCGCAGTTTGATTTTTTTTTTTTTTTTTG
This sequence comes from Plotosus lineatus, assembly GCA_024760905.1. Classification (NCBI taxonomy): domain Eukaryota; kingdom Metazoa; phylum Chordata; class Actinopteri; order Siluriformes; family Plotosidae; genus Plotosus; species Plotosus lineatus. Next base: position 8,631,929 of record CM045736.1, on the reverse strand, counting down.
TCCTGCTCCACACTCTCCTCCTTTCTTCTCATTTTATCAGCCTCATTCCCATCCAATGTCATCAATTTATAATGCCAGAGCTTGGGTGATAAATACCATAAAACATTTAATAAAAGTGTTAACCACGTGTCTGAGTAAGAATCTTAATCAATAGAAAGTCTCACGGCTTGAGACGAATTGATCCGTGAGCGTTGTAATGAGGGGCAGAGGACAGACCTGGACCGCCATTAATTTACCTGTCAGGGTGTCGAAAAGGCTTCGGAGATAAATATTCCAAATTGCTGGTGGAGAAGTCTTTATCTCATGTGTACGAAACGTCCGACATCCTTTAAATCAGGTTAGATCGGTTGAAGGTGCAGAATAGGGATCAGTAAAAATGAGTCAAGGTGAACAATTAAATAGGTGAAGTTCATCATCGCATACCTACCCTTTGTATATTTGGCAGGAGAGTTCCTGTTCTCAACAAAATGATTATGGTATCACGTCTAAGCGCTGAGGTCGTCTCACGAAGGACAAGATACGCCTTTATTTTCACTCAGTTGGAGTGACTTCTTTTACGGAACAGTGACTATCAGTGCTCTTCATATTTTATCCATTTAGCTTCCTCCAGTTATAACGACTGTCTGGTAACCTATAACTCAAACCACTTCAAATCATATTTGTTATTGGAATGTTATCTCTATCCTGTACAGTGGTCTTACGAATTTAATCCGTTCCGAGGGTGAGCTTGTAAGCCAGAAAGTTTGTTTGATGAAACAGTTATTCCATAAGAAATAACAGAAAAACAATGAATCCGTTCCCACCCCCTCCCAAACTCATATAACCTCACACAAACATGTATATTTGACCTAATATATTAAAGATAAACACATAAAAACAACGAATATTTCATAATAATAATAATACGTGTACATTAACATTAATAATAATTCATAATAAATAATAATAAAACAAGAATAAACAATAAGTCAACTAACCCTTCCGCTCATCAACTGCGGTGAAGATGTCATGTGGGCTGACATGAGGTGGTGCATGACAGAGAAGGAGGAGAATTCTGTGCGTGTGCACACTACAAATGCCAGCAAGGAAAGGCTCGTGGTCAGCTCCCACAAGGCTAGTGCTTCTCAAATAGTGAGGCGCGCCCCCCTCGGGGGGCACGGTGTTATGCCGGGGGGGGGGGCGCATATGACCCTGAGGAACATACTTTTTTGCCACAATGTACTAGAATTAAGGGCGGCATGGTGGTGTAGTGGTTAGCCTGTCCGCCTCAAGGCAAAAAGGCCGGGGTTCGATTCCAGGCCTGGGTGTTTCTATGCAGAGTTTGCATGTTCTCCCCGTGCTTCCGTGGGATTCCTCTGGGTACTTCAGTTTCCTCCCACGGTCCAAAAACATGTACAGTCGGCTAATTGGCTGTTCTAAATTGCCAGTAGGTTTGCATCGTGCAGAAGGCAATGGCAAACTACTGCACTATCCTTGCCAAGAAAACCTCCATGAAGATGATAATCAAGGCGTTATCCTTCATAGCAGGTTGCCAAGAGTCGTCCTATGACTCGGAAGGTGCCAGACCAGACTAGACTTAAGTGGAATTGCACATCCAGACGAGAATGAAGTGTAATTGCACATCCACTCCAGTAGTTGGCAGTGGCGCTCTCATTGTCGTGCTATGGTGTAAGGAAAAAGCACCGAGCGAACAATATGAATTGCAGTGAAATGTTTTTTTTTTTTCCCCCTTCTTCCTTGGGGCGTCACAGGAAATAATTGAGAAGCACTGCACAAGGCGTTCTTGGAGCGCAGAGGAATACACACTGAAGAATACGAGGATAACTGGCTTGGAAAATGCATTTCCCCAGCAGAGCTTGTAAAGTGAATTTTTGCTTGTTGGATGGGACAGATTTTTGGTGGGTTTGAAGCTCGTATCATGGAAAATTCGTTGTAAGGGACACTCGTAGGACGAGGTACCGCTGTATTTTTGTGAGACGAGCTTTGGGAAGTTTGTTGTCTAACCCCTGTCTAGCTGACAACGATGTCCAACCACTGATTTTGTAACAGCGAAAAAAAAATTAGTGTTGATTCCAATTTTCTGCTGTAAGACGAGTCAAAAATACCTCAGATGTTCTAGTTTTACTTGTAATCAGCTGCTGCTAACCTCCAGTTATATCTGTGTAGGATTTCGCTAGCTTCATCGATCCCCACCACCCCGAGAAAAACGTTCACCCAGAGCGTTATATTATGTCACCGTGATTAAAAAATAGTTCCATAATATGTGTATGGTTAGTTAATTGCGTTTACTTGTTTGCATTGCATCGTTTGTCACGGGTACGTACTCAAATCATGCGTTTAAAAATGTCCGCTGACCAGCCTTTGCCAAATTTTGCTTTTTATAATTACATCGAAATGAGTCTGGATTTGCAGGGAGTTGAGACGAGAATTCCACACCTGAGCTCTGTTTTCCAAATGGCATTTCTATGACTACCAAGAAATGCTCTTTCCTTTGTGATTAAAAGTACAAAGGGAGCAATTCTGATCAGAATATGTATGTATGTGGTATGAGATTGCCGAGAACGTATGTGTGCAGTCGAATCCCACCTGTTTGCCGCAGTGTTCATCACGCCCTTTCCATTACCCCGTTGAAATATTATTTGTTATCGTGAAAGAAAAGAGGCGTCTCGCATGTATTTTCATATTCCACCAACACTGAACTGCATTGCCTTCAGGGACCAGATCTGGAAAGGCTATTACATCCACTGCGGGCTCTGTGTTCAGATGCATCTTAAAGTTGCCAATCAAAAATCTATTGGCTATTTTCACATGGCACAGCTGCCATACACCACATCAAGACAATGCTGCCTATTAAAGTGGGTTTAGTTCATAGTGGGGTTCTCTCTCTCTCTCTCTCTCTCTCTCTCTCTCTCGCTCTCTCTCATGGCTACAGCTGTTGACCAGCATATGAAGCTGCTTTGCCAGATTGCTAGAAGGCGTAAGAGTTGGTCATCCATAAAAGTAGCCATTGAACATTAATCAAGACGAGTAGAGCAGCTGCTCAATCAATTAGCCCTTCTTGTTGCTGGCATCACGGTTCTAATATAGCTGGCACCGATTTCTCCATAATCCAGGCCAGGATCTAAGTGAGTGAGTCAAACCAGGAAGTGAGCACACTTTAATAGACTGCAGTGTCTTCACACGGTACATTACAGCCACACAGTACGAAAATAACCTCCATGCTATCGACGAGTAGTCAATTCAGCATCTTTAAGTTGCAAGGACACAGAGACCACAGTGTGTGTGGAAATGCAATGAACTTGTTCTCACTGGGAGCCATTCGCAGACCACGGCCGTGATCCACCTGAGTGTTCGGGGATTGTATTAATAAAAGTGGTAAACTCGATGGATTGTGCGGTATTTTGTTTCAGGTGGATAATGTAATGTTAGTGATAACCTCAAATTAACCAGATGTGCTTCAGCTTTTGCATAAAATAAGGTCAATGAATTATATATAGATTCTTCTATAATCACCTGAAGAGAGAGGATGGTTTCACCACCCCTCGAAACAGATCTGTAGTGATAAATGGAGTTTCAATAGAAAGTCTTTGTCCTGTCCTTTTGTTATTTGCTCTACCAAAAAGTATTGAGCACTCTCCTACGGAAGGATGTACTCAGAAATTCCTCTATATAATATATATATATATATATATATATATATATATATATATATATATATATATATATATATGTGTGTGTGTGTGTGTGTGTGTGTATATATATATATATATATATATATATATATATATATAGATATATATATATATATATATACACACACACACACACACACACACACACACAGGGATCCCTCACTTTCCGCGATTAATTGGGACCGACCATCGAAATCTGCAAAGTAGGATCTCCAGACGACAGACGTATATGTACATGTATATGTGTATATAATATCAATAAATACATATTCAATGCTATAAATGCTTATAATAACAATTAAACCTTAAAAGATAACATAAGCTGTAAATAAAATATAGATACACATGTATACAGATGGTATTGCATGAGAAGAAGACAACACACATACATACGCGCAACAATGTAAATAGTTTTGATGGAAGATTTTTGGGTTGTTTTTTTGTTTTGTGTTGGTTTAGGGATTTGTTTGGGGTTTTTTTTGTATAATTGGCCTTGTTTTTGTTGAATTTTCCTTAATATTTCCCCCTATTCTTCCTTAATTTCCTTATTTTTTAATTCGATGAATTATATATATGTATATACATATATATATATATATATATATATATATATATATATATATATATATGTGTGTGTGTGTGTGTGTGTGTGTGTGTGTGTGCATGTGTAGCTAGATCGGGTACAGATATGTAAATCATTTTTATTTGTATCATAATTGTTGTCTTAATATGCATAAAATGACTTGTGCTTCCATACAATGGGATATTCGACATGTAAAAGTTTAATAATTGTATGGTAGTAAAGTTGTATGTCACATTTTTAAAAATTTATTTTAGTTTCCCCTTTGGGGATTAATAATGGATGATCTTATCTTGCTCTGTGGGGCCGGTGGCGTAGTGGTTAGAGTGCTGGGCTCATGATCGGGAGGTTGTGAGTTCAAATCCCACTGAGACCCTCACTGTGCTAAGACCCCTGGGCAAGGTTTCAACCACAAGTGTGCCTCTGTTCACCCAGCAGTATAAATGGGTACCAGTAAAAATATACTGGGAAGGAACCTGCAATGGACTAGCGTCCCATCCAGTAGGAGTTGAACCCCTGGTCGCTTCATGCTACGGAAACGTACGGGAGTAAAATCCAAACAGACTTTCCTTATCTTACTCTAAAGCACAGCATAATAAAAAGGCTCTGCCTGCCTCGACTGTTATTTAACGTGACCTGCGACCTCTATTGATCTCGGATCACCATCAATATACTTACTGCATGCTGTGAAAATGCTCGAAGTCAAATTCTCAAGGATAATTCATCACATTGAGATGCTGCATTTGGTGGTAATGTTTAAGGTGTTTTTATTTCAGATATCACCTTTCTGTTGCACGTAAATATAACCAGACTGTGGTATTCTAATAAACTCAAATAAAATCATCTTTGTTCAGCTGTTTGTTGAAAAATCCTTCTGAAATAATTTAGGTTGAAGCCCTCAGAGTCAGGGATTATCATGATTTAATTCAATCACTGTATAAAATTTCAAAAGGAAGATATACCCAGTGTATTTTATCTTAAATGTGTTTGTGATTATACCCCGGACGCATTAGGCAGAGGTAAACGTACCCTGCGTTTTTTAATTCCCACGGACAAAATGCAAATCAGATCAGATTTATTTGCATACGTGCCATGCGTTTTGTGCATTACTTTATTTCTTTTAGATGTGCAGGTGTAGGGAAGGTTCTCCAATTAGCCGTGAAGAAAGTGAATAACTTGATTGATTGGGGAGGGACGATCACAAGGCAATGATTTCCCCTGTGACCAATTTTCTCACGCTTCCACGAGCAAATAAAATATGGAACAAAAAGAACAGGCGTGCTCTTTTCTACCGAAGCGCGTGGCCCGTCCGACGGTTCTGCTCCTAATGATCCGGCGAAGCAAAAATAATAACCGAGAAGCAGGGGTCATAACTCATCAATGCAGTGTAATAATGTCAACCTTGTTAAATAAGTCTGGGGCTTGTTATGTCAATGAATCAGTGTTGCAGGGCTTGCGTTGGAGTTTCTGTTCCAGACAAAGCTAGAATCGTACGTGTGGAGTCTGACATGACGGTCGGTGGTGTGTTTGCGTGGGCCGCTGAGGACACTGCACATGATTCTGTTGCTTCATGTGTGCCAGTTAGCACAGTTTCTGTGTTGATTTGCAATTAGCCTGGATCAATGTGTGCAAACACATCTGTTTGTTCATGTATTCCTATGAGAACATTGTAAATAGGAGAAGAGCTTCCTTTTCGCTATCATCCCGTGAATTGTGATGCTGGAGGCCTGCTGGTCCGCACAGATTAATTTTAGCATTTAGCAGATTTATGGAAAGACCAAAGGCCCATGTTAAACCTCTCCAGAAATGTCATTTGATTCCAGCACGCCGGCTCAGCCATGGGTTTGACTGCCCTGACGCGAGAACTGACATTTTCCGCTCGGTGAAAAGGTGCCAGGTCAGGTGTTTTACAACATCTGTAAAAACTTTTATAAGGAACATCTTGTAGTAGGAAGTCAAGGTGACTGGACTGAGACTGTTGTTTATCAGGTGTTTCAGTTCTCTGAGAGCGTAAGAGTTGTTTGTAAGAAATATTTGCATCAAAGCAAACATCAGTGGCGAGGTCATCAAGGAAAATACCAACCAAAGCTTTGATTTGATAAAAATAGTTCACAGGAAATCATTCATTTATAGAGAAGTTGCTGTGGAAACAAAAAAGCCGGCTGCATATTCATTGATTATAAAGTATAGGGGGAAAAAAAAAAATATATATATATATATATATATATATATATATATATATATATATATATATATATATATATATGTGTGTGTGTGTGTGTGCGTGTGTGTATAAAATGTATATACATACATATAAAAGGTGTATTTTGTTTATCTCTGTGCATTTTTATTTCCTTCATGAGTTTTGTAAAATGTCAAAAAAAAAAGGCCCACACTCTGCATTTCCCAGCGAGTTTGAGTCAAAGTGAGACGGCTGCACTGGAAAGGTCATGGCTCAAGCAAAAGAAAGTCTATTCTAACTATTGATCTTGACAGCATGAGCTTTGGCACAAAGCAACGAGAACGATTAACACCACCACCGTGCTTCAAAACCCTCCACAGGCATTTCGGTGTAAACTCTGTGAAGTCTTAATTGAACTGTTATTCTATTCTGATGCATGAAAATATCATCTGTTTCTTTGTGAAAGCGCAGACTCCGTTTGATTTATGCAGCTGTCGCCCAGTGTTTCTGTTTACAGTTTTTTCCCTCTCAGCACAAAATTAGCACAATTATAGCTTTATCGGTGTTTTTTTTTTCCAGTTCAGAAGTCTGAATAGCTATCATTATATTGATATTCTTGCAGCAATTATCTCTGATGTCTTCAATTCCTGATTAAAAAAAAAAAAAAAATTGAAAAATTAAAAAAAAAAAAAATTCACTATCAGGTTTTTCAGCAATACATTCACAGGGTCAGAATTTGTGCCGCTGTCCCCGCCCCCCGGGATCTTAGCACTCACGTTGGCTTATATTCCTGTTTTTAAATAAAGCATGTAGAGTTTTCACATTTATTTATCACCCAGCCTTATTAGTGCTATGGTTGCACCTCTACCTCCCCCCCCCCTTCTTTTAGACAAATGAGATCTTTGCATAAATAATGTGGCGCAGGTCTACGGCGCTCAGAACTTAAGAAAAATTACGGTATTCCTAGTTATAAATCCACTCCTGAGCAATCTGTCTGGCGCAAAGTGCTGCCGAGCCAGAACTATTATTGTATGGTAAGCTTTTAATCTTTAAAAAAGATAGTCATAAATAACAAAGATGGTCTGCTTTATTCTGAGTTGCTTTAGTCCATTTTCCGTTATGACACCAGCCCATATAGTAATAATTCAAATTAGTAGAAGCAGGTTAGTGTTTGGAGTGCATTATGTGTTATGTAATGAAAAGGAAAAGAGATGGCATTACTTTAGTGGCATGAATATTTGCAGAAAGTCACTTTAATTGCCTGCTTTATGGAGCTGTTAGGCAATTAAGTCACATTAGGTTGCAATGAACCAAATAACTGAATTTGTGTTGTTTGTGTTGTACCAAGTAGTACTTGGTAAAGATGGTGCAATACAAATAATGACTTTCCAACTAAATTATTGAGGATAACCTCCTTATTGTCTGAGGGAGGGAGGGAGGGAGGGAGGGAGGGACACCATGATTTTGCAAACACACTCAGTGGAAACAAAAAGATGTGGTGTCTTTTTATTAATAATACCAGGGTACTGTTCTCAAATCTGATTGGTCAACGTATGTGGTCAGTGATGGTGGTGTTTCAGTCGGGTGTAAGAACAAAACTGTATAAAGGAAAACTAATCACTGTGTATGTGTGTATACTCTGTGTGTGTGTGAGTGTGTGTGTGTGTGTGTGTGTGTGGATATGTATGTTTGTGTATACTGTGTATGATTTTTTAAATTTTTTTTTCAATATTAATTTCATGTATTAATCCCATAAGGGAAATTATTTCCTCGGTATTTTATTCCTGCTGGTTCAGGAATCTAATATGCGGCCTTTTGGTCCCAAAGCCACTTTTCTTGCCATTAGGTTCTGGCTACCCTATATATATATATATATATATATATATATATATATATATATATATATATATATATATATATACACATATACAGTGGTATGAAAAAGTATCTGAACCTTTTGAAATTTGTCACATTTCTGCATAAAATCACCATCAAATGTGATCTGATCTTTGTCAAAATCACACAGATGAAAAAACAATGTCTGCTTTAATTAAAACCACCCAAACATTTATAGGTTTTCATATTTTAATGAGGATAGCATGGAAACAATGAGAGAAGGGGGAGGAATAAGTAACTGAACCATCACATTTAATATGTTGTGGCTCCCTTTTGGCAGCAATAACTTCAACCGCTTCCTGTCGCTGCAGATCAGTCTGGCACATCGATCAGGACTAATCTTGGCCCATTCTTCTTTACAAAACTGCTGTAGTTCAGTCAGATTCCTGGGATGTCTGGCATGAATCGCTGTCTTGAGGTCATGCCACAGCATCTCAATGGGGTTCAAGTCTGAACTTTGATTTGGCCACTCCAGAACTTGCATTTTGTTCTTCTGAAACCATTCTGAAGCTGATTTACTTCTGTGTTTTGGATCATTGTCTTGTTGCAGCATCCATCCTCTTTTTAGTTTCAACTGTCTGACAGACGGCCTCAGGTTTTCCTGAAAAACATCCTGATAAACTTTTGAATTCATTTTTCCATTAATGATTGCAAGTTGTCCAGGCCCCGAGGCAGCAAAACAGCCCCAACCCATGATGCACCCTCCACCATGCTTCACGGTGGGGATGAGGTGTTGATGTTGGTGAGCTGTTCCATTTTTCCTCCACACATGACGTTGTGTGTTCCTCCCAAACAATTCAACTTTGGTTTCATCAGTCCACAAAATATTTTGCCAAAACCTCTGTGGAGTGTCGAGTGCCTTTTTGCGAACATTAAACAAGCAACAATGTTTTTTTAGACAACAGTGGCTTCCTCCTTGGAGTCCTCCCATGAACACCATTCTTGGCCATTGTTTTACATATAGTTGTTGTGTGCACAGCGATATTGGACTGTGCCAGTGATTTCTGTAAGTCTTTAGCAGACACTCTAGGTTTTTTTTAACCTCTCTGAGTATTCTGCGCTGAACTCTTGGCGTCATCTTTGGTGGACGGCCACTCCTTGGGAGAGAAGCAACAGTTGCCAAACTCTCTCCATTTGTAGACAACTTCTCTGACTGTCGATTGAGGAACATCCAGACTTTTAGAGATGGTTTTGTATCCTTTCCCAGCTTTATACAAATCAACAATTCTTGATCGCAGGTCTTCAGACAGCTCTTTTGAGCGAGCCATGGTGCACATCAGACAATGCTTCTCATCAAGACAATTCTTACCAGGTGTGTGTTTTATAGTGGGCAGGACAGCTTTAAGCCACTCATCAGTGATTGGGCACACACCTCACTTCAATTGTTTGGTAAAAATTGGTTTCAATTGCTCTTTAAGTCTCCTTAGGCAGAGGGTTCAGTTACTTATTCCTCCCCCCTCTATCATTGTTTGCATGCTATCCTCATTAAAATATGAAAACCTATAAATGTTTGGGTGGTTTTAGTTAAAGCAGACACTGATTTTTCATCTGTGTGATTTTGACAAAGATCAGATCACATTTGATGGGGATTTTATGCAGAAATGTGAGAAATTCCAAAAGGTTCAGATACTTTTTCATACCACTGTATAGGTATAAAGTGTATATGTGTGTGTGTGTGTGTATATATATGTACTGTGTGTCTGTGTATTGTTTGTCTTTCGAGGTTGAAGATGACCATGACTTTATATCAGATTGATGATCTGCGGTATGGGCGGAGTCATGACTTGCACTTGATTTGGATTTAAGTGAGGGAGAGTTGCGCAGATCATCAGCCTCACTCTCTCGTCCCAGTCTGAGGTCAATGGCGCAACATAGTCGAGATAGCTGGAGATAGGTCAGGATGCAGTGGATGGCCGGCAGTATCCTGGGTGTCTGACGGTGCCCTGGTTGCACTCCAAGATGCTTTGCTGGGTCCCCCAAACCAATTTGGTGGTTCCCTGCACAGAATCAGCTGGACCCAGTCTTTGCATGCGTAGGTAGACAGGTCCTTCCTTCTCTTACCGACTGTCTTGTGGCATGCAGACATGGCAGTGGAGACTCGTGGTGGCTGGGACGCCGAACTCCCATCACAGGTCCAAAAGACCCACCCACAGCCCTTCGTGTATATAGTGTGTAATTTTATATATATATATATATATATATATATATATATATATATATATATATATATATATATATATATATATATATATATATATATATATATATATACTAGTCCTTCTCAAAAAATTAGCATATTGTGATAAAGTTCATTATTTTCTGTAATGTGCTGATAAAAATTAAACTTTCATATATTTTAGATTCATTGCACACCAACTGAAATATTTCAGGTCTTTTATTGTTTTAATACTGATGATTTTGGCATACAGCTCATGAAAACCCAAAATTCCTATCTCAAAAAATTAGCATATCATGTTCAGGTAGTCTAAACGAGCTATTAAGCTAATCATCTGAATCAACCAATTAACTCTAAACACCTGCAAAAGATTCCTGAGGCTTTTTTTTTTTAACTCAAAATCGCAATCATGGGAAAGACTGCCGACCTGACTGCTGTCCAGAAGGACATCATTGACACCCTCAAGCAAAAGGGTAAGACACAGAAAGAAATCTCTGAGCGAATAGGCTGTTCCCAGAGTGCTGTTTCAAGGCACCTCAGTGGGACGTCTGTGGGAAGGAAAAAGTGTGGCAGAAAACGCTGCACAACCAGAAGAGGTGACCGGACCCTGAGGAAGATTGTGGAAAAGGGCCGATTCCAGACCTTGGGGGACCTGTGGAAGCAGTGGACTGGGCTACAGGTGCTGCATTCCCCAGGTCAAGCCACTTTTGAAGCAGAAACAGCGGCAGAAGCGCCTGACCTGGGCTACAGAGAAGCAGCACTGGACTGTTACTCAGTGGTCCAAAGTACTTTTTTCGGATGAAAGCAAATTTTGTATGTCATTCGGAAATCAAGGTGCCAGAGTCTGGAGGAAGACTGGGGAGAAGGAAATGCCAAAATGCCTGAAGTCCAGTGTCAAGTACCCACAGTCAGTGATGGTCTGGGGTGCCATGTCAGCTGCTGGTGTTGGTCCACTGTGTTTTATCAAGGGCAGGGCCAATGCAGCTCGCTATCAGGAGATTTTGGAGCACTTCATGCTTCCATCTGCTGAAAGGCTTTATGGAGATGAAGATTTCATTTTTCAGCACGACCTGGCACCTGCTCACAGTGCCAAAACCACTGCTAAATGGTTTACTGACCATGGTATTACTGCGCTCAATTGGCCTGCCAACTCTCCTGACCTGAAGCCCATAGAGAATCTGTGGGATATTGTGAAGAGAAAGTTGAGAGACACCAGACCCAACACTGTGGATGAGCTTAAGGCCGCTATCGAAGCATCCTGGACCTCCGTAACACCTCAGCAGTGCCACAGGCTGATCGCCTCCATGCCGCGCCGCATTGAAGCAGTCATTTCTGAAAAAGGATTCCCGACCAAGTATTGAGTGCATAACTGAACATAATTATTTGAAGGTTGACTTTTTTGTATTAAAAACACTTTTTTTTATTGGTCGGATGAAATATGCAAATTTTTTGAGATAGGAATTTTGGGTTTTCATGAGCTGTATGCCAAAATCATCAGTATTCAAACAATAAAAGACCTGAAATATTTCAGTTGGTGTGCAATGAATCTAAAATATATGAAAGTTGCCTGCTTTTTTTTTTTGACTCTGATGTTACGTTCTGAGATAATTCTGATTCGACTATATTTACATATCGGAGCGTTTAGATTCTGAATGAACACTTGAAGATGTCGTTTCTGTGAGATTGTCAGGAACAGTCACGACTTGATTCCTCCAGCAGGTCTGCTCGGGTTTCTCTGAGCTCGTGGCTTCCAATTTCCTCCTCAACGTCTTTATTATCAGTCCGAGCTGCGGGTAATAATTTTCTTGTTCCTGAGAACCGGACCTTCACTCTGATTCGTGCATGTCCTCAGGAAGTATCTCAAACTTCATCATAAATCTTTGTTTACACTCCTGGAGATTCAGGAGATATTTATTTTCACTCTGTGTGTTGTTTCTTTTTAAACGCGGTTCGTTCCACACTGCCTTTTACATTGTAGATAATCCAGTATTATCCTCGGCAAGCTTTAATTCCCAGGACACGGAATAAGAAATGTGTGCTTTTTTAAACGAGGACTCCAACTCCTGTAGTGCATGGGGTTGACCTTTCGCTACAGGCACACGGGAACGTGTGTGTGTGTGTGTGTGTGTGTGTGTGTGTGTGTGTGTGTGTGTGTGTGTGTGTGTGTGTGCGCGCGCGCGCGCACTTCTGGATTCTCTCGGTCTGAATGTGTGACCTCGGATCACCTCAGACCAACTGTGCAGGCAGGTTCTGTGTTTTTTTTTACCATGCAGTTCATCTCCTGCAAAATTTATACAAATCCAAGTGAACAAATCCATTTTTTTTTTTTGTCTTTGTGTAGAAACAAAATCAGAGAAAAATCTAACGAAGACAAAATTAATCCCGAGATTTCACCTTCTCTCGGTCAACTTTTTTCAGATTATTCATCCATTCGTTTTCTGAACTGTTTAATTCTAATTAGGGTCGCGGGGAGGCTGGTGTCCACCTCAGCCGACTCTGGGGGAGGGTGGGCTTGCCAGGCCATCACGGGGCCAACACTCACACAACCATTCACACTCAAACCTAGAGGTGACTCAGGAAGGCCAATTAACTCGTTTTTGGACTGTGGGAGGAAACCGGAGTACCCGGAGGAAACCTACGTATGCACAGGGAGAACATGCCGCACAGACACCCGACAAGCTGGGAATAGAACCCAGGACCTTCTTGCTGTGAGGTGTAGCCACTGTGCCACCGTGCCGCCCCACTTTTTTCAGTACAAGTCTGTATTATGGAGTCATTGTAAAACAATTTGAAACCAATCTTTTTTTTTTTTTTTTTGACACTCGGTGCTGTCAAGCTCATAAAATTGATTGCAGATAATTTTCATGCTGTGAATAATCCAGGCCTGTGACTTTCATCAGCTTTCAAACAGACCTGTGAATAAGAATATAACGGGAGCTGAACCTGTCAAGTACAGATACCAGGTTGAGCGATGGATCAATTCCAATTGTTATGATATTATTCATGAGTTTGA
>CM045736.1:8595890-8613390 GCA_024760905.1 Plotosus lineatus | reverse complement strand
GCTTGAATTGTGAACTCACGTTTTATTTTCGTGTGTGTTTAATGATTATTTACGCCGTATGATGTCACTCAAACGCCCTGCATCTTCTCTAGCTTCTGGTAAGGAGCCTAAGCGCTTTATTTATAATTCATAAATTCATAAATATGATCACAGTACAAAATTAAAAGGTTTTTACTTAATCATTACTAAATTTTACTGCATTATTACTGTATTAATGAGTAAGACTGGCTATAGAATTTGTTTAACAAGCATATTTTAGCGTGTGTAATATTATACATAGGGTTTTAAATCGCATCAATAATTTGCGGATTTTCGGGATCCTCAGGTTGATGAGGAACGTAAGCCCCGTGAATAACAGGGGCTTATCCTAGCCAAGGCTAGCCTAGAGACAAGCTAATTCGATTTAAGTCGTTTTCAACCTAGGTTGTCCCTCTTGGAATCAATTAACGACGTAAGCCGACGTATACCTGTATTATTATTGTATTGGTTAAATCATTCTGATTTCCTGTTGAATGACCTTTATTAGTGTTTATACTCAACCGGAATGACACGGTCTGATTGGACCACATTGCGTGGATGAGAATTAGTGAACCAGAATCAAAACAGAGAATGTTCACACTTTGTCAAGGTCACTTTCCATTTCCATTTCTGGCACTTTTCCGACACTCTTATACAGCCCGACTAAAATAGCAGATGAAGGTTTTTCAAGGACCTGATCATGACAGATTGGTGGGACTGCAGTTCGAAGCCCGTGCCTTTAGGATCAGTAAGCCAGAGCCTTACCGACTGAGCCCTCATTTCCCTTGGAGCGACATCATATGATACTGGGGGGGGGCATTTTTGAGAAATCCAGATATTTATTTTGGGTTGTTTTTCCAGTGTTTACATAAAGTAAATACTAAAAGTTTAAAGGTACAAGACATTTAGAGAGCGAGGATTGGTTGCATTGCTGTGCAATGTAGACTAAAAGTGAAAGATGCTGGAGCTATCATGCAGGTCTACAGAGGTCACCAGAACTGCTTCGGTCATTGTTAAAAATAAACTGTCAACATTTTTAGTTTGTATTTTTATGTTTCTACAGAGTTAAATTATTTAAACAAGTTTAAAGACATGTGGTTAAACATCTCTTGGGCACCTGCTTTGACGTACACGCAGTTCTGTAGCATAAAGATGTATAAAATGTAAAAAGTAAACCATGGAAACCTTGCTTTCTGATTTTTTTGTTTGTTTGTTTGTTTGTTTGTTTGTTTTTGTTTATGTTTCTGTTTAGGATACACAGTGGTACCTTGACTTATGAGTGTGTCTTATAACGAATGTTCCATGATACGAGCTTCAATCCCACCAAAAATCTGACCCATCCAAAGAGCAAAATTTTGATTTATGAGCTCTGCTGGGGAAATTGCTTTAACGGGCCGATTAGCCTCGTATTCTTCCGTGAATACCTTTGCCCTGTGAATTCCTTGTGCAGTACTTCACTCAATTATTTTCTGTGACATTCCCTTCTAAGAAGAAAAAAGGATATTTCACGCCCCCTCAGCACCGTGTGCACGACTATAAATAATGTTTACTACACTTCTGTTTGCTCTGTGCTTTTTCCCTACACCATAACGTGCTACTGCCAACTCCTGGAGTGGATGCACAATTACACTTAATTCTATTACAGTATGGCAAAAAAAGCATGCCCCCCCCCCCCCCCCCCAATCCCCCGGCATCGCATCTGCCCCAGTATTTGAGAAGCACTGACCTTGAGAGAGCTCACCACGAGCCTTTCCTTGCTGGCATTCGTAGCATGTACATGCACAAAATTTTCCTCCTCTGTTAGGCATCACCTCCTGCCTGCCCACATGACATCTTCACCGCAGTCAATGATTGGAACGGATAGTTGACTTATTGTTTATTCTTGTTTTATTATTATTTATTATTAATTATTATTAATGTTGACGTACATGTATTATGATTATGATTATGATTATGATTATTATTATTATTATTATTATTATTATTAAATATGTATTGTTTTTACATGTTTATCTCTAATATATTAGTTCAAATATATGTGTTTGTGGCAGGTTATATGAGTTTGGCAGGGGGTTGGAACGCATTAATTGTTATCCTGTTATTTCTTATTGGATAATTGTTTTATCTAACAAACTTTTCGGCTTACGAGCTTGCCTTCAGAACGGATTAAATTTGTAAGGCAAGGTACCACTGTACTAAAACAATTATTTACCTGATGGACAGGAATAGCTGATTCAGTGACATCCCCCAAGCCTGATGCAAGTGATTGTTAATGATGTCATGACAGCAGACCAATGCGATGGTGCCATCCTCATGTATTCTAGGTTTTCATGTCCATGTTGATTGAGTAAATCTAATATCTTAATACAAAGCCCTCGGTTTCATTTTTTTGAACAACCAGAGGCAGGAATAAATTGTTAATGTACTCATACATTAGTAATATCAGTTGATTGAAATCAGCTCTGGCTGATATCACACAAAATGACTTCACAAGTGACAAGAAAAGAAAACCTAATAAGAAAGTCAAGCAAATCAAATCAGCCAGTCAGCTCGAAAGTGCAGCGAAGGAGGGATCTACCTTAAAAAGCGCTTACACCGCAGAATTATCAGCGCTACACTGCAAAATACCAAATGCACCTCATCAGCGGCATAAAAGGCCGAAAAGTGACAGGAGCAAGTCAAGCGAACACACCGGACTTAGTGTCAATACGCATCAGCAGAGTCATTCTCAACACCTTCTATTGTGGAAAATGAATGTGTATCATTTAACATCCTCGAGAATCCAATTTCTGTCCATTCATGCATGTTTTGTGGACTAATAACACAGACAGAACAGTCAATACAAATATAATTCATGCCACTGCAGGCTTGACAAAGAATATTTGAGGGAGAGGAAGATGAAGAAAAATCTTTCTGTCAGAACCGGCTCGCTGTTCTTATAACAGGATTTGACTCCAAGAATATGCACCGATCCACCGTAATATTAAAACCTTGGCGTGACACGAACGTTTGATTATCTTATGGAAGTAGGACCCACCAAGAAGTCAGGTGTACACTCACCAGAAAGTGAGTCAGTTCTCAAAGTTGTTGTTTTGGAGGTGGGTAAAACGAGCAAGCATCAGGTTTTGAGCAACTTTAAAAACGGCCACATTGTGACGGCTATAGGACACGGTCGATTCATCTCCAAACCACCAAGTCTTGTGGGGGGGGAGAATCCTGGTTTGCAATGGTAGGTACCTACCAAAGATGGTCCATTGACACACCATTCAGGAACCGGCAAGGGTTCCCAGGGCTTATTAAAGGCCGTCTGAACTCACAGAATAGCGACTGTAGCACAGACTGCTGAAACTGTTAATGCTGCCTATGAGAGAAAGGAGAAAGGTGTTAGTGAGCCATTCAGTACTTTTTTATGAAACATGTAAAGAATATAGACGGCCTTCATTGTACGCGGGGGTTGTGTTCTGCCCCTACCCACGAATCCTGAAAATCCGTGAATAATTGATGAGGTTTTAAAACCCTATGATATTATATGTGCTAAAATATGTTGTTAAACACATTCTATAGCCAGTCTTACTCATTAATACAGTAATAATATAGAATAACATAGTAAAATGTAGTAATGATTAAGTAAAAACTTTTTAATTTTGTACTGTGGTAATATTTATTAATGAATAAAGCACTTAGGCTCCTTACCAGAAGCTAGAGAAGATTCAGGGCATTTGTGTGACATCATAGGGCTTAAATAATCATTAAAAACACACATGAAAAAAACTTGAGTTCACAATTCAAGCAATCATGTTTCTCACATGTGCGCGGAGAGAGAAAGAGGTGTACACATCATCTCCAACCAATCAGCAGGAGGGAGAAACAAAAGCTCTCAGACATTGGCTAAATTTGAACCACGTGCCAGTAATTTGCCGGGGCTGCCTCTAATCCATGAGTATTCGGGGCCGCAACCGGTGAACCGCGAATGGGCAGGGGCCTATTGTACGGCACAACCACATGTTCGCATGTGATAGATTCAGAAAACATGGGGGTGGTCTTTGGACTGAGACCACAGCTCCACTATGTTTTGATGGAAACCTAAAAGTTCTCATCACCATGTGTATACTCTCCATAGCGAAACATGGTGGTGGCAGCATTGTGGTGTTTACGCATCTTGCTTGCCTCCTAAGTTTTGGGTGACCCACCCCCTTAAATTTCACGATTTAGATTCTGCATAGATCGCAACCTTCAGTAAATTATAATTAATTTTTTGAGGTCGTCAATTATAAAAAAAAAAAATTTTAAAAATCAAATGTATTTCAGTTTCATAAATTCTGTAGTTTCTAGATCTGTCGATAGTCGGTTGTGGTCCAATTTTACCACATCAGAGATTTTAACAGGCAGGCAGAATCCAGATTTAATGTTCGTATTTATACAATAATTATAAATTTTGTCTCACAGGCGAATGTCATGGAGACTGATGAGTACAGATGTCATGAATATCACATGTCAGTCTAGCTCAAGTTTAGATTCTGGTTGCTTTCATTAGCTGTGAGCAATATAAAGTATATTTGAAACATATGGACATTATCTCTTCTCATCATTGAAGCCTCATTTCAGTTCAGGTGGCTCCACCACAGCTACCTTGATCTTAACTGTATGTGTGAGAGGGAAACGTGTCTGTCTGTCTGTCTGTCTGTCTGTCTGTCATGGGAATGGAGAACACATTTAGGCTGCAGAAGCATCAGTGAGCTCTTGACTTCAAAACATGCCTGCCGCTGCTACATTAAATGGCCCACTCGATAAATAAACACGCTTATCTCCAGCCTCGGCTTGCTCCCCGCATATGCTCATTAATTGTGATGATAGTTGGAGAGCGAGTGTGCCGACAAAACCAACAAAAAAAAAAAAAAGCTCAGAGAGAGCAGGATGATCAAAGGCCTAATAACCTGGAATGCGTCCCTCTGGCACGCTTCCTCTCTAATCCTGATTCTTCTTCCCTCAGTCATCGCCGGCTCTGTGGTATACAAGGGGCCGTGGAAAGATGAAAAGTCCTTACAGTATTCAAAGCTGAAATTCGGGTGATTATTACTAGGGACGTTTCATGGCATTTTTAAAGGATAAAGGAGTAATCCATCCCCAAATGCACAGGTAACCACTGAATATCCACCTCAATGGGATGTGCTCATGAATTATGATTTTTTTTTTTTTTAAGTTGAGCATATAAAACTGTTGGATACAATATTCTTCCATCTACAAATTAATAACATCAGAGTTGCAAAATACTCTGGAAACAGTAATTGAATTATACGGGGTAAGGAAATTCAGTTCACTTTATAAGATAAAGTCACCATCAGTATGCTACAGTGTGTGAGGCCGGTGGTGTAGTGGTTAGGGTGCTGGACTCATCATCAGGAGGTTGTGTGTTCGAATCCCAGTTCGACCCCCATTGTGCTAAGACCCCTGGGCAAGGTCTCAACCACTAGTGTGCCTCTGTTCACCCAGCAGTATAAATGGGTACCAGTAAAATATACCAAGAAGGTAACCTGCGATGGACTAACGTCCCATCCAGGAGGAGTTGACCTCCTTGGAGCTTCATGCTCTGGAAACCGAGGATAAGCACCGGCCTGATGAGCCACTAGGCTCGGGTTTAAAAAGCCCACATTACCTTACCTTTACCTTAGTATGCTCCAGTCATCTGTGACCGGGAGTCCATGCGAGCTAATTGGCCGAGCTCTGACAGGAGCTCATCCACAGCGATCGCCAGCCAGTCATGGGTCTCTGTGAGTTTATTTGTACGAGGAGGTGGCTAGAGCTTTTCCTCCAAGTGTGTTAGGCCACAGTTCAAAAAGATGCGGATGACTGGCATTGTATGTCACAGAGGGATGCTTTCTCCCTTCCCTGTGCGATGGTGGTCGTGTGGGAGTGAAGGCAAGACCTGATGGCTGGGAATTTGTTATGACTAAATTGGGGAGAAAATAGGGGTGAAATTAAAAAAAAAAAAAAAAAAAAAATGGAACAATCAGTGCCATAACACCATGTGTTTATGGGGTTTTTAAAAAAGGAAAAAAGCAGAGAGAGAGAGAGAGAGAGAGAAGCTAATTTTATAATAAATGTAAATAGTGCAGCAGTTTTGTTCTCGTCTTTTTTACACCGCTCGAACAATGACTTTCAATTCTACTTCATGAGGACGTCTGTATAGACGGGTCAGTGTTTGAGTAGTAAGGATGAGATGTTGTATTCATACTCGGAATATGTGGCTGCTTAAATATATAAACATATTATATTTAACGCTTTCACTTCCGAATTATTTTTTGCAGTTAAAAAAAAAGAAAATCATCACTCGTTTTCCTAATCAAAAAGGCCTAAGGCAACATCCGGAACACATTTCTTTCAACAAAATAATGATAACACTAATAATCATAATAATAATAATACTAATAATATTAATAATAATAATAACAAATAAGAACACCCACAAATTCGTGAACAACACAATCCTGTGTACGCAAGTTCATCTCACAGCTGACTGAGGCACGTGGGACCAAGCTGTGTTGCATCAGGTGACGCCACAACAAGTATAGAACACGTTCTGAACAGCAGCAGCAGGCATCTAGTAGTTATTCGCATTTTTGAAAGAGGACCGTATGGTCCTGCTGGGCATTAAAGGGTTAAGAGAGCTTGTCCGAACTCAATAAATGTTTTATTTTTACTTTATCACTCTGTGACTCTGTGAGGGGGAGATACAGACCTTGATTTTAGTTGTTTGTGTATTGATTAATTGATTTGTTTGGGGGTTTTTTTTCACTGATTGTTATTGTCCCTAGCAAGAGGTCAGTTGTATGGAGTGTTTTACGAATGACACCCAGTACATGTGTAAAGCGTCCAGTGTTCATGCTCAACACTAGTATGGGCAACTGTGACACGACACAAAAACATGTCATGTATTTGAGTCTCGAATAATCCAGGAAGAAGTGTGTCAGAATTATATCATGAAAAACACAGTACAAATTGCCAAGTACGAGAAAGGTGGTTGGTTATTTATTTATTTACTTATTTTGTTTTATTGGTTTCATACATCAGCCTAGTTGTATGTTCACTGAGTGCAGTTAGTACAATTTGTGACTTTTTGAGACATAGTTTGGGTATGAGGAGTGAGGGCCGGCTGCCATAAATGGCA
This sequence comes from Plotosus lineatus, assembly GCA_024760905.1. Classification (NCBI taxonomy): domain Eukaryota; kingdom Metazoa; phylum Chordata; class Actinopteri; order Siluriformes; family Plotosidae; genus Plotosus; species Plotosus lineatus. The sequence goes on along the minus strand of CM045736.1, from coordinate 8,606,207 downwards.
CCTTCTTTTTTCCTCTTTCTCAGAGAGAGAGAGAGAGAGAGAGAGAGAGAGAGATGTCGTCCCTGGTGACGGATGAGTCGGGGCCTGGGAGAAAAATGACTCCTCATTCGCCGCTGGCAGTCCAATCCTTCAGTCCAGCCCATTAGCAGAGGTAGACTTTCCCCGGTTAGGCTTTCAGCAGAGGCACCGCCTATAAACAAACTAGGCCGGACGATATGAGATGGATTATTAAGTATACGGTGTGAAAGCCATCCATCAAAGGCCAGTGACCCGAGTTCAAATGGATTTTTCCTTTCTGGGGAGGGGACGAGACATGTCTCCCAGTGTCTTACAAGATCAGTATTGATAGTCGGGCAAGTGTCACGGCTCAGATACAGCCTGGTGTCGTTTTGTCTTTCACTTCCTCCTCCTTTCTCCACGACACACTGACTTTATCTCCCTCCCCGCCCCCCTTTATTCTTATTTGCTCAAACTGAAAATGATGTCAGATGTGCCCATCGATAACAACTTGGGGTGGGGTTTGTGTTTGTTACATCTTCAGCAACTTTGTATGAATTTGGTGCAATGAGAAATGTGCCACCAGAGTCTGGAATTAAACGGTGCAAATCGGATTTTATGCCTTTGTTTTATGATAAGTGAAGCTGTAGAGTGGAATCGCATCAAATGTTATGTTTATTACTTCAGTTCAGTTTCCTCATAATGCCGTTTAAAACCAAAGTAAATTTTTAAGTGCTTTCTTTCTCCCACTGTGGGCCAGATGTACTGTGACACAAGGGAACACAGTCAACTGCAGAGCCGACAGAAATGTTCAGAGGATATATATACGGGTTCAGTAAGAAAGATGACGTGCTAATAAATAACGATATTAACACTGTTGTGGCAGAGCAAATAAACCACATGGAAGGCGTTAATGCAGCTGATATGCTGCTTGATGACTGTTGCTGTTTGGATTTAATGAAATGTCGATTGTGTAATGTTTTTGTTGTGGCTGGCTTTGGCCGTGACAACTGGAACAGTATTATGTTCCATTGATTTTTCCTCTTAAACTCTCTAAATACTGAGTGTTCGGGTCATGCTCAAGCCAAATCCACATGCGGTACAAACTACAGTGGAAGGTTCATTTGTGACTGCAAGTGCTCGTGCTCGTGCTCTCTCTCTCTCTCTCTCTCTCTCTCAATGAGACGCTCTTTATTTGTCCCTCATGTTCACAATGGTGGTGTTGCTGACACTGAGGCTTTAGCCACTGTCTCTGTGTAAGGGAGATAGGAAGCGGTAAGCCCGGGACTCTCTCGTGTGGATGTCTATATACACTGTGCTGGGATGAGCTGTGTTGGTGATCCGCCATTGGCCCTGTCACTGTAAGGGATTAGGAGCGGAGCCCTTTAAAAGAGCTTTATCTCGACACATGACTCCTCACTGGTTACATACTTGGTCGGGGCAAGCTAATAAAGTCTGAGATTTACAGAATGAAGAGAAAAGGGCAGAGACAGTGAAGTGAAATTTTTGGTATTTTCAGGACTGAACGCGGCAAAGTCAAGGCCGTGAGGTCGTTGCCTGATATAAAATGTTTACAGAGCGAAATTGTGTTCGGAATTACACTCATAACGTGATGTGTACAAGCAATAGAGTTAAATCTGCCACTTGAATTATAATACAGTAAAACCTCCGCTGACGAACGCTTAAGCTCATGAACTTTTCGCCTCAAGAACATTAAATTTGCGAGTATACAGTCTCTGCTGACGAACTAGTTTTCGGCAGACGAATCAAACCACGCGGTCGAACAGCGCCACGGTGGCGGCCACGAGAAGCTGACGCACGCTCATGGCGTCACAGTTCGTCACCCCCTTTCTTTGAATGCGGAAGTGGTTTGTGTTTGATAGACATTTTGGACCATATTGAGTGTACTTTTGCTATTATGGGACCGAAAAAGACCCCACCACAGGCGGAGATCATTGAAAAACACGAACGAGGTGTGCGTTTGTGTGACTTAGCGTCCCAGTACCAGTACGCTAAGTCTACCATTGCTCCCATCCTTAAGAACAAGGAAGCTATTAAGGGTGTGTGTGTGGCTAAGGGTGTTTCCAAACAGTAGGCGTTTCCAAACTCTCCTTCCAAACAGTAAGTCCCTCCCTCTCTCCTCCTCCCACTTCATTCCATCAAGCCATCAACTACCATCACAAAGGTAAATAAAACCACTTTATTATACAGTACAGTTTATTTCTTTAATTACAATACAATAGACATTTATTATACATAAAATAAGGTATATTTTTGTGTAGTTTTAAGGCTTATTTAGTAGAAAGTTATGTTTTATGGGGACCTTGGAACGGATTATTCTCATTTTAATGGTTTCTTATGGGAAATAAATGTTCGGAAGACGAACTTTTCGCCTTACACACACTTTCTGGGAACCAATTATGTTCGTGAGCTGAGGTATCACTGTAAATAGAAATAGAAATACAATAAAATAAATGAGGCAATTTGAAGACGTTGGCTCATTTTGGTGAGCGGGATGGGGGGGGCAAGTCGAAGTGCAGTGAGCCTGCAGGACTCCCTTCGAATCCAACCAATTGCTTTTCCTCACCATATTTTCCGCTCACTGAAAACCTAAAAGCCAAAATGGTATCATCTTTTTTTTTTTTTTTTTCTTCCTGTCCTAATGCAGATCAATGATGACCGTGACAAAACTTGGGTTATTATCCGCTCTGAATAATGTTGTTTAATCCTGACATGGCGAACCAGTTAAACCACGCCACTTCTGTGTCGTATGGACTGATAACAAGCATCCTGCTGTGTGTTGAATACTCATTTCTATTTCACAGAAATTATGAAAAAATACAAACAAATCTATTGCGCTAGAAACGTATCAAGGAACTGATTTTGAGTATACCAGCAGACATTGTTGATAAGTAACAGTTTACTGTGCTGTAAACTGCGTTAATATAAGCCTACTATGTATTATAGGTTTTCATCACCATTAAGTTCAGTCATCTACATCTCTCTCATCTGTCATTTGCGCAGCTGTAACTTTCCATTGAACTTGATGTGGCAGGAAAGACAAAACCGACAATGTATTCTTCCCTTCGGCCATTGAAACGTTCGTGTTTAAGATTCATTCACAGACAGCAATTTTCATAATTTATTTTTTTTACTGCATCCCAAGTGCTCTCAGGACAAGTTTTGCCTCCCTCAAAGCCTCAGTTCCATCACCAAGTTCATTCCCAGGTTATAAAATCTCTCTAAAGTTCTCGGGTGGTGTGTCATTCTGTCGACAGCACCAGTAATTATTTAACAGCTTCTTCCAGCACTTCTTCCAAAGCCTCCACGATCTGCTCCTGCAGAGAAAAGTGTCTCACAATCACACTGTCCCCACTTTTTCTATCTCACCGTCCATCTCTAACCTCCTTTTCCTCCATCTCTCTCTCTCTCTCTCTCTCTCTTGCTCGCTCTCGCTGTCGCTCGCTGTCTCTCTGCTTGTAATAAAGTGCAGGGGGTTTAGACGGGAAATGGCAGCGTTCCATAGGAGTGCGCACACAAAGTGGACTTGCCTTAATTGCCAACCTTGCGAAAGCCAGATCTTCACACTTTTCCTGCTTTTCTCTGACCTTTTTAAGGGTTTCGTGTGAGTTTGTCAAGGTCGTCGTCGATTGTAGAAGTCTGTACTCCATCGTGAATCAGTTCTGTAAATAGGATTTTTAAAAATTTATCTCCAACAAAAGAATTTCAATATTGCTAATAGGACAGAATTTGAATTTTAGCCACGAGGGGAATAAAGAGTGAGTTTCTGAAGACCAGTTTGAAATTTAAAAGTCAGGATTTTCAGAATGAAGGCATTTTTATAGTGAGTCTCAAATGGAATTTGACTATGTTGAGATTGCGAAACCAGTGTATTGTCTTTGTTGAAGTGAAGCGAGACCAGTGTTTGATGCTGGGGTGTGTACACTTTTGAAGAGGCAAATATCTTTCATCATCTTCCTCTGTTTAATCCGGGGTCGGATCGCGGGGGCAGCAGCCGAAGCAACGAGGTCCAGATGACCGGCTCCCTGGCCACTTTCTCCATCTTTTCTCGGGGGCACCGATGTGTTCCCAGACCAGCCGAGAGACATAATCCCTCCAGCAGGTTCTAGGCCGACCCCAGGGTCTCTTCCCAGTCGGACATGCCCGGAACACCACACCAGGGAGGCATTCTGACCAGATGCCTGAGCCATGGTTCTACTCCAAGCTCCTCCCGGATGGCTGAGCGTCTCACCTGATCTCTAAGGGAGAGCAACGCCACCTGGTGAAGGAAGCTCATTTCAGCCGCTTGTGCGATCCTGTTCGATTGGTCACTACCCAAAGCTTGTGACCACAGGTGACGGTTGGAACTTAGATCGACTGGTAAATTGAGAGCTTTGCTTTGCAGCTCAGCTCCTTCTTCACCATGACGGAACAGTGTAAGCTCAGCTTTACAGCAGATGTCGTAGCAATCTGCCCGTCAATCTCCCGCTCCATCTTCCATGACTCGTGAACAATACCCCAAGATACTTGAACTTCTCCACTTGAAGCAGGACCTCATTCCCACCTTGGATTGTGCATTCCACCCTTTTCCGGTTGAGAACCATGGCCTTGGACTTGGGGTGCTGAATGTCATCCACGCTGCTTCGCACTCGACTGTAAATCTCTCCAATGAGAGCTGGGGGGCCCAGCTTGATGGAGCCAAAAGGACAACGTCATCCACAAAAAAGCAGAGACGAGATTCGATGGCCACCAAACCAGAACCCCTCAACGCCTCGGCTGCGCCTAAAAATTCTATCCATAAAACATTCTGAACAGGATCGCTGACAAAGGACAGCCTTGACGGACTCTTATCTCACCGGAAATGAATTCGACCTGTTGTTACCAGTGCGGACCAAGCTCTGGCTCAGGTGATACAGAGACTGAATGGTCTGTAGCAACGGGTCTGGTACACCGTACTCCCGGAGCACACCCCACAAGACAACCCGAGGGACACAGTCGAAAGCCTTCTCAAAATCCACATGATACATGGGGACAGATTGGCAAACTCCCATCGCCCCTTCAGGATCCTGTAGAGCGCATAGAGTTGGTCGAGAGTTTCGCAGCCACATTGTTCCTCCTGAGTCTGAGGTTCAACCATCGGTTGGATCCTCCGCTCCAGTACCCCTGCACAGAATTTCCTGGGTATGCTGAGGAAAGTGATTCTACAATAATTGGAACGCACCCTCCAGTCCCGGAAAAGAAGGACCACTACGGCGGTTTGCCAATCCAGAGGCACGGCCCCCGATGACCACTCGATGTTGCCAAGACGTGTCGACCAAAACAGTCCTGCAACATCCAGAGCCCTGAGATATTCAGGGTGGATCTCATACATCCCCAGAGCCCGACCGCAGAGCTTTTTGACTAGCTCCGTGACCTCAGCTCCGGTGATGGATGGACCCCCACCTAATCCCCCTGGGTCTTCCTTCACAGAGGACGTGTTGGTGGGATTCAGGAGGTCCTCACAGTATTCCTTCCACCTCCCGTCGACATCCACAGTCGAGGTGAACGGCTCCCCACTTCCACTGGAAACAGTATTTGTGGAAAACTGCAAATATCTTTTGAAATTATTATTAATGTCGTCTAAAATTAACATATATTAAACAGTAATAGGATCCGGAGGAAAGGCGTGAGAATGTGCCACTTATCACCACCTTGTGTGATTGATCGAATGAATAAAAGCCTGATAACGTAAATAATCAGCACGAGCTACGTTTGTTTTTTGCAAGTGAAATGCATTTCAATTAGATTTAATCCATGTGGAACATCAGCGAAAGAAGTCGGTTCCTGTTTTTATTTGTATTAGCAAGGTCCAATCTAACACAGCGGCCCATTCCCTGCTTACAATTTACAAACTTTATAATACAAATAGTGAAAAATGACTTCATTGTCTCGAACCAATAGCCTAAAAAAAAACCACGAACATGAGCATTTGCAGAAATGTCATGGAAGGCATATTATTTTTCCAGCTGTGCAGTTCAGAACTGTGTACCAATAGAAACTTAACCATGGCAGTCGCAGAAAGGTAATGCAGGAATATTTGTGCGAGTCAACGCCGAGCGTCGTGTATTCACCCCCTTGCCTTTTTCATTTTAAGGTACGAAAACGTTTGCACTTGTTTGGAAAGACATAGGCTGAGAATCGTTGTTTTTGTAACAGTGAAGTGAGCAGAATGGAATTTGGACATGAGTGCTTAGACCAGTGGTTCCCTTGGGGTTTGGAGTGTCGGTCTCATTGGTTCGGCGGAGCCTCTGCCACGGAGGTCAGGACACACCCGACTCATCATGTCAATTAGTGATGACACGCCCCGCTTGGCCATTACTGGCTGCAGATGATCACATTACATTGCTTGTCCAATCAGTGCCGCGGAGAATTTAGCGCGCTCAGTAGTCAATGTGTGAAGTCTTGAGATTTTTTCGGAATATTTTAATCCATACTAACTATGTCAAGCAAAAAAAGAAAGTGGTCGGACGAATATGTACAACATAGATTCACATGCATCACGGAACGTGATGGGACTCAGCATCCTATCTGAATGATTTGCAATGCCAAGTTGAGCAACTCTAGTCTCGCACCGGCAAAACTAAAGGAACACCGTGAAACTGCATGGAGATGGGGGAATACAAGAACACAACAGTACCTATGTCTTGAATTTGTAAAAAATCATATTTTTATTTTTCACTGATGAAGGATTTGGTGAATGTGCATATGAATGTGCATATGAAACTGGTGGGGTTCGGCACCTCCAACAAGGTTAAGAACCACTGGCTTACACATTGGGGTAGCCGTAGCCAATAGTTTTGGGGCTGAAAGGTCACCGGTTCGATTCCCAAACCAGCAGGAAAAATATGTGCTGGTCGGGGAGTGAGTAGCACCTTCCCTTCTTCCAAATAAATGGGTGACGTGCCCTGAAGCAAGGCACCGAACCCCCAACTGTTCTCCAGGCACCCCCAATGTGTGTGTGTGTGTGTGTGTGTGTGTGTGTGTGGCAGCCCACTGCTCCGAGTGTGTGCATGTGTGTGTGTGTGTGTGTGCGCGCGTGTGTGTGTGTGTGTGTGTGTGTGTGTGTGTGTGTGTATGTGCATGCATTGTTTACTTTGAATGGGTTAAATGTAGAAGAAATAATTTCCCTTGTGGGATTAATACAGAAAAACCAAATAACCATTTTACTTTCATCTCAGTATTCTGTATACGTATAAATATAATGCAGTATTGGACCAAGTGGTAAGGTGTATATAATCCATCAATACGAAAAGCTTTGAACTTATGGTAGTCCTGCTCTCGAAACCATGTGTTGAAGATGGAAGAAGGTCGTCTATAAATGAAGAACACAGGATCTACCTGCATGATAGGTCCATGTGCTAACGGCACACTGAAAGATGCGTTTTCTCCTTACACGCAAAGACTGAAATTTCACTTGACACCAAGCAATATTTGCTGTCATACCCCTGCCGTGAAGCACAATTGGTTCCCGTGTTGGAGACGTGGGACGAACATGTTCATACAGGTTTGAGTTGATAAAGATCGTCGGTTGGCATCATCCCTCCTGGAGCGTCCCAAATTGAACGGCTTTACTCGACAGTGTCTGAGATGAATTGTGAAACGGTAGGCGTAGCAACAAAAATGTGTCCTTTTATGTCCTGCTGATTATGCGTGGACATTTTGGAACGTGCAGTCTGTAATACAAGATGAACACCGACACTGCGCCCAGCCCATTTCTCCTATTTTCATCCCGAGAAAATTTTGCGATCCACCCTAAATATATTCCCAATCAATAGCTTTGCGTTAACAAAGCGCTCAGTTTCCCATCGCGGACTGGGTTTCAATGATTAATATGGCACTTAGCCGCCCTAGTCCTCGCCCTCCCTGGTCAATATGTCATTACTTTCTCATTGTGGTGGTAACTGCGGCTGAGCTCAACGACAAACCTGGACACCGCGACGGACAAAGCGATCTACACGTTCACGAGATCTGTAAATTTTCACGACCGCCCACATTCTGTGACAAATTCCTCTAAAATTCCAAATGAACCATGTTTGTAAACGTTCGGTGGAGAGGAAATGTGTGTCCTGAGTGGCAGATTGCTGAGTTATTGAGCAATTTGGCTTTCAGGCCCTGGGGAAGTCATTTTTGGAGCAAATAAACATGGTGGAATCAATGAGGGGGTTGGCCATTACCTGGAGGAGTTGTTGAAATGTGTGTCAGGTGAATAGACACAAGTCTATATTTTCCTGTGGGAATTAAGTGGGAGACATTTTGTGTTGCATGATTTCAATCTCTCTGCCTCCTCCCGGACAGGTTTTCCCAATGAGCCGGCTGCTGACATCGCCCTAAGGACCGCGAGGGACTGGCTGAAGGATAACAAGGACGAGGTGAGAGCTGTTCGGTTCAGTTATGATCAATTACGTCTGCGGCGCAGCCGAAAAGTACAGTTGAATAGTATAATTCCTATTCTATCACACATGCCTCGTTTGACCAATTTGTTATGCGTATCCAATTAAAAAGCAATTTGATTTGAATCAGGACTTTAAATGGTCTGGTGGCTTTGCAAATTGGCCGGTGTTTCAAACAGGATGTCAAGGCAGGACGCGAAAGAAAATGCACACAACATCATGAAATTCAAATGAGTGGATTCATTAATTTAACGTGATGCAAATTAATCTGAGAATATTGCGCTCCTATTGAATACACGGCCACGCGGTCTTACTGACTGAGTGCATCATCCGGATGTCATTTTGTCAGTCCCCTTCTTCACAATACCGACTTATCATTGTTGTAAACGACATGGGAATAAATAGATCTGATTGGGCCGTGTCTTGTGCTGACTAGACATATCAGGAACACCCCAGAAGCCCTGCGGTTCTGGAGATGACTCCATATGAAACATTTATATCATTTGTTGTTTTTTTGTATCGTATGGGGACTTGTTTAGCTCTCATATGGTGTTCTCAGCCTTTCAAAAAAAAAACAAAAACAAAAAGAACCCGTCCCTTTGAATAATTCTCCATATCACGCTTCACCTCATTCTATAACTGCTCATTATCCCGAGTGGTTAATGCTTGAATTAAAGCAGCGGAAATTCACGTGTTATCGTAATCACCCGAAAAATGCAAAAGATCGTTGTCAGGCTTAAAAGTGTGGGGGAGGGGAGGGGAAGGAGCTGTCAATGGCATCCTATGAAATCCTGTTTGAGTGTACTTTTCTTGTTTCTGTAGAGTGTATAATTAAACTTTAAATGAGTTTAAGAACACAGCATTACCTGATGCGTTTTGCTCTGCTCACCTGACCTGCATAAAAATTGTAAGAATATATTATAAGGTAAGGTAGTCTGTTGGGGTTTTTACACCCGAGCCTCGTGGCTCATCAGGGCGGTGCTTACCACCGGTTTCCGTAGCGTCAAGCTACCAGAAGTTCGACTCTTCGTGGATGGGACGCTAGTCCATCGCAGGTTACCTTCCCAGTATATTTCTACTGGTTCCCATTTGTACTGCTGGGTGAACAGAGGCACACTTGTGTTTGAGACCCTGCCCAGGGGTCTTAGCACAGTGAGGGTTTATCTGGGATTCGAACACACAGCCTCCCGATCACGAGTGCAGCACCCTAACCACTACGGCACCGGCCCCACTGTTTATATATTTTATATATTTAAATAATAATATATTATAACACTCTTTATTTACTTGATTTTTTTTCTCATGTAGTTGACACTACAAAAGTGATTTGCAATAGGCTCAGTGGGCGTCACTGAATCAATGTTTATCATGGGTGTATTATTATTATTATTATTATTATTATTATTATTATTATTATTATTGTTGTCCACCAACCATGGACTTGCTTCACATGAAGGTAAGTTGTGAGGATATTCCAAATGAAAACACTTTCTTTTTGCTCATCCCTTTGTTCCCGGAAAAGGTTTTGAACAGATTGCATCCCATAATAAACTGCACAATCCTAGCAGTACCTAGCGAAGCAAAAGCTGAGGCCGCACGTGAATAAATTGCCTGCTACTCTTTTTAATTTCCCTTCGTCAGAACAGCCCGTCACGTGGTAGCGGGACAAAGTCATGTTCCACAAAGATCATTAAAGTCGCAGCAGAAATGTGGACGGCCGGTGACGACAACCAAACAGATATCTGCGGATTAATTATTCTGATTAATGATCCCCAGGCATCAGGGAGGGAAACTCCTGACAAATCCAGCACCACATTTGCATTACTACTTTGTTACTGGATTTTTGTTTTTTGTTTTTTCTGAGGAATTGATCTCTGCTTTGGTATGTAGT
>CM045736.1:8560890-8590890 GCA_024760905.1 Plotosus lineatus | reverse complement strand
AGTGATGGTCTGGGGTGCCATGTCAGCTGCTGGTGTTGGTCCACTGTGTTTTATCAAGGGCAGGATCAATGCAGCTAGCTATCAGGAGATTTTGGAGCACTTCATGCTTCCATCTGCTGAAAAGCTTTATGGAGATGAAGATTTCATTTTTCAGCATGACCTGGCACCTGCCAAAACCACTGGGAAATGGTTTACTGACCATGGTATTACTGTGCTCAATTGGCCTGCCAACTCTCCTGACCTGAAGCCCATAGAGAATCTGTGGGATATTGTGAAGAGAAAGTTGAGAGACACCAGACCCAACACTGTGGATGAGCTTAAGGCCGCTATCGAAGCGTCCTGGGCCTTCGTGACATCTCAGCAGTGCCACAGGCTGATTGGCTCCATGCCACGCCGCATTGAAGCAGTCATTTCTGCAAAAGGATTCCCGACCAAGTGTTGAGTGCATAACTGAACATAATTATTTGAAGGTTGACTTTTTTTGTATTAAAAGCACTTTTTTATTGGTCGGATAGGAAGATAGGAATTTTGGGTTTTCATGAGCTGTATGCCAAAATCATCAGTATTAAAACAATAAAAGGCCTGAAATATGTCAGTTGGTGTGCACTGAATCTAAAATATATGAAAGTTTAATTTTTATCAGTACACTACAGAAAATAATTAACTTTATCACAATATGCTCATTTTTTGAGAAGGACTAATATATATGTGTGTGTATATATGTACCATATTCGATGTGATAAGTACCCAGGGTGCTCAAAAAAAATTGGAGTGGGTGGGCGCTCATTAAAATGTTACTAGCAGAGTGGAACGGTAAGTGCTTATTACCATTGCGATGGAAAACATGAATAATAACAGAACAATATAAGAGTTTTACTGGTATTTGTGCTATTCATTTTGTGGTATCAACAAAACTACTTACATGAAAGCTGAAAATAAACAGAAAATAGCATAAATTAAAAAAAATAAAAAAGACCCCTTACTTTTCCCTCCCAGTGCTGTTCCTTTAAATATTTTCCCGGAAGTAAAACCGAGCCAATCAACACAAATGTCAACTTTAGCACTTGGCACGTTGAACCAATCAACACGAACATAAACAAAAGCACATGTCCAGGAACATGCTTAAATGTATGAAGTTAGTGAGCAGGAGAATCGGGTGAAAAATACTCATCACTTTCTGATTGGTCCATATCTGGCTTATCGCTCCATTCATTCAGAGCATCCCATAGTTTTTGTGCAGCAGTTTCTAATGGTTCATCGGTTGTTGGACATTTACCAAGAGAACACAGCAAAATATTTTCCTGTTTTTTAAAGCACGGTGGAACAATCAAATGTGTTGTTACTGTTGAACATTATAGACATTCCCCAGTGGCAGGGGGTCTTGAAATACCCTCATATTATAAACTCACTTTTACAGGCAGTGAACGCCTCATTTTACCATTACAGAGACTGATCGAATAAAATTGGTAAGGTCATCTACCATTTTGCTCGCAGTACACATGGGTGGTTATTAGACATAAGATAAACACTGGGGGCACTTATTGGAGCAGGACAGTTATTACGTCAAATACAGTATATATGTATATATGTGTGTATATAGTATGTGTGTATTATAGATGTGTGTGTGTGTGTGTGTGTGTGTCAACACACACCTAAAGGCTACACCACAACGGTGATGGTGATTGATCACTGACTGTTAACATTATCAGGCGGCGCACCATGATTTCCATGCTGTGTGGAAAAGGCCAGTGAAGAGAATAAGAGATTTCTTTAAAGGCTGTAATTACATTGTCAGAATGGCTGACAAAACCCGACGCATCACTGAGTGTATTTAGAGTTCACCGCTCTTTATTCTAATTACATCACCACCAGGGATCAAGGATGATAACACCAAAATAGAAGTAGTGCTTACACCCATGTTGTTTAGCGTTCACCTTAACCTCGAGAACCTCAGCCTACTTTTTCATGTTTTTCATCTACTTTATTTCAAGGCATATAACACTCTAATTACAGTGATACAAGCCATATGTGGTGCCTTCCTGGAAGCACAGTTCCTCTCAGGACGGACCTCGCCAACGAAAATTGTTAAAACTGACTGGCTCCAAGCTGCTTTGGAAAGAGACCAAGCCAAATACAATGCTGGACACAGGACGGATATTTCTGACCACAAAACAATTTCTCAGTTATGTAACCAACTGAATGCCCACCATGTTTTAGTTGTAATAATACAACAATTGTGTCAGATGTACTAAAGTACTGGTAAAACGTTTTTATTTTATTAAATCTCTTTTTTTTAAGTTTTTTTAATATTTTAGTCAAATGCTCATTGAACATTTTTAGTGAAAATTAAAGTTTCGTAGCACAAACAATGTAATTAACTGAGTATTAACTCTGCATTAATTAACCATTTCTTATCACATAGCACTGTTGAATTCTTAATTCTGATTGGTTAGTCGTGGTTGATTGATTTTATCTGGTATATCCAGTTCAGAGTCCACTCCACATGGCTTCGGTTTATTGTCGTGGGTTCTGATTCTGCATTATTACTGCAGTTAATTAACACCAAAATTGTATAATACTTAATTTCAAGCATGATGTTTTCGGTACTGAGAAATTTATGGATTTAGATAACTGTGCATTGGGCAAAGCACCACTCTGCTTGTTAATGATTTTCCGGTGTCAGTTCATGTCAGAAATCTAGTTCTGCTTCATTCATGGCCGTTCCATACGCCAAGTGTCATCGAAAGAAAGAAAGAACGAAAAGCTTTTATTCACAGAGCTTGCTCGACGTGTCTCGTATAATCTGATTGGATTTATTTTTGCTTTTTTTTGTTTTTGCTCAGGTTACATTATGGCTCAAAAGAATCAAAGGATTTAAGTTATATATACACTGGGACCTTGACTTATGAAATTAATCTGTTCTGACAGCGAGCTTGTAAGTCAAAATGTTCGTTAGATAAAACAAAAAAAAAATCCCATCGGAAATAATAGAAAACCAATTAATCCTTTCCAACCCCCTCCCAAACTCATATAGCCTGACATGAACACGTATATTTCACGAAATATATTAAAGATAAACATGTAAAAACAATAAATATTGCATAAGAATAATAATAATAATAATAATAATATTACATGTACATTAACATTAATAATAATAATTAAGAATAAATAATAAAAAAACAAGAATTAGCAATAAATTCAACTAACCCTTCCGGGCAACGATTGCAGCAAAGATGGCACGTGTGCAGGCAGGAGGTGGTGCGTAACGGAGAAGGAGGAGGAGGAGAATTTTGTGCATGTGCACGCTACGAATGCCAGCGAGGAAAGGCTTGTGTCAAGTTCCCACAAGGCCAGTGCTTCTCAAATAGTGGGGTGTGATGCCGGGGGGGGAAATGACCCTGGGGAATATGCTTTTTTTTTGCCATACAGTACTGTAATTTCCAATCCACTCCAGTAGTTGGCAGTGGCACTCTCAATTGTTACCCTATGGTGTAGGGAAAAGCACTGAGCAAACGATATAAAGTGCAGTAAACACTATTTATAGTCATGGGGGGTGTTTTTTGTTGTTTTTTTTTTCTTCCTAGAGGGGGCGCCACAGAAAATAATTAAGAAGCACTGCACAAGGCGTTCTTGGAGTGTGGAGGAATACAAGAATACAAGGCTAATCGGCCCGGAAAAGCCATTTCCCCAGCAGAGCTTGTAGATCAAAATTTTGCTGGTTGAATGAGGCAGATTTTTGGTGGGATCAAAGCTCATATCATGGAAAATTCGTTATAAAGGACACTCGTAAGTCGAGGGACCACGGTCTTAGACCTCAACTTGTGGGCGTCAATGAATTGTTTGTATTGGTGCCGGAGGTCTGTAGCACTGTTTTGGACTTATTGAGATTCTTGCACATTTTTCTTATCAGTGATATACAGTAATTAGAATGACGTCAGTATATTTAATAACTAATAATAACGATGATGATAATAATAATAATATCAACTCAGATGAGTCTCAGCAGGTAAGATTCTGTTCAATAATGAATCCTCCAGGAAGAAATTGTGGCTTGTGTGCAGTAAAATAAGCCAGAATGAATCATCAGCCCGTTTTCAACACCTCATTCTAAATAGGACCAGTCAAGGCAGGCACCTGTCACAGTGCTGCACAAACACTCGCACTGTCATGACAAATCTCCATCTCACCTCGACTCGGAACGTTAATGGGTCGTCTCATTCTGCTGTGGTTTTCAACACGGACACAAAACCAGATTATCATTATTTCCTAAAAGCTCATCATAAGAGGCCTGGGTGGTTTTTTTTCCCAAGCCACAGACCCTCACTGATGTTCATTCACTTCAGATCTGCATACTAAATAGGCCTTCATTTACTGCTATTTATTGTGTGCTCTTCACTTCACTTCAAAAATCTCTCTAGAGCTGAAATAGCAGCCATGAAATTCCCCTAAAAAGCCATTTTGTGGTTGCACACTCCCCCAGCTGAAGGGCGAAGCGGTCTGGGAGAAGCAGTGGTCAGAGCATGCAGCTCGAGTTCTATGATGAGCTCTCACATCTGAAAGGATCAAAGCCGGCTGGTCACGCTTTTATCTGCACTTATGACTTCGGACAACATGGTGCTCCATATTTCTCGCATGTTTTACGCTTTGTGTGCTTGACTGTAGAAAATACGGACAAGCATGAAGCAGCCGAATGGCACCGTGGCTTTTCTGAAGCTTCTGTTCATGAAGCAGGTTTTGGAGTCCACAATATTTAAAGGGTGATCATTACTGTTGACTTCAAGCACGAAACTCTGTACAAAATTTTGCTATAACACATCAATGAGCAGGTAACTGGCAAACATTTGAACATGCAATCAATCCTGAGATTGAGAATTGAAGGTGACGGACATGAGTCGGGTATAACGATACCCCAGGTACACTGAGCTCAGGATTGTATACATTATGATTTGCATACATTTTCGGTTATTTATTTTTATTTTTTTTGCAGACTTGTGTGAAACATGTGCGATCATGTGAAACATTCTTTTTGATTGCTTGAATTATCCCTGATAACACCCTGACTTGTATTAAACCGATGCGCACGTTCGGAGCAGAGAAGGCGACCACAGCTTTATCTAGTTTGGCGAACACGGACAAAGGAATTCCAGAACCATTCGGTAAACGTGTTTTGTTCCGCTTTTCCAAAGTCAGGTTCGAGGAACATGAAAACCCATGTTGTTACCTCTGTCAAGATGTTGTTTTCACCTGTGTTGGTTTGTCTCTACATGTAATTCCACGCCGATTTTGCTAAATAGCTTTTTTCAGGTAGGGTGTGGTACAAGTTGCAAACCAATCAGGTGATCTATATATGGGATCATATCGAGAAAAATCCTGAAATACTCAAAAATGCTCACTCTCGAACAGGGGTGTCAAACTCGTGCCACAAAGGGCCACGTGGCTGCAGGTTTCTGTTTCAACCAAGTGGTAGCACATCTGATTCACTCATTTAAACAAATGATTTGAGTCTTCAGGCTGTTGATTGGTCAATCTGTGTGCTCTGTCCAGAGACTGACCAATCAACGGCCTGAAGAGTCGGATCAGTTGAATAAGTGAGCGAGTCAGATGAATTGCTGCTTGGTTGAAACAAAAACCTGCAGCCACGTGGCCCTTTGCTGTATGAGTTTCGCACCTGTGCTCTAGAACAGGGGTCCTCAACCGGTACCGGTCCGTGGATCATTTGATACAGGTCCGCAAACAAAATCTTTCATGGTACAAATTATAGTATTTTTTTATTAGCGCTTCCGGATCTTATTTTGAAAAAATGACTGTTTTTGACATTGCCACAGAAGCACTGAAAGCCCTTCTTCCGTTTCCGGACACATATCTTTGTGAGGTGGAGTTTTCCGCAGTGACACCCACCAAAACAAGAATACAGAGTCGACTCTAACCGGTCTGCAGAAACATGCATACATACATAAAACTGGTCCCTGGGGCAAAAAAGGTTGGAGGCCACTGCTCCAGAACATAGCACAAGATGTTCATGTGACATCCACAAGAGGGAGACATTTCTTTATATTTCTGCCAAGTTATAAAAATCTGGATTCTTGAGCAAAAATTTCAGGTCAGCCAGTGTTTGGTCACTTGTCACCAATGTTCCATCATTGCAATTCATTTGTAACTGGTGACTGTATCTTGCACTCTGAATGACCCTGACTTTTTTTTTTTTTTTTCATTGTTGTTGTTGTTACCAAAAAGAAAACAACACCCCACAAAACTAACTGGGGAAAATAATACATTTGTTTACACATGTATAATTTTGTGTTGTGGTGTTTTCAGGCAAGAAGTAAGTGGGTAACCTCAGCACAGCTTTTGCTCAAAGCTATAAAAATAGTCATAATCCACTGAATGAAGCAAGTGGGTTCAATACGAACGATCCCTGTTCGATATCAAAATGCAGGCAAAGATGGAGACTGGAAACAAAAATATATTGTGAAAAGAATTGCAGGGGATACGTTCGAGCGAACATGGAATGGGACAACACAGCTGGAAAACAGATCAATTACAAAAATTTGAGTAGTGACAAGACGAAAACCGCATGGTTTTAATCACAAAATAAGCAAAACAAAACCACATGATGAAAACAAAGAACAATGCGAGAAATGTGACACTGAGGCACTCAGACAGTTTCCTCCAGACATAGCATTGCTCTTGGATTGAAGGGTGAAAACCCCCAAAAAAAAAAAAAAAAAAAAGCCTCTGCCTTGAGCACCACTGTCAAGAGTCCAAAGATAAATCTGAGCTCTGAATACTGATGTGAACTCTTCACTTCAGGGTGAAACTTGTGAATATGTGAGCCTTTTATTACAGTGTTCGAGTATATAGTTTAAGGTTCGAGATAAAACCTATGAAAGTCTTTGTGATGCTTGGCACACACCGTCTCTTTTCGCCAAAACAGATGGTCCACTCTGATTACGGAAACCTCGCTAGAGAACCGGCTCCTAATCAAAAGTGCATCAACTACCCTGTATGCCACCATTCCACTTCTCGCCTGTATTGCATCAACCTCCTGTAGCCATCACGTTCTTTAGTTTCTCATTTTCCCAACTAATTTAAGCCTAATGCAGGCGCACGGTACCTTAATCTGGGCCAGAGAAATGCTCTGTGACACTTCATTTGCCTGCCATGGCACTTTAATAAGGTTCTCAGCCCAGATGCTCCGTGTCCCCCAACACGGCTCTGACACGCCGAAACACATCAAATAAAATCTCATCTCTGAGACATTGTAATGAAATATGGCCTCATGGAAACTTTTCAACCTTTGCACTTGTCTCCATTGTGTATTCTGTTGTGACGGATAAATTGTGTGCGTATTTGTTTTTTATTTAAATATATCTATTTACCCTGGCTTATTCCCTGCCATCTGTCATCTACTGCGTGCAGATAACAAATAGCATCTCGAGCGGGCGCTGCTGCAAAATGCATTCAATCTTAAGTCGCTAATAGAATCCGAGCCACGTCACAATGAGCAGTTTTCCTATTCGATCAGTTAATATTATTTTTGAGAGCCGCGCGGGCTTTCGGCAGGAAAAGCTATAATGTGACACGCGTTAGGCGGTCGTTGTCGTTTACCCGAGAAAGACGGATGCTGTAGACTGGTGCCACCGCGCGATACGTTGTTGTAGAAACTGAACAGAAGGTAAAGGATGGCTGTTAGAGCAACGCGGTCTCAAATCTAAAGAGATACATGTTCTGTTTCTCACCACCACTCCGTGACACCGTGTGACAAATCGGCGGTGTATTTGCGGAATATCTATGCCACGTTTGGTGCTGACTCGAAGCTGAGCCAAGCAGTTTGGGATGGTCTCAAATCACCAAGCGGTGTCACTTTTTGCAAGCAAGAAAGACTGTTGGGAAACATCACACACTTTTATAATGACTACTCGTGTCTTCGGCTCAAAGAAAACCCAGATGTTATAGTGTTGGTGGGTTTTGTAATGAGTCAATAGTGGTTTTCCCATCCAACAGTACAGCACTGGACGGCATAACTGGTATGAACCTTGGGCTGTTTGTATCTTGGTGATGTTTCCCCCTCACCTCTCGGAGGAGGAGGAGGACTCAAGGTCATCGAGGTCGTGAACAAGGCCACAAATGTATCTACTCAAAACACAACTCGGGTGTCCCACTGATTCAAACTTCTGCAGCATGGTGAGAGTTGGTGATTGGCTTGAGACTTGGGTTGCACACTTTAAGTCGCTCAGATAACATAAAACGCAGGAGTACGGTCGTTATCTCTAAGGTTGCCAGATTTCGCGTGAATAAAAAAGTAAAAAGTATTTTTGATTATCATTGAGATCACCGGCTTTAAATGCAAGCGTCAGTCAGCCAAAAAAAAAAAATGTTTCTTTTAAATTGGATACCGTCGGGTGTAAAAGCGAGACAGTCGATAATGTATGAAAAATAGCTCATACAGGTATACAGGCATTTTGAGTTCAGTTGTTCTCGATTTATACGTCGGTTTTCCAAAAAAAAAAAAGGAAAAATAAAATTAAAAAAGTTTACGTCATTATAATCATATAAATATATATGTATATATATATATATATATATATATATATATATACACACATACACACACACACACACACACACACACACACACACACACACCGTATTTTCCGGACTATACGTCACTCTGAAGTACAAGTTGCATTGGCCAAAAAATGTATAATAAAAAAGAAAACTACAAATATAAGTCGCTCTGGACTATAAGCCGAGAAATCATGGAAACTGTTTACCTTGGCTTGGAAATCTGCTGGCAGTTTGTGACGTTGTGGTCCTCGCTCTGATAGAGAGGCGGTTGCGTTGCGTGAAGCAGTAACACCAGGAAGTCCTCACGCAAAGTCATTTCTATTCATCTCCTTGAAAACTACCTGGGCGTAGAGACCCAACTACACTGTTCACAAGCTTCTCCCTGATGCACATTGCGCAAACTCCCATGTGCGAGCTCGTTCCTCTAACTGTGGCCATCTAGCTTTTAGCACGTGATTAGCTTTTTTTTTGTTTTTTTTCAATGCAGTAATAATAATGTCCGCTTTTCTCCAGTCCCTCACAAGTTTCTTGCTCACTCCAAACTTTCTTTCTGCTGCTCGATTACCATTTTCTGCTGCATATTTCTTGTAATCTGCAGAATAAGATTTTCATTATGGGGACATTTCTTCAGTGGTACAGTGTGAGGAGGTACTGGCACCCAAGCCTAGAGTGCCCTCTTGTGGTTCTGAGTGTAAAAATAACAAGCATGTGAAATTGTGTTTGTTATGATGACGAATAGAATTTTATGTAATTTCACCTAAGTCGCTCTGTAGTATATATGTCACACCTTCACCCAAAGTATGAAAAAAGTGTGACTGATAGTCCGGAAAATACGGTGTGTGCGTATATATATATATATATATATATATATATATATATATATATATATATATATATAATACAAGTAAACATAAAGTAAATACAATATTATGCAAGTAAACTTGGCTTCGCCAAGCCTAGGTTAGCCTAGAGACAAGCTAATTCAATTTAAGTCGATTTCAACTGACATTGTCCCTCCTGTTACTAATTAGCGACGTAAGCCGAGGTATAGCTGTACAACAATTTCTTGTTGCTGGCTTAAAATACGGCACATAATCCACAGCCATGGTAATTTTTCCAGTTTCTGGTGCATATATGAAGTTTGTTTGGTTTCGATATATAATTTTGCTAATTGTGCAAATTAAAATCATATTCATTGGCTTATTAAATTGCATTTCCTGCCGTGAATCCTCAGGAGCTATACTTAATGCAACTCTGAATACAACTCAAGGCGTGTACCTGGACACACACACACACACACACACACACACACACACACACACACACACACACACACACACACACACGGTGCACCGAGTGTAGCTAAATGTAAATGTTTAAAATGTTCACTTTTCTGTGGTTTCTCTGGCTGAATTCGAAAAGTTATCCAAATACTATGCATGTCGAGCACGGAGGGTGTGAACGAGAAACTATTTGAGATTCAGCTGAAATTGGATTTCTTTTAAATCCCTAACCGTCCTGTGTTGTTGTTAATGAAAATGAAGGATGTTTTTCAGTAACTTCGGTGGTTGTAATAGGAAGGGTACAAAAAGTAATTACAAAAGTAAGGAATGCAAGTCTGTGCCCACTGAGAGGCCGCTCTGGGTGAAAGCGTTGACCTTGATTTCCAAGTCGGCGCTGGTTGATTGAAAGCCCTGTGAATCTCGGTGAATTTGCAGAGCCTAACCAGGAGTGGGAGAACATGCACAGTTCCCTGACTCCACATTACCAGGCCACTCTGGGGCCTCTGAAACTTCATGGGTCTCGATGTGCATGCTCAAAAAGGATCGTTCCAATATTATGCCATTGGGTTTTGTTTCATTAATTGAAATCTGGGTCACTTTCACTTGGTGTGTAACAGTGTAGAATATAAATGTTCTGATATTCAAAAAATGGGAGACAAAAAAATGATCTCTGTGTATTCACAGCTGTGCACCATCGCATGCACAGGCTGTTGTGCATCTGTTTCTTCGGTTATGTTTGTGTTGCCACACACCGAGCTAAAGATGGCATGGTTTTTTTTTTTTCTTTATAAAAAAGCACCAAACATCAAGATTTCATGAATGTTTTCACTGAATTAAGAAGCATTAACAACCGTCAATCTGCAAATTTATCAAGAAAGTAAAATAGCAGGAATAATAAATTATGTTATGATTTATTTAAAGGGTTGATTAACATTCGGGATTCATGCATTTATATTAACGCCACGGATGAAAGAAATTCACATAAATAAGCTCAAATTATACGTCATCAGGCAGTGGTGGCCTGGTGGTAAAGGTGCTGGATCACTGATCCTAGGGCTGGGGGTTCAAGCCCCACGATCAACGGGTTGTCAAAGGCCGGCCATGTCCCTCACCGTCCATGGTGGGAGGTTCATGTAAAAGAACCATTGCTGACTTTCAACAAGAGTAGCTGCAAAGCCATCAGCGTGTTTCTGCCATACGATGGCCTGGCGAGCTGCCCAGGGTGTACTCTGCCTTCCCTGCAGTCGGCTGGGACGGACACCAGGCTCCCTGCGGCCCTAATTAGGATTTAGCGGTTCAGAAAATGAATGAATGAATGATACTGCATCATGTTTATGTTGGACACATTCACGGCAGGGCAGTGGTGGCCTGGTGGTAAAGGTGCTGGATCACTGATCCCAAAGGTTGTGGGGTTCAAGTCCCACTCACCACGGGTTGTCATTCTCCCCCAGTGCAGATAATCCAGTTAGCTGGCTGGTCGTGTCTCTCACTGTCCATGGTGTGAGGTTCATGTAAAAGAACCATTGCTGACTTTCAACAAGAGTCGCTGTTTAGCCGTCAGCGTGTTTCTGCTCTGCGATGGCCTGGTGAGCCGTCTAGGGTGTACGCCGTCCTCGCCCGGAGTCGGCTGGGATGGGCGTCAGCCTCCCCGTGACCCTAATTCGGATTAAACGAGTACAGAAAATCATGAATGAACATTCACGTCTGCTATCTAACCAGAAATATCAGGGCTCCCCAGCGGTGCAGTTACAAGGGTGTGACACTACCGCCACATGCATACACGCGTTAATGGTTGGGAGCCCATTACAGCCAGTTGGCGAAGCTTTCATACAAGGGGCAGATAGTGTTTGGCAGGTCTTGAATATTATACATGCGCAGCAGTGGGGGAAAAGTGTGGTCGACCGGGATGAAGAATGTGTGATGGGGAAATACACTTTAACCAGTGGGAAGAGCCACGACTAAAGAAGGGTGGAATTTCAGGGTGGGGACTTGGGTGCAGCACTGAAAAGGCAGACTTGGGGAATTTGAGAGCTCTTAATTGACGCTTATCTAGTTGAATGCTGTGGTGTCAAAAAACGGCTTGAATCTAATGCGCCATGCAGGTCATACAGCGATGCAAAAGAGTCACTGTGAGTTCGAGTATGTTGGTGTGTACTTGTTCTTAGCTTGGGGTTGTGGGGGAAGGGGGGGGGGTTCTGCTAGTTTATCGGAACATGCCGATTCAATATAACTCATTTCAAATGATTAATAAGAGGTGTTCAGGTGGGAGAGATACTGACCGGGAAATGAAACGTCATTGAAAACACACAAAAACATCTGGATTATCAAGGCGCTGAAACATCCTTCAAGATCAATGCCCAGTCTTTCCTCACTGTGTACACCCGCGATTCAGTCCATCTGACATACCATTCATCCATACCACAGTTAACATCCGAGTTCAAACGCAGATCGCATGAACATCCATCGAAGCTCATGACCTTTACTTGTCATTTCATGACTTGCCCCAGTGCTACTTGATTGGCTGATTGGATCACTGCCATCGATGTTCAGGTGAATGTCTGCTCAATTTCTTGAGCAGAAGTAGATCGGTTCATTGGACTCATTCCCCGGCCTTCACTGTCCTCCACACAAATCCCTGCAACAATACAAGAGGTCACACGCTGGTTAGATAACCTAACCTCCAGCTGCGATGGAGGAGAAAAAGCGAGAAAAGCTTTTCTACTGTATGATTGTGATACCACTCCAGCTGGACAACCTGACTTCTATATCAATTTGAGTTCAGATTAGCTGGTGGTAGCGGTGATGCTGACGACTTTCCAACATGGAATGTTATTTACGTAATGCAAATAGATTTGAATCTTTTGGGTTACACAAGTTTGATGATGATTGTGGCCAACACACCGCTCTGTGTTAGCTTAGCGCAGCTACTGGTCTGTTTCAGAAGATTTCACTTGTAGACGAAAACGGCGTAATGCGCCGACTGGCTTTTCTGAAACCGCACAAATCAGGAAGAGCATCACAAAAATGTTATTATTGAAATTCATCCATTGCAAAGCTTTTCCCGACACACAAGTATCTGCGAAAGTTTAGCCGAATGTCAAAATTAGCTTTCAAGTTAATTGCAAGAGGCACACAGTCCGTGGTATCGATGTTCTTGGTAATTTTATGAGTCGTTTTTTTTTTTAATCCCGCCTTCAATCGCACTAAAATAAAAGTTGGATTAAAAGCTGGATTAAAGCTCTGAGCCTCAGAGTCATTTCAAGGCATGATGCGAGGCATTCATTCATTTTCTGTAACCGCTTAATCCTAAGTAGGGCTGCGGGTAGGCTGGCACCCATCGCACCTGATTCCAGACGAGGGCAGAGTACACCCTGGACTGCTCGCCTGACCATCGCAGGGCAGAAACACACTGACGGCTATGTAGCTACTCTTGTCAAAAGTCGGCGTTGGTTATTTTACCTGAACCTCTCACCATAGACAGTGAGAGACATGGCCGGCCTTTGATCACCCAGTTAGCTGCACTGGGGGGACGGCGACAACCTCTGGAGAGTAGGGCTTGAACCTCCAACCTTATGATCAGTGATCCAGCACCCTTTACCACCAGGCCACCACTGTATACTACAAACCACCACTATATATATATTCTGAGCCAGCTTCTCCTCCATCTTCTTCCCATAGTCCTTCTTTGCCCTCCTGATCATCCACTGGAGCTCACGCTGGACCTTCTTCTGCTCCTCTCTGTCCCCCGAGATGAAAGCCCTCTTTTTCTGGTTCAGGAGGACTTTGAGCTCAGGGGTGACCCATGGGTGGTTGTTGGAGAAGCACCGTACTCTCCGTGTTGGCACGGTGCTGTCCACGCAGAAGTTCATGTAGTCGGTGATACAGTGTGTGAGGCCGTCGATGTCATCACCAAAGGAGTTACAGAGCATGCTCCAGTCTGTGGTCTGGAAACAGTCCCTAAGCCTCTCGTTGGTCTCCTCGGTCCACACTTTCACAGACCTCTTCTGTGCAGGTTCCTTTCGCACCCTGGGTGTGTATTGGGGAGCAGGTAGACCAGGTTGTGGTCTGATCGTCCCAGTGGGGGAGGGGGAGGAGCTGTAAGCGTCCTTCACATTTGCATACAGTAAGTCCAGTGTTTTATTGTCTCTTGTGGCGCACTTCACGTATTGCGTGAACGTCGGAAGAGAGGCGGAGATATATATATATGTGTATATATGTGTATATATATATATATATATATATATATATGTGTATGTATATATATGTGTATGTCCGAACTGAGCATGACCATCAGGGGGAAGCTATTATCCTTTTCACAGATGCTTTTTTTTCAAATCCTCCCATTTGTAGAGTGATTAAACTCTGAGAGGTGGTGAAATGCGCCATCGAATGTGTAATAGTGTGTAACCCTGTGTACAGTGCCACTGTCAGGTGTCTTTTTTAAATTCTGTAAATTTAGACCGATAATCGTTGAAATCGACAATCTAACAGGATTGGGAAATGAGATATAAATGTGAAAGGAACTGACGCTGTTTGGTGTAAACCAGAGCAAGAGGTGATTTTATTGGCTGAATGAGATTCAGTGACCGAGTTGGCACATGTGACCAGCAAAAATAAGTAGGAGAGGAAAAGATATTAAGATGTTTTTCATAGAGGAAAAAGTCCATAACTGACACTGGTGACTCCTTCCATCACAAAGATCTTCAGCATATAATTATTTTTATGATTTGTAATTTTTATACGCTTTAATTTATTCACTCTGAGATTATGTACAGTGTCTGCAAACTTGTTTTTTTTTTCATATAAAACAATAAACCTCTTCAAACAATATTTCATATCCTCCTGTGAATTCCAGATCTGATCTTAGATAAAATTCATCAATACCGACTGACCAGGGGCAGTGGTGGTCTAGCGGTATAAGGCACCGGCTCGCTGATCCAAAGGTTGGGGGTTCGAGTCCCACTCTCCACAAGGTTGTCACTGTCCCCCCCCAGTGCAGCTAACTGGGTTATCAAAGGCCGGCCATGTCTGTCACTGTCTATGGTGTGAGGCATGTAAAAGAACCATTGCTGACTTTCGACAGGAGTAGGCTGCAAAGCCGTCAGCGTGTTTCCGCCCTGCGATGGCCTGGCGAGCTGTCCAGTGTGTACTCTGCCCTCGCCCTGAGTTGGCTGGGATGGGCACCAGCCTCCCCGCGACCCTAATTAGGATGAAGCGGTTACAGAAATGAACTGACCAATCAGAATAGAGAATGCAACAATTGCTGTATAACAGGATTTAAGCTCTACTCGGTGTGCTTGAATTTTCCCACATGCATTTGTTGATGGCGCTTGGCGGACAAACTGAGCGGATTCGCTTCACTTCGCATTCTGTGAAAATGAGCTTCTCTTAATGACATTGCAATTGATTTTGCGACTGGCAGATAGCTGTCGTCTGCCGCCTCGCAATAAGCCATTTTACTCCTGAGCAAGACTAAGCTGTCTATTCTGTTCAGTCTCTGAAGACGTGAAAGCTTGTGTGCCCGGCCCAACCAACCCAGAAAGAGAAGCTTTCACCAAAAAAAAAAAAAAAAAAAAAAAAAAGACCTAAAACAATGGAAAGAGGCACGTTCTCTAAAGCAGAGACAGACTCGCAACACTGCCGTTCATCATACGGATTAATTATGTCCACTATCTTCAACTCACAGGAATGCAGAGATTATGAAAAATGTAATGGCGACTGTTTTTTTCCCCACCTCTTTTGTTTCCTGGTGCTTATATTAATATGGATTACACCATAAAGACGAAGCAGGGATCTTCAAAAGCATTTATTTTCCATAAGTCCTATTACTCTCGTTGAAGAGCTGTGGAATATCTGAAGTGACAGTGAAATTACATCAGAATAGATCATTCCCAGTGTGCTCTTGGTGTGGCTGTGACAACGCAGTCATGGCTTAGCTGATAAGGCGAAGGGTTATCGATCCACTATCACCCTGTTGGGCCCTTAAGCAAGGCCCTTAACTTTCAATTGCACAACTGTATATAAAAAAATGATTAGTTTGCTTCGCTCTGGATAAGAGTGTCTGCCAAATGGTGTAAATGTAACTGGTTTGATAGGATTGATTTTTGATTGGCCCAGAGAAGGGTCCATATTCAAAGTCAGGATCGAGACTTAAACTTAAAAGTGCTGCATCAACATTTATAGTTAGACATTCAGAGTCCGGTTGCTTCCTGCATTCGAGCATTCGTTCACTAGTGGCTTACAGGCTTAGTATCTTTTCAACAATGTTATAAGTCTTTTTTTTTTTTTTTTTTTTTTGGTTACGGTCTATTTACGATTACAATGACAAGTCCAGACGACTGGAGCAACAAACTTTCACATGTGGGATAACTCGGCAGTGCAACACCAAAAAAGTCAGAGCGCGTGTATTGAGAAACATAAACAATAGAAACGAAAAAGATGGAAGTGTTTGTTATTGTGCTAGGTGGGGATGTCCTTGCAGCTCAGGTCACGTACAGGAGAAAGCAAGTGGTTTCAGAAAGGCATCAGGGCTGATTCCATTTCATTTCTAGTTGATGACGCACTTTCATGTTTATCTAATATGTCTGGAAAATAAGTGTGCACCTTCAGGTAATTTTCTGAATGCTTGGTTTGGGCTTTTTACACCCGAGCCTAGTGACTCATCAGGCCGGTGCTTATTCCCGGTTTGAATAGAGTGAAGTGACTAGGAGTACAACTCCTCCTGGATGGGACGCTAGTCCATCGCAGGTTACCTTCCCAGTATACTTTTACTGGTACCCATTTATACTGCCGGGTGAACAGAGGCACAGTTGTGCTTAAGACCTTGCCCAGGGGTCTTATCGCAGTTGGGGTCTAACTGGGATTCGAACACACAACCTCCCGATCATGAGCGCAGCACCCTAACCACTATGCCTCTGACCCCACGGTGCTTGGCTTATTTTCCTAAAATTATCTGTACCGTGTTTACACCATCACGATTGCTGGATGATTCTGGAGTAGAAGCAGCCGAAAGTCCTCTTCCGAGAGTCGACCGCCTTTATACACAAGGGTTCGAAAATATTCTCTAAACCTATGTGACATATTTTTATTTGTCTCGGCAATGTACCATATGAATAACAGGCCATTTAAAAATTGGAAAATGAATCGAATGTGATCCTTAATGAAGCATTAGATCCATTCATGTGGGGCCAGGTGTATTCATCATGTAATTAGTGGCATCTCAAGTAATGTTGAACTCGTAATGTGCTGTCGGAAACTCTTGTCTCGTGGTTTTCAATGTATATTTAAAATATTTTGTTTTGAAATAATATTGGCCAAATTTCACTTTACTTCATAATGTACCTCATTTATTAAAAATTATATATTGAAGGTTTATAATGGTGTTAATTTTGGTCATTAAAAAGCATTATTTAGATGTTGGATAATTTTGAATACAAGGATCCCCCACTTGCCGTGGTTAATGGGGACCGCCGATTTCCGCGAAGTAGGATCAACCCCCCCCCCCCCCCTAACTGAAGTGTACGTACATGTATATGTGTATATGATATCAATAAATACATATTCAACACTATAAATACTTATCATAACAATTAAAATATCAAAAATAATGCATAAGATGTAAATAATATATAAACATACAGACGCCGCCCGCGCATACTCAGATGCACTCACATAAAAATGTAAGTACAGTGGTACTCCACCTTACGAAAGACCCAACAAACGAAAAATCCAGGTTACGAAACGCGTTTACCTAAAATTTCCGTCTCTGGATACGAAAAAAATTCACGTTACAAAATGCAGCATCTCAAAAATCAACATCCCGCCCCACTGGCTTCCCATTCGCTATTATGCAGCTGGCCTTTTACATGTAAAATGCGGCTCAACTTACGAAAAAATCAGGTTACGAAACCACTTCTGGAACAGATTAATTTCATAAGGTGAGGTACTGTAGTTTTGTTGGGGGGTTTTGGGTTGTTTTTTGTTTTTGTTTGTTTTCGGGGTTTTTTTTTGTTTTGGTTTTTTTTTTTTCCATAATTGGCCTTGTTTTGTAGCATTTTCCTTAAGGTTCCCCCTATTTTTTCTTAATTTCCTTATTTTTAAAATTAAAAAAAAAAAAAGAATATTTTTGAAAAACCCGCGATGCACTGAAGCCGTAGAAACTGAACCACGAAGTAGCGAGGGATCACTGTAATATAAATAATAATGTTTGGTTGACATAAGACTTTTATCAAGTAGAAATGCCAGACTTGATAGCATGTAAACACATGAATCAGAGGTAAAGCCTACAGGAAATGGAATGAATAGATGAGGTCATGTGGAAGAAATAACAAAAAAGAAGAAAAAAGTGGTAGATGATGGTAGCAACAGCAAAAGGAATGGCGAATAATATTTAAAAAAAAAACAAAAAAAAAAAAACAGGAAGCTGAGGTAGCACAGCGTGAAAAATTTATTGGAATAGCATTCGGAGCAAAGGCGTGTGTCTGTAACAATCCTGATTTAAATGTAAAGAATTTAGAAGAGATCACAGGGAGTTAAAGTGCTGCAGTTGAAGTAATGTGTTAGTTATTTGTGTTTGTAACGTGAGTGCTATGCTTATTTTTTTTTTTTTTTTTTTTTTTTTTAAATCAGAAACGGTTTCGGTTTTCCAGTTCAATGCTGATATTCCTAAGTGTTTTTTAAAATGTATTTGCATGTATTTATGCAAATTATGCTTTGTTGAATTAAATATGCATATATTTGCATACTTGATGAACACAAATGTAATGTTTTGATTAAAATTTTTGTTGCATCAAGAAAATACAGCTCACCGTTAATGGATTGTGGATCGATGAATGCAAGGAAACAACATCAATAATAATGAGAGGTCTGTCATACTCGAGCCGAGTGGCTCATCGGGTCGGTGCTTATTCCGGGTTTCATGGCATAAGGTGACGCGGAGTTCATCTCCTCCTGGATAGAACACTAGTCTATCGCAGGTCACCTTCCCAGTATTTTTTTTACTGGTTCCCATTTATACTGCTGGATGGGCAGAGACACACCTGTGGTTAATACCTTGCACAGGGGGAGGTCTCATCAAGATTCAAATCCATGGCCTCTTGAGCATGAGCCCAGTACATTGACCACAACAGCATCGTTGTCTAATAATCATGTGCAGTTTCATAAATGCCCACATTCACCGCCCTGCGATGGCCTGGCGAGCTGTCCAGGGTGTACTCTGCCTTCGCTCCGAGTCGGCTGAGATGGGCGCCAGCCTCCCCGCGACTCCAATTAGCATTAAGCGTTTCAGAAAATGAGTGATGCATTTTAAACTGAATGTGTCCTGTGCAGTGTGTGTGATTTTGTAATGATGACAGTGATGGAAACTGACGTTTGTTGTATATCATTATACGAGGATATAGAGCATGAAGTGGTCGGCATGTAAAATCTTAAAAATATGTACATTTTCTGCTGACACCCAAGTGGACAAGTAAAAAAAAAACTTTTTCTGTTGAGTTTGGATCTTATTATTGCTGCTGTTTCCACCTGCAGAGGAACAAAATCCATTCACAAGTGTTCCTTTATTCCTCATGGTTTTTTAATGTTGAAGTGCTCTGCTGATGGCTACACACACACACTCATTCAGTACATTGATCAGGGACATTAGAGTGAGAAAAGGGATACCAAAAATATTCACTGGATAAGAGAGTTCAAGTGTGCTGTATTAGTCATTTCCTCCAACAGCATCCTCTCAGTGCAGACCCACGCGAAACCAACCCCCAACCACTGCAGTACAGTCAGTGTGTGCTAGTCCCTGAGCAAAGGCCCTGCAGAGCTGGTGAGGTTCATTGATTCTTTCCATGACCTTCACTGCCATGACCACGGTGCACTGCAACAATGCGAAGGATCATATACTGGTTCGACAAAATCAACCTCCATCTCCTGTGAGGAAGGCAAAGGAGGAGAGGATCAGTAGCGGTAAACATTTTTATACAACCATACTGCTCGAGCGATTTTTTTTTTAAACAATCTGATTTCACATAAACAGCTTCGAATGCTCGGTCGTAGTCGAGACTATAATTAAACTGGTGGTGATACAGACTGGCTCTGAATCTGATATGACATGTTGAAATAATATAAAATGGTTTTGAATCATTAGGTTTCGGCAAGCATGTTAATGCTTACAGCAAACACACCAGTCTTTTAGGGAGCAGTCATACAGCCAGTCTTAAGCTGAACGCAATTATTTGTCCGTCTCCAAAGCATTATGTTCATCAGATTTCCATTACGCACCTAAATAACGTAATTAGGCTGCTGGCTTTTCCTAAACCCCACATTTCAGAAGAAACAACATCGCTAAATTCTACCGCACACAGTCATCCAAAAACAAAGCTTTGCCTCAGTTAGGAAAATTTGTCCACACTGTCGGTTTTCTTTTATTTGTGTCATCGAAGCTACACATAAACCGCAGACCCCCTGAGCAGTGTACGCGTTGTGACGAGCCATGTCTCTTCTGATGACCAGTGCTGGGTTCCTGGGTACTTCTCAGGCCTGGTTACATATGGTAATGCCTTAGCGACGGTCTTGGCCTTAAAGAACGCACATGTGGGAAGTTCTGGTTTTTTTTTTTTTTGACTTTGCAATGCAATCCTGTCGTTTTCTCTGAATTTACATCGTCATCCTCTTCTGCTGAATTCGAGGTCGGGTCACAGGGTCAGCAGCCTAAGCAATGAGGTCCAGACGTCCCTCTCCCCAGCGACTTCCTCCACGGCGGGGTGTGTTGGTGGGATTGAGGAGGTCCTTAAAGTATCCCTTCCACCTCTCGGTAGCATCCCCAGTATCCTAGGGGCAATGTTGTCGGGGGCATTGTGCCCCTGGTAGGGTCACCCAAGGCAAACTGGTCCCAGGTGAAGGTCCAGATGAAGCGCGGTTCAAAAGAACCCGATATGGAGAAAGATAAAAGGACACGGTTTCACTTGCCTGGAGGCGGGATACTGGGGTGTGTGTGTCTCCCCCCCCCCCCCGGAGCCAGGCCTGGGAGAGGGATTTGGAGGCGAGCACCTGGTGGCCCGGCTTCTGCCCATGAATCCCGGCTGGCCCCTGGCCCGAAAAGGAGTCGTGGGTCCGTTCTCCCATGGACCCACTACTTATGGGAGGGGCTACAGGGGTCAGGTGCATTGTGAGTTGGGTGGCAGCCAAATACATGGGACCAATCCCTGGCTCCTGACTCTGACTCTTGGGACATGGAATGTCACCGCTCTGGTGGGGAACGAGCCGGAGCTGGTGTGTGAGGTTAACAGATTTTCTGTAACCGCTTAATCCTAATTAGGGTCGCGGGGAGGCTGGCGCCCATCCCAGCCAACTCCGGGCGAGGGCAGAGTACACCCTGGACAGCTCGCCAGGCCATCGCAGGGTGGAAAGACGCCGACGGCTTTGCAGCCTACTCTTGTCGAAAGTCAGCAATGGTTCTTTTTTCATGCCTCACACCATAGACAGTGAGAGACATGGCCGGCCTTTGATAACCCAGTTAGGTGCCCTGGGGGGGGCGACAGTGACAACCCCGTGGAGAGTGGGACACGAACCCCCAACCTTTGGATCACCGATCCAGCGCCTTATACCACAAGACCACCACTGCCCCTAGGTTGACAGATGCCAACTAGACATAGTCGCGCTCACCTCAACACACAGCTTGTTCTCTGAAACCACCGAACTCGAGAGGGGCTCGACCTAATTTGCAATGCATTCAAAATTAAAAGCTAAAACAGAACACGTTCCAGAAAGATCAAGACTTGAAAAGCGATCATTAAACCAAAATGTCCGGTTTCAGTCATTTTCTCTCAGGTCCAATTCCCAACAGAGAAACTTTCAAAAATAATTTTTGAAAGAAGATCAAAGCAAGCGCCATCAAATAAAGGGTTTATCTTTCTGGAGAAATTGCTGAGAATGCACAGAGCAGAATCACTTCTGTTCACCATATACGTATACTTTTTTTCCCTTTATATAAATAAACATATATACAGCACAGTTATGGAAGTGATATTTTCTAGTGTTTGGTCTTATGGTATGATGACCTCATCACAGGAAACACAACACCGTACTATTACCATCATCATACATCTGGGTGATACGGGGTAAATGTTGTCACGGTTTAGATATATATTCATCCATT
Organism: Plotosus lineatus; assembly: GCA_024760905.1. Taxonomy (NCBI): domain Eukaryota; kingdom Metazoa; phylum Chordata; class Actinopteri; order Siluriformes; family Plotosidae; genus Plotosus; species Plotosus lineatus. The sequence goes on along the minus strand of CM045736.1, from coordinate 8,568,891 downwards.
TAGTCATTTTCTGAACTGCTTAATCTGAATTATGGTCAAGGGGAACCTGATGCCCATCTCAGCCGACTCTGGGTGAGGGGAGAGTACACCCTGGATAGCTCGCTAGGCAATTGCAGGGCAGAAACACGCCAAAGCAGTGTTGTATGTTTATATATAAATGTGTGTGTGTGTGTGTGTGTGTGTGTGTGTGTGTGTGTGTGTGTGTGTGTGTGTGTGTGTGTATATGTAAACACAGCATAAGGTTAATTTCAGTTTAAATTATGTCTTGAGGATCAATATAAGACATAATCTTTAATTTTATAACTTTGGTAATGATCCCTGTTTGTGGAGTTCGGCATGGCTGGGCAGCATGAACTAAAACCTGCTATTTCTTACTACTGATTGGCTAATTTATTCATGCATTTGTTTTCCGAACCGCCTTTTTCCGACAAGGGTCACGGGCTGACTCTGGACAAAGGCGGGATATGCACTGAACAGCTCGCTAATCTCTCACCGAAGGGCAATTTGTCACGGTCAATTGACCTAACATGCATGTTTGTAGACTGTGGGAGGAAATGGGTTTACCTTGAGGAACCCAACACAACCATGAAGAGAGTGTACAATCTCGCGGAAATGCCCTCGCCGAACCTCGGCCTTAAATCCAGGACCTTTCTTGCCGTGAAACATCCAAGTCCACCTCTGTGCCAGCATACTGCCGAGGAAAAGTGATGCGATTGTTCAATCTCAATAATTACACCACTCGTTTATCTGACTTTCTGAACAGTCAGCTGATGATTTATCAGTATGTTTCCCGGACCGTGGTTTTAATATTCAAATACTGTACCTTATTTCCTGTGGAAATTCTTATGATATACAGGTGTAGAATTTACACTAAACATTTTCACCCTGATAATTTTCCCTGTATATTTACACGACCCCATTAGTCCTGAGCGCTCATGACCGAAACGGGAACTAGGTCGCACTTTTGAATCCACAGTCTGCATCTACAGCACTTGGGTTATGAAAACATTGACATCAGCATAAAAGTTTGTGTAACGAAATCTTCCTGAACAAGTCCACAATCTCCCATCTTTCGACTTTGAAAGTGATTTATCATCCTTCTTCTGTGAATGTTCCCCAACACTATATTGCTGTAATCTATACTTGTAAAGCACTAATGATGTAACAGTCGTTGTATCATAATACATAATCATCGTGCTATTATTTATTTACCGTCTTCTGCTCATTTTCATTTAGAATTTTTTTTTTTGCCTCAAGGCTGCAAAAAAAAAAAAAAAACCCAACAACAAGCCGTACAGACTGATTAAACCAATATTACAAGGGCATGTTGTGAAAATACAGAAGCATTGACTATTCCTCGAGGTCAAGAGGTTAATTTCTCATAATATCTTCATGTAAGATGATCTCCATCACTTACTTCTCTCCCTATATGTGCACATTGTGTTGGTGGGATTGCTTGGTATTATATCATCAGCTGCTCCTGTGCCTGCAGTGTTGTACGGATCAGTACGGTGTTACGCTGGAGAGTTGTTAGAGGAGCCAGGGTTTTATGAGCGATCTGGAGTGATTATATACCCGCATCTGATAGAGTGGACCTCAGATCACATTCAACAGGGCAAAAATGTACTTCTGCTGCTGCTACAGGCACTGGACTTGGATAAGAAGGTGTGTGCGTGCGTGTGTGCGTGCGTGTGTGCGTGCGTGCGTGCGTGTGTGTGTGTGTGTGTGTGTGTGGTTTCTCAGGAATGAAGACAAAATCAGCCTCACGTTCACTAAATTCCATCAGACTCCACCCTTTTTCTAGCACCAGAACTGTGGTACTGATTCACATAGCGCTTCCTCAGCAGGTGGAAAACAGCCCATCAATTGAGAGAACTATTCCGAGTATCCACATTTGGCCGATGCCTAAATCTACATATTATTTAAGATGCTTGTTCACAATGTATAATTCATATACAGACACTCCCCGACTTACGTTTTTAATTGGCTCCGGACAACCAGACGTAAGTTGAAAGTGAACGTAAGTTGTTACAGTGACGTATGACGTATGACGTGTGACGCTCATACTGTACTATACATCCATAAATACCATTACCGTATCTCATAAAACACCCTAAATTAATTATTATAAACAGAACATTGTAAAATAATATCAAATATATCAAATAATATCAACATTAATTTCAAATAAATTATATTCAAGCAAAATAATTTCAAATTGATAAATTTTAATCAAATTCACTCATCAATATCAAATACAGTATCAAATATAACCTTTAACATTCTCTATGATGCGATTTTTCTGCTTTTAAATGCTTCCGGTGGTCGAGGGATGGTCACATGACATGAAGCTGAGCTGACTCACTTCACCTGAAGCTTAAAACAGCCAATAAACGCTTACAATATGTGAGGCGCTCAATACCGAAAGTAGTGCACTTGCTAAAAGTAGTTCACTTGCTTGAAACAAAGCGCGGGTTATACGGACTTCCGGTCTTTTAAGTGCGCAAGGGCGCCGTTTAACTTGTTCAGTACTCAGCCTGCACTGATTTGAATCAGCAGAGCAGAGAGTTCTCTTTCTTGGGTTTTCATTCATTTTACAACTCTCTTAGGTTAACTGAGTATGCATGGCAGATTGTGCCGAACTGAGCAGATAGTTAATTCATCTGTGTAAGTGTGTATGTATATATATATATATATATATATATATATATATATATATACTTTAAAGTTAAACAAAATGTTTTTTTTTCTCCTGATTGTTTGGCAGAAACCAATAAAAATTGTCTTTTGGCTATTTCGCTCCACCCACTGAAAAATACATATTAATTTGCATAATATGCTAAATGCATTTTTGAGAACCAGCCAATAGGAAATTGTCATTTAATTTACCAAATTAGTGTGAAATTACTTATCTGGAACCGAACCACAAGAATTATTAAAAGTGTTGAGATTTGTAAACAGGACATGTGTCGTATTTTCATAAATCCGAGTTGAATACTTAAAAACATTGCCACCTCCAGGGAATCAGGTCTCGGCTGGTATTTCACACAATTAACATTGGAGTTATAATCACAAAACTTGCTGAGTAAATTCACACCCCAAGAGCGTCTAAAGCAAAGAAAGGGAATGTTGTTAAATGGCAGAGACGGTGGAATCAATTGAACATGCCTTTCACTGACAAACAAGCGGCGACTGAAGACGGCTACATCTTGAGGAACCAGACTCGAGATTTGCTGACGGCCATGGAAAGGATAAAAATTATGCCTTCGTACCATGTCTTCGGGCAGTGGTGGTCTAGTGGTATAAGGCGCCGGATCGCTGATCCAAAGGTTGGGGGTTTGAGTCCCACTCTCCACAAGGTTGTCACTGTCCCCCCCCAGTGCAGCTAACTGGGTTATCAAAGGCCAGCCATGTCTCTCACTGTCTATGGTGCGAGGCATGTAAAAGAACCATTGCTGACTTTCGACAAGAGTAGGCTGCAAAGCCGTCAGCGTGTTTCCGCCCTGCGATGGTCTGGCGAGCTGTCCAGGGTGTACTCTGCCCTCGCTCTGAGTTGGCTGGGATGGGCACCAGCCTCCCCGCGACCATAATTAGGATGAAGCGGTTACAGAAAATGAACTGATGAACCATGTCTTCGTCTGCTGTCTCACTCACCCACTCAAACACTCAATTTGATACACTTCTAAATCCTACTAAGGTTGCGGGGTGCCCATGTCAGCCAACACCTTACGAAGACAGGGGACGCCCTGAACAGTTCACCAAACCATCGTGGGGGTACGATATGCACACACGTACCTAGGGGAAATTTGGAACAGTAAATCAGCCTAATGAGCATGCCTGTGGACTGAGGAAGGGAACCCAAGTACACCTCAAGTACACCTCAACTTAAATTGTTCACGATTATACATCGGTTTTCAAAAAATATATAGAAAAATGTAAAAAAAATGAAGTTTATGTCATGATAAATATATATTTTATTATATATACCGTATTTGAACGTGATAAGAGCCAAGAGCGCTTAAAAAATTGGAGTGGGTGGGCGCTTATTAAAATGTTACCAGCGGAGTGGAACGGCAAGTGCTTACTAGCATAGAGGTGGAAAACAGGAATAATAACAGAACAATAAAATAGTTTTATTGGTATTTGTGTTATTCATTTTGTGGTATCAACCAAACTACTTGCATGAAAGCTGAAAATAAACAAAAAACAGCAGAATTAAAAAAAAAAAAAGACCCCTTACTTTTCCGTTCCAGTGCTGTTCCTTTAAACATTTTGCTGGAAGTAAAATCGAGCCAATCAACACAGATGTCAACTTTAGCACATGGCACATTGAACCAATCAACACGAACATAAACAAAAGCACATGTCCAGGAACATGCTTAAATTTATGAAGTCAGTGAGCAGGAGAATCGGGTGACTACTACTCGTCATCACTTTCTGATTGGTCCATATCTGGCTCATCGCTCCATTCATTCAGAACATCCCATAGTTTTGCTGTAGCAGTTTCTAATGGTTCATCTTGTTTTACATTTACCAAGAGAACACAGCAAAATATTTTCCTGTTTTTTTTAAAGTACTGCGGAACAATCAAACGTGTTGTTACTGATGAACATTATAGACATTCCCCAGTGGCAGGGGGTCTTGAAATACCATGTAAACTCAACTTTTACAGGGAGTGAACACCTCATTTTACGGCTATAAAGACTGATCGAATAAAATTGGTAAGTTTGATTGACCATTTTTCTCGCAGTACACATGGGCGGTTATCAGACGTAAGATCAAAAACACTGGGGGGGGGGGGGGGGCTTATTGGAGCAGGGCACTTATTACATAGAATACGGTATTTAGTATGTTATATGTAATATCATACAAGTAAATTTGGCGTAGACTAGCCCAGACTCGCCTACAGACAAGCTAATTCGACTGAAGTCATTTTCGACTTACGTCGTCTGTCCTGGAACCAATTAACGACGTAAGCCAAGGTATACCTGTGCCTAAAGGAAACCCGCACAAGCATGGGGAGAACACACAAACTCCTCTGACAAACATCCAGACCCAGAAATCAAGCCAAGACCAGGCCAACCACTCCACCCCACCATGCTGCACTGATCCAAATGAATAAACGACTATAGAACTAAAATGGTGGTAATTCTAATTACTTAATCAATACTTCGTCCATACTTTTGTTGAAGACTTTGATTAGTTGTTTTTTTTTTAAGCTGAAAGTCACACATTTCACATTTTAACTGCTTCGTTTCAAATCCACATACCTGGGGATCTGAGTGTGGGTTTGAAGAGAGTGCTTGGGGGGAAAGAATTGCGACTTGCAGTTATATTCTGATGTGTAGCAGTAATAGTGGGGGTGTTGAATGGAGCTCTCAGTCCTTCGAGAAATGTGTTGGGTTTTGTTGTTGTTGGAGTTGTTTTACCTGAATGCATCAGTAATATTGATGCCAAATTGTTGGAAATTGCACAATTTTAACAAATCAGGGTTTTTATTTTTCTTCCTTCCTGCTTTTCCTATAATTTTGTCTGTACGAATCCTCGACTATTATTCCCACCAACACTGAAGCGTCTGAGCAGCGTTCTGACTGATACAAGAGGATGCATGTCTCTTTTTCTTTCTCTTTCTTCCTGCGTATGAAACACTGGTTGCACGTAAATCAGGGAAAATGCTGGTGTCTTGATCATATTTATGTAAGGAGAGATCAATGCTTCTCCGCACTAGAGAATATCATTTATTGTGACCTTTTTGTCTCATAGCTCTCCGCTTTGACGTTTTCTGATTCAGGCTCAAGAGATTCGCTTGGAAGCATGCGAAGTATCTGATGTGTTCAAGGTTACACTGTTTGGTAGCTATAAATATACATGTGAGTCGAGCTTGTGATGTGTTGTTTCAAACCCTTGCAGTCTAAAGTAAAGCTGCATTATTTAGCTTCATTACAGCATGTACAATGCCTTTCACTGTGTTTGTATATCATCAGCTCGGGCTATACCTTGATCCAGGAATCACATGACACGAATCTTTTATCCATCTCTGGAAGGATCCCGGAAGTACGTTCATGGTACCGTTTTATATAAAAAGCATGATATTAGGTATCAGGTAAAGCATGATAAGAGAAAGGGTTCCCATTCCAAATAATTCTCCTGGAGGATATATGAGAATAATCTAATCAAATATATAAATTGCAAATGTCACATGTATGACTGGAGGTTGCTAGCTGTCTTCTCTGGAGGATTATGTGTCACGGAAAATGTCAGCGGTGAGCGGAGGGAAGGGTTTATGGGGTCTTCCACACTCCACTCTACGTTTTAGCACCAGCAAGAAAAAAATGGATAGTCGCACCATATCATACATTTTAATGTGCACTACAACAATATAATCTCATCAGTCATTTGATGAACCGCTAACTTCTACTCGGGTCACTGGGAGCCTGTCTCACCCAACATTGAGACGAGGTGAGGTCCACCCTGAAAAGTTTTACCAGGCTTCTGCAGAGCCAATATACACACATACACACACACACACACACACACACACACACACACACACACACACACACCACAATCACTACTGCTCACATCTAAGGCTATCCTATTTGCCTGATGTGCGTAGATGATAGGAGGAAACCCATGTAAGCATATGGAGAGCATCTTCTTTTCCTTTCGGCTTTTTCCCTTTTTCAGGGGTCGCCACAGTGAATGATTCGCATGTTTGATTTGGCATAGGTTTTTATGTCGGATGCCCTTCCTGACACAACCCTTGAGGGACAGAAAGATGCTGACAGCTATGCAGCTACTCTTTTTCGAAAGTCAGCAATGGTCCTTTTACATGAACCTCACACCATAGACAGTGAGAAACATGGCTGGCCTTTGATAACCCAGTTAGCTGCAATGGGCAGACAGTGCCTTGTGGAGAGTGGGGCTCAGACCCCCAACCTTAGAGGCCACCACTGCCCTATATATATATATATATATATATATATATGTGTGTGTGTGTGTGTGTGTGTGTGTGTGTGTGTATATGTATGTGTATATATGGATGGATGGATGGATGGATGGATGGAGTGATCCCTCACTACTTTGTTTTTCCGTTACTGCGGCTTCAGTGCGTCACAGGTTTTTGAGAAATATTCATTGAAAAATAAGGAAAAATAGGAAAAAAGTTAAGGAAAACTTAACCGCAAAACAAGATCAATTATGCAAAAAAAAAAAAAAGAATGTTTAATTGTTATTAAAAGCATTTATAGTGTTGAATATGTATCTATTCATATTATATATACATGTATGTATACATCAGTCAGGGAAGGGATCCATTCACTGCAGAAAATGAGGGATCCCTGTGTATATATGTATATATATATATATATATATATATATATATATATATTTATTTATTCGTGTGTGTGTGTGTGTGTGAAAATGAATGTGTATATATATATATATATATATATATATATATATATATATATATATATATATATATATACAGTATTTGTGTCTGATCACGATATGACCTGAAATGTGTGATACTGACCTTTTACATTTTTTTTCTGAATTTGGAAAAAAAAAAAAAATTCTCATTTTTTAATGTATTAGGTCGATATGCATTACATCCAGGTAGATTCAGGATATTATTACTTGAAGAAGCAGCGGCATCATCAAATTATCAGTAGAACGACTCAAAAAGTCACTGTAACATGGACAGAATGAACAGCCTTCTATTCACTAATAATAGCTTTAGATAATAATTATGTAATTAGTGACACTGAGCTGATTGATGGTGCTTCACTTGTTCAACTTTTTTATGATCTAAAGTTAATAAATGACAATCCATCAGTGATCAGTGGGAGCACAAGATACATTGTGTAACATGGACAGGAAAACTTACAGATATCATTAATCCCATTTTAGGTCTGGTGCTCATTTACCAATTTTGCGCCACACACATGCGGGTTCTGAGGTTCATTGTGTGGCACCTGTGCTTTGATTCATGTGGTT
>CM045736.1:8538390-8550890 GCA_024760905.1 Plotosus lineatus | reverse complement strand
AAGCGTGACATTAACATCTTTTGCCTTCACCGAGGAGGTTCTGTTTTACTCTCCTCATACGTGCTTGTTGACAGGATTTTCATGAAATTTCTACCAGAGTTGGGGATTTGAATAAGGAAGGCTGAATTTAGTTTTCTGAGATCATCCAGATCAAATTGTGGATCCCGGAATTTTTCGTATGATTGTTTAATATTGTAAGAGAAGAGAATTTTTGGCATTTTGTTTCATATTTGGAATTGCTGGGCTTGATGGTGTCTTGCACTCTCTGCGTGCTCATGTTTTATCACTGCATTTGATCAATTTTAGCAATGACTGAATATCTTTTGTCATAGAAATATACTTCAGTGTTCTTAAAGTAAAGACTATTACATGCAATACCAGGCTCTTTACACTCAAGCCTAGTTCTCATCCTATCAGTTTATCCCACTTATTGTCGTGTGAAGCGACTAGTTCGCCCCTTCCTGGATGGGACACTTGTTCATCAGAGGTTCCCTTCACAATGTTGGCTGTAAATTGGTGCCAATTTACACTGATGGATGGACAGCATAGACATTTTAAAACGAAATTCTTTACTTTTTATGCTTTGTTTGTTTGTTTGTTTGTTTTTCAAACACCAGATTTCAGCCACGGCTACATCTAGTGGGTTTTCCAGACTGTTGCCTATATTTATAGATTACAGACCAATTCCGATTATCCGGCACCCCAGAATGAGGCAGGTGCCGGAAAATCAAGTTTGCCGATGTATCAGGACCTTCCCACAAATGTAATTAAAGTTTCATCAAATAAAAAAATCTACAGTAAAAGAATAAAGAAATGATGTGCAATATTACTTACCAAAAATAGCAGAAGACCAAAAAACTAAGGCTATGCTAGGTATCCCTCTTCTCACGAATACCATGACATACCTTAAAATTACGTAGCCGCCCAATAGAAAAATTACACTCTTCCTCGATACTGAGGTCGTTACGCAACTTCAATGTCTTCTTTATAATCAATGGTCCGCTAATAGGCTTCGCTTCAGCACACAGGTTCCTGAACCAAATGTACAAAACCTGATCTAACTCTCCAAACTTTCCCCCTTTCAGCGACTTCCTTTTCCTGTCTTGTTGTTTTGTTTCAGATGGCTGCCACTAGAGCGCAACCGTCGGTCAAACAAACATAAACAAACGCCAGTTTTGTTGTTGTGTTTCGACTGGCTGCTGCTCGAGCACAACTGTGCACTTTTTTCTGGACAAAATGTGCCGTTGTGTCTTCATTGTTCAGCGTTTTAAAAAAGTGCCGTTAAATAAGGCCCGCCGATGTATCAGATGCCGGATAATTGGAACTAGTCTGTATATGACTTTTCAGCTCGTCCAAGGGGACACCACAGCGCATCATTTCTCTCCATCCTCAACATTGTTTTACTTCTCTCACTTGACCCCGAAGCACTCTTACCTGTGCTGGCTCGCTTACATATTTGTTACCAATTCTCTCTATTTTTTCACTCACAGAAAAAGAGAAAGTCACAGTCTCTCCTTCTCTGCTCCTTCCAGCTCCGCCTTCTATCATTTTGTCAGTGCTACAGTCTCCAAATCATCCAGCATCGCTTCTGTCTTATAAATCATTTTCATCACTCCTACCCTTCTCCTGTTGGTCTTATATCTGACTCCGAATCTCATGATTAATGATCTCAGGCAGTACCGCTGTATCTGTATTAATAATTTGTGAATAATTATCTAATGTTATAATAAATGACCATCGATTCATGATCGTTTGTCCAGTTGCTCCAGCTGTAAGGTGCGCCAGTGTTCAGGATGATGAAAGGCTTTACAGGGTAACATGGAGGATGCACCAATCAGAGGAGATCAAGATTTAATCTGATGAACAACAAGTGCAAAAGCCATCACAATAAACCAACAAGTTAATATTTGCTCCACACTGAGGTGTTTGCCAGACTTCAGGGATCCACTGAACTCCGCAGTAAGCTTTGATTAGACTTTTGTAAACCCCTGATAAAGAGTCTAATGAAACGACAGCTACATACATGACGGAGAACGAGTTTAATGGACGTTAGGAATCAAAACAATCTGGCTGCTTCGACTCCTTCATAATCATGCCCTTGACTGTTCGCAACTTTTTTCCTACAAGGCCTATTTAATTTTCTGTCATGAGCTCTATTCCGACTGCCTAGTTATCTACTTATTGTAGTGCATCTGTTTGAACCTTGATTGAATGATTTTCTCCCCCTCTGGGCAATTATTATGGAAATGTTATTCCATTTCATCTCTCTTTCTCTCAGTGTCTCTCCGAATTACTCGAATCTCTCGTCTTTATTGCGGCGCAGCATGACCGAGCGAGTACTCCTGTTAGGTTTTTTTTTTTTTTTTTTTTTTTTTTTGAATCCTAATATTGGCACAAGCTAACAGAAATGAAAGTGCAGACAAAAGCCGATAGTCAAGAACAAGTCTGATTGTGTTCTAGCAGACAGAAACCTGCAGTGAGAGGACAGGAGATAAGATTCCACTCATTCCCGCTCAGAATCCACAGACATGATGAGAGGAATCTGGCAAATATGGTCTGACAGAGGCAGACTCTCTGACCTGCTTCATACAAATCCCATCAAGTATTCCGATGGAGGAGGACATGTTATTCACATCAACTAGATCTTACTGGAGTAGATAGAGCTCACTGAAAATCATCGACACTGTGAACCTTCTATTCTCAAACCCAAAGGCGACGCCGGATGTCTCTTGCTAAACATGATGTGTCAGGTTGTAATTGAGTGTGTGTGCGTGTGTGTGTGTGTGTGTGTGTGTGTGTGTGTGTGTGTGTGTGTGTGTGTGTGTGTGTGTGTGTGGTGGAGCATCCATCTGTGCATGTATTTTGCTTCGATTACTAGTCGATCCTCTCTGTTGTCCGCTTACTCATCTGAATTTTTTTATTTTTTTTTATTTATTTATTTTTTTTATTTCACAAGTCTTATACCTTTGGTGGGTACTCATCACTGCATACCAGGAACACCACAGAAGACTTGTTCCTTTGGAAAGATGAAGAAACTCAGTCGTTCAGCCATTACACTGTAGCCCTTGTCAACATCACTCTGATTTTCACGTTCGCTCGTTTTTCCTGCTTTCAGCACATCAAGTGGACACCGCCCACCGAGACTAATTCTTCATTTCAAATGAAACCTGAGTTGTTTGCTGAGGTATAATACATGATTATTGAAATTACATGAGAATTGACGGAGTTACGACGTCGTTAATCCAGAAAAGAAGGATTACAGTCTACAGAAGCAGTTTCTCAATGTCCTCATTTGAAACTCTACAATAAAATAAATGAATCTCTCGCCCCATCAGCGCGATCTTCCTACCGGTTTCCTAGAAACAGATGAATTCTATTTGCATCTCTTGTCTGTTTTGAGGCTTTTCATTGATTTACTGCTGTATGATTGGTCGGATTATTCTGGGATTTTTGAAATAGGTGGTGTTCTGATACCAAATATGGATAATAAGGAAATACCCTGAGCAATCACAAAAGTGGGTTAAAATCAGTCAAATAAGTGGAATTTTCCATGGTTTTACAACAACTTTGATATGTAACTTATTTTTCTGGGAAATCAGGCACACCGGATTATAAGGCACAACAGCAATGAACGACGCATGGACGGCCCAGGCCCATACATAAGGCACACTGGATTATAAGGCGCACTAAGTGAAACAAAAGTCAGATCAGTCAAACTTGATTTAACTCTCACAAATAACTCCCAACATTGTTCAGTTATAATAATATAAACAAGAAACTTACCTTTTCAGTTCATTCCTCTTCCACAAATCCATCAAATTCTTCATCTTCTGTGTCAGAGTTTAATAGTTGCGTGAGTTCGACAGAAAGCCCAGATCCCTCTATTATCTTTTTTATTATTATGTTATAATATTTTATTATTTATAATTCCCTCACACATGGAGTCAGATCAATACAAACTGAAGTATAACTTAGAAGTCTTCCTGGGTCATTACATAAACTTCTCTCAGCCACGCCCTCTTAAAGAGACAGTGCATTAGTATTGTGTTCATTACAGAATGGCGGTCATTACTCTTAAGGAGCTGTATCAGTGTAACTTTAAATTCAAGAAGGTTAATCCGAGGTCTCATGAGGACACCTGTAGCAGTGCTTTATCCCCGTATTTGGACATAAAGCCCAGATCTCGCTAGCTTACGGCCTGGACACCAATAACTAGCGGTTGGAGTTTATTGGTTAATCCACCGGACTGATGGGAAGCTCTGAATTAGTTTCCTTCACTTGCATTTTGGCGGTGTCCATGAGATGGAGCCGTGCGGCCGCATCCACACATAAGACGCACTGGATTATAAGGCGCACTGGCAGGTTTTGAAAAAGATTAAAGGCCTTTAAGTGCGCCTTATGGCCTGAAAATATGGTTACTTTTTCTTAAATCAGCAGTTTATCATGCATAGATTGTACTTATATTTTGTATGGATATTTGGTCATGTCGAAGATTATACATTGAGGGGAATATTTTTCGTCGTCACACTTTCATCCGGTTACGCCACTTTCAACTTACTTTGGCTCTCACTCAAAACACGACCTTGCAACTTAATCAGTATTATGCTGAGGTGGGTCACGTTCATGTATAATGGTGATTGCATTTGCAAATAAATACAGCCGTAGGGCAAGTGTTAAGTTTGTAGAGACTTGATTCTGCCAGCAGGAAAAATATGAATATTTTATCCCTCGGTGTATTGGACGTTTTCATGAAAATGAATATTGATGTCGATCTTAATGTTTGTTTCCAATCATTTCTTTATCAGTCACGTCCTTGTTGTTGACAGGTTCCACATTTATTATTGTTGAAATTTTCTTGTATAATTTACACGATGCAGTCATTGATTTTTTTGTTGTTGTGTGTATGTGTGTGTTTTATTCCTCACTGAAAAGCTTACAAAGAAACTCTGTGCTTTGTGAATTATCATTATTATTATTATTATTATTATTATTAATAATAATAATAATAATAATAATATAAATAGAATAAGCAGTTAAGGATTTATTAATGTTTCTTTTTGTGCTGGTATTAAAAACCATGTAATTGAGCACAGAATATTGAAAACAAAACTTGTTCAGTCCGTGATTTGTCCAAAAGTCATCTGATAAGAAAATATTACTGATTAAATCTTTAATTATGTTATTTATTTCCTGCTATCAGATTACTTTTTTTTATTAATCTGCACAACACTACAAAATTGTATTTTAAAACTACTCAGTAAGTCGTGGTTGCTTTTTATTTATTTATTTATTTATTTTTGTGCTTATTTTCCAAAACAAAGTTTTGTCTTCATCTCACATCCGTGCTATCAGGCTAATTGATTTATGTGAAGATTTACTGCAATGTTAAAATAAAAAATGCCTTTGGCTTTACTTCTAACCCCAACCAGTTGAGTGGAAAAGTGAACAGGACGGAAGCATATTGAGTCATAAATCATTCCCAAACTGTATGCAAAATAGAGCTGGTGTTAAAAAACGGGAGAACGGAGAGGCGGCTGGCCCAGAATTCTGTCTGTATGCCTCATGATTGAGGCCAATTGACATCTAATTAGCCCAAGATTAATGCAGGCCTGACGATTACCCCATGATTCATTTTTAAGCCATCTGTTTATTTCAAGCATTGGTTTGAAATCAACTTCTGGCTGTGCCTCATGTTATAAGCTGGCAGCGCAACTATAATTGCGATCATCCCTGCTGCTGCGTGAGATTGTACACTTTACCGGTTCGATTTTCATAAGCACTTCATTAGGTGGCGATGTTTGGGTTTTTAAACAGGCATTCTTGTTTGCTGAACTGAAAATGTTCTATTGAGAAGTCTCGAGAAGACGCTGTGTTATAAATAATTATCTGAAATGTACATGATATGAGAAATGTCTCATAGTTGGGTGAAATCTGCCCCATGAACAGTTCTTTACTTGCCAGTTTGTATACATACATGAATCATGCAGTCGTATCATGGGGCAGCCATAGCCAAATGGTAAGAGAAGAGGCTTTGGGACCACATGGTCGCTGGTTCAATTCCCGAACAAGCAGCAGGAACAATGTGTGGTGGTGGGGGAGTGAGCTGCCTCTTCCCTTCTTACTCTTTCATTGCTGAAATGCCCTTGAGCAAGGCACCTAACCTCACATGCCCTCTAGGCACTCCACTGTGTGGCAGCCCAGGCCAGCCTTAAAAACATCTTTGTTGGCGGTGACAAGGCCGATTGGGCCGAAATTGTACATAAAAACCTCACCCGAGTATTCATAGACGCAAAAACTGAAAATATACTGGCCGGGTGTGTAGAAAAAAATGCGTGTGTCCCCATCATACACTGAACTAAAAAGTGACCAAAATGAAATCAGTATCAACCGTGCCTTGTGATTGGTCAATTTCAACAGTTCGGTGAAACGGCGATTTTCATTGGCCAGTACTATATTAACAACAAAGGCGGAAAGCATGATGGAAGGGGACAACGATTAGGCAAAAAAAAAAAAAACTGTTCTCTTCACTATTAAAGGTCCCAATCACAATTAAATAGTAAATAAATTAATTAATTTAAAATTGAAGAACACATTTGTTGACATTTTCGAACAAATACAAGTTAATTATAAACCGGCAGCAACAGCGCAGAGTGTAACGAAGGTATTTGTTAGTTGTTAACTGCAATATTAAAAGTTGATATGTTGAACACACCTCGATAATCTGTTGATTACAATATTAAAAGAATAAACTTTGATATTCAGTATGTTGATTTCAAATATAACATATTTATTTAATTCTACTGTGTTTACATCATCACATACATAATATAACATGACGCGTGAACAAAATTTCCCGTGTGGCCTGCATAGGCAAAAAAAAGAAAAATTCCTCCCTCCTTGGCGAATCTTTTTTTATCATGTTATTGCCAACAAAAAAATTTTAAGCCTGGCCCCGTTGCTCCGTGTGTGTGTGTGTGTGTGTGTGTGTGTGTGTGTGTGTGTGTGTGTGTGTGTGTATGTGTGTGTGTGTGTGTGTGTGTGTGTGTGTGTGTGTGTGTGCGCTCACCTTGGATGAGCCAATGCAGAGGCAATAATTTATGTTGTGGGATTAATGCAGACGCTCAAAAATAAAATCAGGTTGTGTTTTTATTCTGTGTGAGTCTGAACGGTGGTGTATGAACCTTTTTGTTTTTAAGTGAGATGGTTTTTTTTCTTGCGACTCATCATCAGACAAGTCAGCGATGTATACATACAGCCAGTCAGCATCAACTCAGGGATGCAGCCGCCTTATTGTTTTTCCTGTGTTGGACGAACACCGACCTCCCACGGGACAACAATCTAAGCTTTCTTCAGTGACTGTGGTGGTTGACTCAGGAGCTCCACTCGAATGCCACTGTTAGAATCTGGATCTGTTTTTGTCTGTATTTGAACTTGAAAAGGTTTTTTGTCTTTGAATTATATATATTTTCATCATTATGAAAAGGTATGATCAAGGAATTGTCCAATAAATGGCCTTGTGTGGTTCATTCAGTTTTAGACACACTTTTTTTTTTAATTACTGGCCTCCATGACAGCATTGCCTTTCACACACTGCTGCACCGTACTGTTGAAGTTTTACCTGCTTCTTGACACTAATTTATGCCAGCATATACAGTATTCATCGTTTGTGTGTGTGTGTGTGTGTGTGTGTGTTCCAAGTTGTATTCTCTGTTCAGAACAATAACCGCTGATGTATTAGCTCACAGCATTGTCCAGACATCTCAGATTCACCGTGATCCCAGACAGTCCTGGCTAATCGCTCTGCTAATAGATCATTCTGCTGCACGCCTTTTGTTTGTCCCCGTCATCATTATTGGCATCAACGCAAGCCTCTTTGGTGTGTTTATGCCCTGTTGTTAAAATCAATACGAAGAAAATTATCCTATTCAGAGTTAGTTTACAGCACTGCAGGGAGCTATCCAGTAAATGTACTGTATGTCGTGTATGATGCTGTTGCGGAGATAAAAAAGGGGAGGGATACCTGAGTCACCTTTTTTTCTTCAATTTTTTTCTCGGTCTTTACGTAATCGTACCGAGCTGTAAGTTCAAAGGATATTGTTGTAAAGTTTGTCTATTATATAGGCCGATTGTACCGACTGTAATGTGCACTGAATTCAAATGCATTATTTTCTGTCACCAGACAATGTGCTCTGAACTTATTCACCCAGGAGAGACTGGGAAATGTCGTCGGCAAATACACACGAGTGTGCACTGCCCAGGTGAACAGACGTTGTGCAGGTTTCAGCCTGGTTATAGCAGGGAATCGCCCTTGGTATGGAATTGGCTACTTGCTCAGGTAGAGGCTCAGCAACACTATGTAACCAGAATCCAATGAATTCTCATATTATCCCATTAAGGGGCTGCGTCCATACAAATATAAAATCAGGGATCAAATCCTGAAAGATTGGTTTAGGCCGCGTGAGGAATCATTTTCAGACACGAACTGCGACGACAGAGTCTTGACCTGAAGCCTGTTGAAAGTCATTGGGATGTGCTGAGGGAGGGGGGTTGGGGGGGGATAAAGACTTTATGGACTGGTTTGAATTTTCGATCCAAAAAAAAATTAGTGTGTGTGACTTTTGGATGGGCAGTGCATTCCTCTGAGGAAGTTAAGAAATAAAAATTAAAAAAAGGTTCAATGCAAATTCCAAAACAACCCACAAATCTTCAGGTCACACCCACTTACAGTTTAAATCAGAACATAGAAATATTTGAAGAAACTGATACGTGTGTGTGTGTGTGTGTGTGTGTGTGTGTGTGTGTGTGTCTGTGTGTGTGTGTGTGCATACCTCCATACCTTGCTTGTTGTTCGTTTCAGACATTTGGCTCATACCGTTGGCACTCGTGCTGCAAACTGCGGCAGTTGAGGGCAGACAGTTGCATCTGAATACCATTAACCTTTTAACTGCAATGGCGGCGAAGGCGTCCACAGATGCCACAGCTTTGGGTTCAGAGAAAGACAGACGAAGGGAAAAAAAGTCATGCGAAGGTCATATCTTCACCAATTGTGTTTGAAAATGCTTTCAAGTTTGTATAAAGAACAGAAAAATTTCCCTTCGAGCGGCACTGCGGCATTCTGCACAAACCAAGATTCACTTGTAAATGTAAGATGCCTAATTAGGGTTTTCTGCAGTGTTGGCTGTCTTAAAATGGTAATGACGCTATTAAAAAAAAAGCACGCAGCTTTTTAAACTCAGCCGTCTGTCTCACCCCCCCCCCTCCCTCCTGCTCTCCGCTTATCTCTGTAACCATTCTTCACAAGGCTGATGCTGGTTAATGAAATCGGCGAAGGCCAACAGGGAGCTCGCTCTCACTCGACTCGGAGTGAATTGGAAACACTCGGCTCGGCCGTATCGCAGCTGCGTAAGAGGAGCGATACACAGTCAAAACGAATTAGCGGTGAAATGGGAAGTCGTTGTCAAAAGTCGAAATCGGTACTGCTCCCCGCATGCCTTATTAGAGAATGTACATCTGTTGGTGATCTCTCGTGGAAGATCATCCGATGTGTTTATTTTCGAACAAGAATATTGGAGAGCAGAATCGGCGCCGCTTTTGTCCTTTTTCCAGAGGGCACGCTCTTGTAAACAGAAGTGTGTGGGTTTTTTATGTCATTATCATGTAGCCTGGTGTGCATTTCTGCGATGAGACTGTCGAATGTGACAATCCAAATACACCCTGATCACAAAGAGAATACCGCTGAGGGGGAAACAGGATTGGAAATCTGATGATCACCAATAATGAGTAGCTTTGATCAGAAAGGTCTCTCAGGTTTTTGGTGTTACGGGTCATTAAGAGAGGATGTTCAGAGCATTGTCACTTCTGGTGAACCGGATTCATACAGGAAGCGATGATGTCGTTCTACCGTGCAAAGCCGGCCGAATTTTCTCAAATGCTGAAAAGTAGGCAGGTGTCGAGTTCAACTAAGGTGAACTCTCACTCGATTGATAACCAGTCATATCTTAACCGTTAACGCCTAGTGGGACCATATGGTCCTCTTTCAAAAAATGCGAATAACTACTAGACGCATTCTATACTTGTTGTGGCGTCGCCGGATACAACACGGCTGGATCCCACGTGCCTCAGTCAGCTGTGCGACGACCTTGAGTACGCAGGATTGTGTTGTTCACGAATTTGTGAGTGTTGTTATTTGTCATTGCTATTATTATTATTAGTGTTATTATAATTTTGTTGAAAAATGTGTTTGGGGTATTTCGTTGGGCCTTTTTCATCGGAAAAGCCCGTGATTTTTTTTTTTTTAATTGCAAAAAATTATTCGGGTATTAAAGGGGTAAAAATACAGTTGATTGATGGATGCTGCCAAACACCAAGTTCACCAAAACCTTTTCCCATTCGTTTCTTTTTATAATTTCGTGCACAGGTGAGAAGAAAAGCGACCCGCATTTTGATCATCACTTCTGTGTGTCACTGCAGCTTTCGTCTCAATCCTGAACTTGAGGGAGACTGACACATTTGGATTTTTTTTTTTTTTTCCAAGTCCAGGTTGCATCTAATTGCTTCATTTAGCAGCTTGCATCCCGATATGCGTTTTTTTTTTTTTTTGTTTGTTTGTTTTTTGGTTTGTTTGTTTCTTTGTTTGTTTGTTTTTTTTATAATTTCTTGCAGTCAAGTTTAGAGTTGATCCTTTTCACATGGGAAGGATCATGAGCACCTCACTCGGATCATACTGTGTATTTCACATTTGAGTAAAATTATACACAATAAACTTCACCAAGCTCGGATTCAAACTGATGAAAAATGTAACAAAAGGAAGTTGGCCGTTTGGTACCATCTACAGAATGTTTGTTCAGGTCAAACAGTACCAGGATCGGTGCTCAAATTAAACTCATCAAAGATGTTAATATCACACGCTTTCAAAATGTTCAGCTCATCTGTAGTTGTTCCTGACTTTCCGCAGAAGCCTGCGATTAAATTATAGAAATAGAAAGGTTTTTTTTTATAAAAAGAACTGGGGGTAGGTGAATATCTAACCCTTTATGAAACTGAGAAAATAAAAATGCTTTCTATTCTAGAGCAGTAATGAATTGTCTGGAGATGAAGAACTGCCGATAACTCAGACAATCCTCGGAGACTGACTGACCCTGCTGTCGGTGTGGGAAGGTGTCAGTCATGATTATGCTTGTCATTCATCTTTATCTCTCGGATAAAGAAGTGAGCAGTTTGCATTTTACTTCAGGTGCGATAAGCTGCCCTCTGAAGCATGTGTTCTCCATCACCTGTAAAATAATGACACAACAATAGAACATGCGTAAGTGGGTGGGTGGGTGTGTTAACCAATCACAGCAAAGTGGGTATCAAGTTGGAAATTATTGCTTTGTTGAATTCGGGCGTGATTTTTCCGAGAATTGCTTCCTTAAAATTCTAAAAATTAGCTTTAATTCTAAAGCTTAGGAGATCGTGTGTGTGTGTGTGTGTATGTATATATATATATATATATATATATATATATATATATATATATATATATATATATACGTACAGTAAGAGCAGTGGTGGCTGGCCTGGTGGTATAGGGCGCTGGATCACTGATCCTAAGGTTGGGGGTTCGAGTCCCACTCTCCACAAGGTTGTCACTGACACCCCCCCCTCCCCTCTCCCCCAGTGCAGCTAACTGGGTTATCAAAGGTGGGCCATGTCTCTCACTGTCAATGGTGAGAGGTTCATGTACAAGAACCATTGCTGACTTCCGTAAAGAGTATCTGCATAGCCGTCAGCGTGTTTCTGTCCCTTGCTAAAGGGTTGTGTCAGGAAGGGCATTCGACATAAAAACCTATGCCAAATCAAACGTGCGAATCATTCGCTGCGGCGACCCCTGATCAAGGGAAAAAGCCGAAAGGAAATCATCATCATATATGATATATACAGTAGCCCCCTGTTTTTCACGATGGTTTAGTCCTTGCCCTTCCCACGGTTCATGAAAATCCACGAGTTATTGACACCATTTTAAAAGCCTATGTATGATACACATTCTATCGCCAGTCTTACTCATTAATACAGTAATAATGCAGTAAAATGTTGTAATGATGAAGTAAAAACTTTTTAATTTTGTACTGTGACAATATTTATGAATAAATAAAGTGCTTCAGCTCCTTACCAGAAGCGAGAGAAGATTGAGTTTTTGAGTGACATCATAGGGCTTCAATAATCATTAAAAACACACGAAAAACATGAATTCGCAAGTCAATCAATTATGTTGATGACGTGTGTAATATGCTGAGGTTGGAACTACCAGACAGAAGGTCTAGAGGAAGACCAAAGAGAAGATTTATGGATGTGGTGAAGGAGGACATGAAGGTAGTCTGTGTAAGAGAAGAAGACGCAGAGAGAGGGTGAGATGGAGGCAGATGATTCGCTGTGGTGATTCCTGAAGGGAACAGCCGAAAGGAAAAGAAGACATTGATGTTATGTTATGGCGTGAGCACTGATATGTGATATCATATGAT
>CM045736.1:8485890-8535890 GCA_024760905.1 Plotosus lineatus | reverse complement strand
CACTTTGCCTTCAACCACCAGTGTACAGTTTACATGTAATCCTATGGGGAGCGGCCAGTGGGGTTTTTTTTTTCTTTTTTTTGTGTGTGTGTTTTCTTTCACAGAGGTTCACTTCCACCCTTTTTCAACACCTTTTTGCTCCTGATGACACACATCACAGTTGAGACGGCACGTCAGGACAGTAAACATAGTGGACATGGTGATGGTGAAAAATGTGAGATTCATAATATTAAGCAGATTTAATACCATGAAATTGTCCATAAGTGCCATATAACCAAAAATAACAAAGGGTCTCTTTGTTCATCACACACACACACACACACACACACACACACACACACACACACACACACACACTTACATGTATACATACATGCACACACATGCATGCATATATGAATACATACACATGATTATTTGTATAATGTGTGTGTGTGTGTGTGTGTGTGTATATATATATATATATATATATATATATATATATATATATATATATATATATATATATATATATATATATATATATACACAGTAAAACCTCCGCTGACGAACGCTTCAGCTCACGAACTTTTCGCCTCAAGAACATTAAATTTGCGAGCATATAGTCTCTGCTGACGAACTAGTTTTCGGCGGACGAATCAAACCACGCGGTCGAACAGCGCCACGGTGGCGGCCACGAGAAGCTGACGCACGCTCACGGCGTCACAGTTCGTCACCCCCTTTCTTTGAATGCGGAAGTGGTTTGTGTTTGCTAGACATTTTGGACCATATTGAGTGTACTTTTGCTATTATGGGACCGAAAAAGACCCCACCACAGGCGCAGATCATTGAAAAACACGAACGAGGTGTGCGTTTGTGTGACTCAGCGTCCCAGTACCAGTACGCTAAGTCTACCATTGCTCCCATCCTTAAGAACAAGGAAGCTATTAAGGGTGCGTGTGTGGCTAAGGGTGTTTCCAAACAGTAGGTGTTTCCAAACACTCCTTCCAAACAGTAAGTCCCTCCCTCCCTCCTCCTCCTCCCACTCCATTCCATCAAGCCATCAACTCCCATCACAAAGGTAAATAAAACGACTATTATACAGTACAGTTTATTTCTTTAATTACAATACAAAAGCACATTTATTATACATAAAATAAGGTATATTTTTGTGTAGTTTTAAGGCTTATTTAGTAGAAAATTATGTTTTATGGGGACCTGGGAACGGATTATTCTCATTTTAATGGTTTCTTATGGGAAATAAATGTTCGGAAGACGAACTTTTCGCCTCACACATACTTTCTGGGAACCAATTATGTTCGTGAGCAGAGGTATCACTGTGTATATATATATATATATATATATATATATATATATATATATATATATATGCAGTGTAAAATTCCATGTTATCTGTAGCTGCATGCAATTACGTCTTGCAAATGGCTCCATTAGTGTTTATTTTATATTCTCAAAATTACACTGAGGGCAAATAACCTCTTCACTGATGCATCCAATTAGTAAGCAGGTACTCACTTGGATTTTTAAGGGTGTTGTTATGGTTACAGTACACTTTCTTTAGTAGTACGGTGATATAGGGGTTGGCACCTTCACCATATCAAGAAGTTCCTACGTCTGAGCCTGGTGGTCTCTCTGTGGTTTTTCTGTGGAGTGTGCATGTTCTCACCATGCTTGCATGGGCTCTTCTGGGTGCTCTGGTTTTCTCTGAAAGTCCTTTGTTGAGGAGTCGCTTCAGGAAAAAAATATAAATTTGTGCTTTTTTATTAATAAAGACTTGGGGCGGTGGTGGTCCTGGTGGTACGGTGCTAGATTACTGATCCCAAAATTGGGGTTTAAGCCCCATCATCAACAGGTTGTTACTGCTGTCTCCCCCCGGTGTAACTAATTGGGTTATCAAAGGCCGGCAATGTCTCTCACTGGAGAACCATTGCTGACGTTTGTCAAGAGGAGCTGCACTGCCGTCAGCATGTTTCTGTCCTGCGATGGGCTGGCGAGCTGTCCAAGATGTGCTCTGCCCACTCCCAGAATCAGCATACATACATACATACACACATACGCCAGTGGAGGCGCCAGCCTCTCCGCGACCCTAATTCAGATTGAGCGATTCAGCAAGTTAATGAATGAATAAAGACTTGAGCCCTAAGTTTGTTTTTTTTAAGTTCTTTATCTGATTTCATTTTTGTCTGTACTCTTTTTTTTTTCTTCCTTTCTTCCCATTATACAAACCTTTCCGTGTTACGACGGGGCTCCGCAGTGCCTCCTTTTCCTGTCGTGCGAGTGTGTCTCCGAGCGCAGTTGAGCTGTGTGTAAGGAATCGTGTTTCACTGCCATCCATTAACTCACCTTCACCGAATGCTTAATTATTCACCATCATTTTCCGGCTTTGATTTTCTCTTTTTCTTCTCCCGGTCACATGTAAAACCTTCTCTTTTTTTTTCCGAGTACATGGCATTTAGAGATATTACAACGATTTGAAAAATGCTCAGAGTGAAGAAAAAATATTTCTGCCTGGCTGTTCGAGTGTGTATTCCTCCAGACTGAAGACAGGGCATTACTTAATGCTGCAGAAGTGTGTGTTGGTAGAGGAGGAACGTGCTCGCCATCCTGAACGATACGCCGGCGATGTTTTGATTGCGAGGCGCTCTGTGACTTTTGTCATTATCCACGGCTCCCAATCGATTCAGCCCGGTCCTGTCTGTGAGGAGGAACTTGACTTTTACTCATAATTAAAGCAATCTAGATGCAAATCAGGGCACATTCCGCTGGCATATTGTTGTGACGTCTTCCACACTCGCGTGAGCAGCGTGTCATTGCGGGCGGGACACGGTCGCACGCACACGTGTGTACACAGAAACGTACATCTTTTCCCATTCCCATGCCTTCATATAGCTAAACCGCCTGATCACCCTGATTAGCTGCATTCAGAAAGACTGACGGCTCATATCTGTCTCGCTCAGAGGAGTACCAGTTGCTTTTTATAGCCCACATTCATTATTGAAGTGTGCACGCCACACAGCGAGGGTGTCTCCCTGTCTTCAGATGCCGTTAAAACCCATTATCCTGTCAAGAGCGATTCACGTCATGCAGGACTTCACGTGCACGGTGAAGCAGTAGTGGGACTCACCTGTATCTTCACACGCCTCACCCAGTCATGGAAGTTCGGTTTTAAACCCCGGAGCCCGTGAAGGTATTTACTGGGTGGTAGATCTTGAATTGTGAGTCTAATAATGGCGGTATGATTGGGGGGGGCGGGGTTGTAAGGTGCACTTGTTGTGTTCTGATAAGAGCTAATTTCTTATGTCTGTAAAATCAAATATTAATGCACCTTTCGAAGTGGGGAGATGGAATCGTTCTGACAACCACTTTCACCCCGGCACACATTAAATGGAGACATTTGCATCTGTCAGTGTGTTCCGGGACCGTTTATAATTATTATCCATATCATTTCCAGGTAATGTACTTCACAGCATACAGCTTGTCCTCCTCCCGTGTTTACCCTGCGCTTTTGAAAATTCATTCTCATTTTTGTGTGTCAGTCATGTAGCTGTGTGTGTGCGTCAGAGAGAGAGAGAGAGAGAGAGAGAGAGAGAGAGCGAAATTATATTAAAAAAGGAAAGGTGTGTGGGCCGTGAATTTTCAGTCTGGGGATGTTTGTTTTTGGCTTCCCATCTAATTACGGCACACATCATTAGCAGCATCCAGCAGCAAGACAATACGCAGGAAACGAGTCATTACCGGCTAGGTGGAGATCAATTATTGCCTCTTTTTCAGCTCATTGTGCAGATTCTAATTAACCAAGCAGCTTTTTATTTATTTGTTTATTTATTTATTTATTTATTTATTTTTGCCCCTTTGGGGAGGCGTCATTCTGAGCCACATTTAACAACAGCTTTAGTATTTGTTTAAATGTTTGCTCATACAATTTAGGTGTAATTGATTGAATTGGGCAGTCGTAGCTCAGTGTTTAACGCTCTAGCTTACCGATCCAAAGGTCAGGTGGGGTCCATGGCCCGGTACCATCAAGCTGCCACTGTTGGGCAAGGCCTTGAGCAGGACATTAACCCTTAATTGCTCAGTTGTATAAATAATAAACGTATTTCGGATCGGGGCGTCTGCCAAGTGCCATAAATGTACACGTTGATCACTAGTTGCTATAAAATACAGTGAGTTTATCACATCCTGACCCGGTTTTAGAAGTATCCAGTCCAGGAATATCATATAAATGTGCAGTAAATGCTATAAAGTCTGCACAACTTGGCTTATGTTCAGAAATCTGCATCCGTCTAAACGGAGAAAGTTCCTCGTTGGTGTGATGCAGCTGCTTCAGTGGATTCACGGGATACTCCGTTTGGATTCTCGAAACAAACGCCATATATGGTGATTCACACCTTGAATGCTGTCAGATTCTTCAGAAGCACAATTGTCTGCAACAGCTTTCACCAACATGTCCACCACCAGCACCTTTAAACACAAACAATTACCTGTAAGCTGTTCCCTCCTTCTGTTCGTCAAAGGTAATGTGATGCAACATAAAAGCAAGAGGCGACTTTAGAATGAAATTAAACAGACCAATATAGTGACATGAAGAAGCGTATTTTACTTTTCACACGTTACTCCACAGTGCTTTTATTATTATAATTATTATTATTTTTCTTTTCTTTGCATATCCCAGCTGGTTGGGAAGCTGGGGTCAAAGGATACCTTCAGTCATGATACGATGCCTTATGGAGCAGAGACAGTTCACTGTTCTTATTTGGGGGCCCAACAGTGGCAGCTTGGTTGCTGCCATCCATATGCATGAGAAGACTCAAAGCGCTGAAATAAACATCCAATAGAAGCCTCAGATATTCATTCATTTATTCACATACGCAAGCCCAGGACCTGAACCCACCACTCCGTTGCTGTGGCGCGAGAGGGCTATAACGACTGTTATTGCTGGAAATATTTTTTAGTTTTATTCGTCGCAATAGTATCGCAGATTTGGTTCAGTAAAAGTGTTTCCACACTCATTGTAAAATAGAACTTAATCCAGCATCTCCTGCCATATTATTTATTTATTTATTTATTTATTTTAATGTCACTGTTCACGCAGTCTGCCCAGATGTAATCGTGTGCGCCACTTAATATTGGAATATGTCTATGATGTCGATGTTGAGTGTAAACCAAGAAGGTATTGTGTAACCTGTGTGTGTGTGTGTGTGTGTGTGTGTGTGTGTGTGTGTGTGTGTGTGTGTGTGTGTGTGTGTATGGTCGCAGGATTACAAAAAGATGGCGATGATCCATATAAAAAAAAAAAATAACTTTGTTATTTGCAAGATGTTCGGATTACTTTGGAAAACATCTCCATCAAATTACGGATCTAGGAATTCTTTAAAGATTCTTTAATATTGCGGAGAGGAGGATTTTTGACATTTATAGTTCATATGGATGTGAGGCTGCTGATCCTGGCCAAGGTTTGCGTGTGCTTTAATTTTGCTTTTATTTCATTCTCATGACTTTTTTTTTTTTTAATTAGTCTTTCTCAAGCTGAATTCGTCGTCTTCTGCGCGCCCATGTGGTGTTAATAACCTCCTGAGTTTATGTCATGCCGTCATTGTAAACTCTCGTCTAATGAAAGCGATTATATGATGTGGAAAATGCAAATGTTCCATTTAGACTGTTCTAATTGTTTGATTTGCACAAGTCAGGACCTCCCTTTTTCTAAAACCAACTCCAATTGTTCCAGCTCATTCCAGAGGCATCGCTTTAGTTCAGTTCCTCCCTTTTCAATTACAGAACCCACATCCGCTGCTTGTTCTTCTCTCTCTGTCGTCTTCTGCTTTGTTAAATAGTGTGAAGAAGCCACGTGGCTAAAGGTTAATGCAGTGGTAATTATGAATGTGATTTCCCCTTGGCTGAGGAACGGCTATGCGAAGGCGGCACTGTGATCATATCTAATGCATTAGCCTAATGACGAGCTTCAGACGAGGCCATTCTCACGCTTTATTAAACCTTACGCCACTGTCATCCTCTGCGCCAATTTAGTCCCGAGTCTGTGTATGCCGCCGGTGTGCTAAACAGGGGGCAGAGAGATCCAGGCACACACAGTCAGACACGGGGGCTTCGGCGTGCCTGGGTTTAACTCGGTGTCATCTTGGGAGGCATTGTTTACCACTCTCTTCTTGTTTTTCTATGGCGAGATGTGAAAAATCAGAATCTTTGTGCGGAGGAAGACAAATTTGTCACGCTGGAAAAATAACTAAACAAATAAAAACAATCAAGGAAGTAATGTGTGTGGTTTGACGTTGTACATACACAAAAATAAAAATCTGGAAATGAAAGCAGGAACAAAAAGCCAGTGTTTGGAAATCTGAGGATGATCAGCATCGAGAACAGATGATCTGAACCTTTTTTTTTTTCTCATCCAGCCGTGAAATGATTCAAGAAGAGAAGTCGAAGACGGAGTTGGACAGATTGAAGAACAAATTTCAGGAATAAAAAATTAAAGTCAAGCAAGGATGTAGCTGTAAATTAATTGGACGACTCTGTTGTTCTTGTTGTTGACAGTTTTTCTATTTTTATAATATAGTCAATGAAAAGTGAAGTTTCGTCATCGTTTAAATTCAATAAAACGTTCACATTAGTTTCTCTTGATTTTCAATAGAACTTTTTTTTTTTTTTTTTTTTGAAAAACATAGCATTTCATTCCCTATCCTTGTTAAATTCTGTTTGGTCAGATGATTAATTTCATTGGGTGTCAGCGCTGACATTTGCATCATCAAACCAAACGAATTGAGTGTTCATGACCGCACGTTCATGTTCTCCTCTGCCGTTTAAATCAAGACACGGATATTCGAAGTGCCGAACATTACTTCAGGATAGTGGCAAGGAGTTTACCTCCGCCGAGTTTACCCAGTATTCACTTGTCTGTCAGTTCATACTTGTGCACGGCATCAGATTCGAATCAGACAGCGTGCAGTGGTTTGGCACATGCACCTGGCTTGAAGTGTGCGTTTCCCCCTTGAGCATGTGTCTCTGCCACCTGCTCACTGACGCAGCACTATAGGAGCATATGCTAAATTAAATTTAAACTCATTTTACCCAGATGAGTTTGGGCTCAAACTCAATGTGTCAATGCATCAGCGTCTTTGGGCTGGTGGTTGTTGTCACGTTTATCACCGCTTCCTCACTTAGAGTGACTCGATGGAAAAGTGGAAATTACTTTCTGGATTGTTTCACAAGAGAACCAGAAAAACGTCTGAATGGGCAAATGAACGTGATTTATTTACCAGCGCTAATTGCACTGGGGGTTATTTCGAATTACTACAAGATCGGCATTTTGTCCTTGAATATGTGGTGAACATTTTGTATACATTTAACACTTTAACGCCCTAATTATTTTTTCCCGTTACAAAAATTTAACTTTTTCCTCATCAAAAAGATCTAAGGAAACACCCCGAACACATTTCTTTCAACAAAATTATAACACTAATGATAATAATAACACGTAATAACATGTGAACAACACAATCCTGTGCACTCAAGGTCGTCTCACAGTTGACTCTGACACGTGGGACCAAGCTGTGTTGCATCAGGTGACGCCACAAGTATCGAATGCTAGTAGTTATTAGCATTTTTTTGAAAGAGGACCATATGGTCCTACTTGGCATGAAAGGGTTAAACGTGTCATGGATGTCAGCAGCTTCAAGTAAATCCACAAAAGTTTTGCACGTCAGCACAATTCTGTGGTGTCCAAAATTTATCCTGTGAAAACGTTCAGGTTCATGGATGTCTGCCTCCTGTGTTCACTTCTACAGGTTTATTTTCACTTTCACATGGATTCTGGCTACATTACCTATAATTCGGGTCCAAAAATAACTTAATCTGCTTGATCCAAATCAGGGTTGCGGGGAGGCTGGCACACTTCTCGGCCATTCTTGGCCGTCTGGCTATGTGAAGGCTGGGTACACGCTAAACGACTCGCCAGGCGATTGCAGGGTGAACACACACACAGAATACATTCAGACTCAAACTTGCACTCAAACTAGCAATTTGGAACTGCCAGTCAGCCTGCTGTACATGTTTTTAGACTGTCGAAGGAAACTGGAGTATCCGGACGGAACCCACGCAAGTACGGGAGACCATGCTAACTCCGCACACAGAATGACCAGAGAATCGAACCCAGGACCTTCTTGCTTTGCGTTGGGTTTTTACACCCGAGCCTAGTGGCTCATCAGGGCGGTGCTTATCCCCGGTTTCTGTAGCGTGAAGCGACCAGGAGTTCAACTCCTCCGAGATGGGACGCTAGTCCTTATACCTTCCCAGTATATATATATATATTTTTTACTGGTACCCATTTATACTGCTGGGTGAACAGAGGCACACTTATGGTTGAGACCTTCCCAGGGGTCTTAGCACAGTGAGGGTCTCAGTGGGATTTGAACTCACAACCTCCTGATCATGAGCGCAGCACCCTAACCACTACACCACCGGCCCTACAGTTCTTGCTGTGAGGCCTACATGCTAACCACTGTGCCCCACCTAACATAAACTGCATAAGCGACAGATGGTCAATCAAAGAATTTACAAAATGTATTTAATCAGCGTCTCGTATAGGCATTCTGCGAGGGACGGGACGGAGAAAATTGCCTCATTTTATCGTTACAGAGACTGATCAAATAAAATTGGTACGTTTGATCTACCATTTTGTTCCCAGTACACATGGGCGTTAGACGTAAGATCAAAAACACTGGGGGGGGGGGGGCTTATTGGAGCAGGGTGCTTATTATGTCGAATATGGTATTAAAAGTAAAGCACACTGTATATGATTAACAGGACAGGGGTGATGTCAATGTCCTGTAAACCTGAATGAGGGGATTAATGGAGTACAGTGGAACCTCGCTGGTCAAACATAATTCGTTCCAAAAAAAAATCTGGTCGAGTACCAATTTGTCGGAAGAGTGAAAGAATAGTTCCCATCAGAAATGGTTAAAAGTGGATTCATGGGTTCAGGTGAACGTCTACTTCCATCAGTCCAGTTTTATATAATTTGAAAACTAGGTGTATTTATGAAACATACAGTAGGCCTCTGTTTTACGCGATGGTTCGGTTCCGGCCCTTACCATGGATCAAGAAAATCCGCGATGTATTGACGCGGTTTTAAAACCCAATGTATGATGTCACTCTAAAATATGACTCTCAAAGACATTCTATGGGCAGTCTTGCTCATTAATACAGTAATAATGCAGTAAAATGTAGCAATAATTAAGTAAAATCTTTTTAATTTTGTATTGTGATAATATTTATGAATGAATAAAGCTCCTTACTAGAATCTAGAGAAGATGCAGGCGTTTGAGTGACATCATAAGGTTTAAATAATCATCATAAAAACACGAAAAAAATTTACTTTGCAATTCAAGCAATCACGTTGATAACTTGTGCGTGAAGGAGAAAAAAAAGAGGTGTACACGTCATCTGCAATCAATCAGCAGGAGGGAGAAACAAAAGCTCTCAGCCATTGGCTAAATTTGAATCACGTGCCAATTACTTTTGGGTTTGTTGCCAATCTGCGAGTTTGCGGGGGGCGCGAGTGCTGAACCGCGAATAGTCAAGGGCCTACTGTATTAATATACAGTACATACATTAATGCACAAAAGAGTAAACATAATACAGGGATCTCTCACTGTCTGTAGTGAATGTGGACCGAGACACCCCCTTCCTTGCGACCGCTGATTTCCGAGAAGTAGGATCGACACCCCCCCCCCCCCCCCCGACGCTATAAAGGCTTATAATAACAAACATTCTAAAATAATGCATAAGATGTAAATAAAATATGAATACACACACAGACAGATGCACGTTGGCACACACAGATGTGCACCTCGCATGAACATGTAAGTAGTTTTGTTGGGGGGTTGTTTTTTTTTTTTGGGGGTGACATAATTGGCCTTGTTTTGCGGCATTTTCCTTAACTTTTTCCCTATTTTTCCTTAATTTCCTTATTTTTTAATTTTTCAATTAATACTTTTGAAAAACCCACGATGTAACGTAGCCACAGAAACTGAAGCAGAAAGTAGCGAGGGATTGCTGTCGTAATAATAGTACGTAATAATTAACCTAGTTATGTACTGTATGTGTTTACATACCTTTCCGGTTGCGATGTGTCAGCGTATGTGGATAGATGGGGAGGGAGAGATGCGGGCGGGTTATTGCTTTGAAGGGGCGTGGCGTTTTTTTTTCCCTTCTCTGTCTCTTGATCTCAGTTAATTCTTCACGTTCTGACGACTTTCCTCTTTTCCTTCCCAGTAGAATCACTGCTGCTTTCCTCAGGACTCAGGGTTGAGGGTTAAAGTTGCCGTGATGTAATGAATAAACACAATACGCAGTTCGAGACTCTCTCTCATTGGCTGTTCAAAGTACTGAACACCGAGCAGCGTTCAACACACTCGGCTCTGCTCCGTTCCAACACTGAGACAGATTTCCCACTGATTTTTTGGTCGAAATCCGATTTGTTCGACGAAAGAGTCGTTCGACCGCCGAGGTTACACTGTACATTGTCTGCTGTGACGATTATGGAAAATGGAGCATTGCTGTGAGTTCTATGTGTGTGCAGAGATCAGCACCTTGCTGCTCTGCTTAAAAAAATGCCCTGTCGATTTTTTAAAATGTATTTATTTATTAATTTATTTATTTTTTATATTATTATTGGCTGGAGTGATTATAATGTCTTGCACATGGAGTAAGAAAGGATTCATGAAACCGATTAATCCTCGAAACCGTAAACACTTTGCTTGTCCGCATTGTTTGGTCTCATACCTGATCGAGGTCGAATTCCATGCAGTATTTATTTAAATAGAACCAAACGTGTAAGAATCACCGTGAGGTAGGAAGGAGTGTTTGAATTTTTGAGGAACAGGGCAAGTGTGAGAATTCTAAACTGAAAAAGAAAGAAAAGTCTAGCTCACAGCTTTAATGTACTGTGCCTTCCTGTACGAGAGATCCCTGGTCTCACAGTGATCCGAGGAGCAGCAGCTGTTTAAGTGAGACGCTCTCACCTCTCCCTGTTTGATCTCTCGGGTGCTTAAGAAAAAGAGAAGAACTCACCCCAGAGAGGATAGTACTTTAATTATGTTCGAATCCAGAGAACCTGGTTTTCTGGGTTGAAAGAGAAAAGGGATTAAACACAGTCATACCTCAGAGGAAGAAAAACAGCAAAGCTACCGAGAAATCTGATTGGAACTCCGGGTCATTTTTGATGCAGTCGGAGTCTGTACAGTCTCAGGGCCATAGTCGGAGTGAGAAGCTTGAGTTTAAAAGATTGCTGGGAAAGTGTTTTTTTTTTTTTTTTTTTTTTTCTTTCAGATTTAAATTTGTCTGAAATAGATTCCCAGCACATGCCTGGACCGCGTGCCTGGATTATTGAAATTAACTACATTCAGTTCACGCCTCCAAGGTTGAAATGGTCTTTTTTGAAAATAGTTCTCTCTCTCTCTCTCTCTCTTTTTTCTTTTAATTTAATTTTACTCTGGGATCTAGACCAGAAGAAATTAAACTTTTTTTTTTTTTTTTTGCAACTAGGGCCTCTTAAACTGTAAAATACGTTTCACAGACGCCTTTCGAACACAGTCCAACTCTCTGTATATATTATGCTTCTTTTTTTTTTTTCCAAGTGCAGACAGTAATTTTTGCTTTTTATTCCTGCTCGTTCCAGATCCAAAATGATGACTGAAAATCTTTTTCAGAAGGACCATAATAGGAATAATAGTATAATGGGAAGAATAGGAAAAATTGGAAGGTTCCTTTTTTATGTGGTGCTGCCCAGGTTCTGATCAATTGTAGGTCATTTTTCCGGTACCGAGATGAGTTGTGATGGTATACCGAGCCTGTGTCCCGGTGCACCAGTATCATATGTTTTGACTGATAGTAACTTCAAAGCTGGCAGCACGGTGGCGTAGTGGTTACAGCAAGAAGGCCTGGGTTCGATTTTCAGCCTGGGCGTTTCTGTGTGGAGTTTGCGTGTTCTCCCCGTGCTTGCGTGGGTTTCCTCCGGGTGCTCCGGTTTCCTGTTACAATCCAAAGACATGCACAGTAGGTTAATTGACCGTTCTAAATTTCCCGTAGGTTCGCATCGTGCAGAAGGCAATGGCAAACCACTGCACTAATCCTGCCAAGAAAACCTCCATGAAGATGATAACCAGGGCGTCGTCCTTCATGGTGGGTCACCAATGGTCGTCCTACGACTCAGGCACGAGATAAATAGATAGAGCTTCAAAGCATTTGTTAGAGTCTCTCTGGATAATGGCCGAATGGCATACATGATATTGAGATTATCTACATTATTTTAATACGAAAAACACTTTTTTCCATAAGACCAGTCAGTTTGTCTTGTTCTTCTAGGGACTCAATGATTTATATAATAATTTTTAATAATGGTGAGTTGTGTTGACTGGCTTTGCAGGTCAATTTAGGCTTCCAAGCTCCACTTTCAGAACCAATGGCCAGGGGTGTGAGACTCCATTTCATTGAGGGCTACACCGCTGTATTAAAATACACTCATGCCTCAGTTTTACGGACTTCGCTTTAACGGATTTCGGATGCAATGGACAAAATCTGTAGCTTTCCGACTAGTCTGGATCGTCCGGACACGGACCGTTGTTTCCAACGTTGTTTTGTTGACCCCCAGATGACCAAGCTGGCTTGAAGAAATCTCACGCATTTAAATCTATTCATCTATTTTCAATGCCACGTCACTGTGGCGCGAAGCGGAAAGCCAATCCTTTCTGTGTGGGCGGGTCCGATACCTTGAAACTCTGAATTTTATTGGACTCGCACGCTGCAGTGTTTATGTGACAGGAAGCGCGTCCCAAGTTTTGGCAATCAGCTGCTCTGTGGGTTTAAGTTTTTCCATGTCTGTCCATTGCTGTTTGCTTACCAACTGTGCTTGGCTTTGTGGAAATGAGCCGATCAAAACGAGGGAAATTTACCTCTTCACTCAAAAACAACACACGCTGTCTGTGGCTGTTGTTAGAATCCAATAATATTCGAGTTTGAAGGTATCAAACCCGGCCACACATTGGTGTACAGAAAGGATTGGTTCTCAGCTACGCACCACAGTGACGTGGCACTGAAAATAGATGAATAGATTTAAATGCGTGAGATTTCTTCAAGCCAGCTTGGTCATCTGGGGGTCACTTTTGGAAACAACGGTATAAATTTAAATGCACGAGATTTATTCATCTGTTTTTGTTTTACTTGATGGCTTTTTTGTATTTTTATTTAAATGACAGTGAAAATATGTATTCATTATTCTGTTCAGAAAGGCCACCTGATTTATCTGAGAACCAGATAGTTATCAAAACGGCCACATCTGGTTCGCGAGCCATAGGTTTCCGACCCCTGATAATATACTAGTATATTTCTCTCATTCTCTCATATATATATTTCATTTCTCATATATATCTCATTTCTCTCATGTATATTTCTTCCATTTCTCATATCGCTCTCAGAGGATTAGATTTTAAAATATGTCTTTTTTTTGGCTCTCTTAGTCAAAACCCCTGATCTTATGGTGTACAGTTACGGAGTATAGGTAAAGTATTTACATTTGCAGATTACATAGTGTGCTTA
Source organism: Plotosus lineatus (assembly GCA_024760905.1). Taxonomy (NCBI): domain Eukaryota; kingdom Metazoa; phylum Chordata; class Actinopteri; order Siluriformes; family Plotosidae; genus Plotosus; species Plotosus lineatus. Next base: position 8,522,285 of record CM045736.1, on the reverse strand, counting down.
AGTAAACGTTTTTTGTGACGTAATCGTTGAAATATATGGAATCAGAAACTTCAGACAATCGGGTACTTCGGACCAGTGTTCCCCCCTATTAGTCCGTTAAACCAAGGCATGAGTGTATATATATTTATAGGTAATCAAGGGCCGAATAATAATTGAGCATCTACTCTTAAAGCATGCAGTCATCATCTTCAAGTCAATGATGAGCTGTTTACTTGAAATAGGCTGCTGCCACCTAGTGGAAAGATGATGAATTAGGTTTCATGGTAACGGTTGATGCAAAGAATGTACGATAATCATATTCTTTGAAAGCTCATGCTGGCCACATAAAATAAGGATGAAGCCCACGGGCAGTTTGACACCTGTTATTTAGACAGTTTTTCAAAAATAAAACCCAAAATTTTGCAATTAGCAGGATATAAGGCTGTCGCATTGTTTCTGGACATGTGAGTTTAAGTACTTCCGAAAAGTCTTGGGATTGTCATGCCTGAAAGTTGCCAAAGCTTAGAGTCCAGGAAAGATATAACATGCCAAAACCTCAGGTGGAAGGACATCAAGATTGCATCACATCAGAGTTCACTCCTGTCATCCGAGAACAGGAAGCTGGGGGCACAGTGGGCACTCGAAAAAAACAATGCCTGGCATTTTCTCAATGTACAATTGTATGGTTTCAGAGAGCTTCTGCCCACTGTAGGAAAAGATTGATCAATAATTTAATATTAGTTTAAATTTGAATACAACCCTGAATCTATGCATGTAAAACAGATATGAGTCTGAGCTCCAGAATAAATGGTGGCACGTTGTCTCCAAAATGCATTAAAGGTATCAGTTCTGAGCTCAAATCACAGTTGTTCGAGTAAAGAGTAGTGAATGGTGTCAGTGTACACCAATTTCCTCTCTCTCTCTATCTCTCTCAGAATCTCTCGCTTTTTCCTGTCATGCCCCAGCTAACTTTTCTTGCCGCATCAACTTAATATCCCACTGACTGATAAATCTGCAGCAGCCATCAAAAAAAAAAAAAAAAAAAAAAAAAAAAACCTAGCTGTCACTCAAAAGCAGAAGCTTCTGAAGTCCAGCCTGTCATGTCATGGTAACACTTTGCAGGACAGGCAGTAATGGTGCAATCCTGACAGTGCTGCTCGTTCAAGCGACTCCTCTGATTGCTGCTGATTGTAGAGCGGAGAGAGCTGCATGGAGGTGTGAGAGCAATGAGGCTCTGATAGGATGAAATAGGGTCCCCCCCCCCCCCCTCCATCCAACTCCCCCAAATCTGAGTGAATGTATTCGAAGTTGTAGGAGATATTCACACTGCAGGACCCATCATGTGTAAATCGAGCGAGATCGTCCTCAGACCTGTTTAAAGATTCAGATGTGGGTTTGATTTCCCGAGAAGCATCCGAGGTCATCATTAAATGGTCACGCGAGCGTCACAGTGAGCACACAGTGTACCTGGGAAGATAATTATTTTGCAACGATGGCTTTTCGCAAACTGGATTCTGATGAGTTTTCGCTAATGAGGCTTTTTAATAGAGTCCGTATACTCGGATGTGTCCAACACACAAGGCTGCTTTATTTGTTAAATTTTATTTGATGCCTTTTTTAATGACCATGAAGGACTTTGAGCTGCAGTTTAAATGTATGAAAGGCACTCCCTTAATCATTAGTAGTATATGCTACAGGCGAATGACGCAGTCTGATTGGTTCACGGTCTCGGGATTTAAAAAAAAAATTATCCTGAGTGGATAATGCTTGAATAAAAGTGATACGCACTCCTGGAATCATTGTTACACGATAAAACAGAAAAGGAAAATATAAATCTCATTTTAGTTGATGTTTTTGTTGTGCTTCTCGCGAAACAATTGCCATTAGCGACACAGCACTAGCTCAACTCAAAGTGCGGCGCTCATGGTCAGCATATATAACCATAAATAGCATTTTAGTGCACTTTTTCACATCATATTTTACCAGAACTCAGCGTGCGAGACACCATTACACTACCCTTATGCAGCTGCTTGTTATTTTTAATATACAGTGGTACCTCACCTTACGAAATTAATCCGTTTCAGAGCCTTTTTCTTAACGTCGATTTTTCATAAATTGAACCGCATTTTACATGTAAAACGTGTGATTCATTCCAAGGCTCCCAATACTACCCCTAAACCCTTTAAAAATTATAAAAGCATACCTTTTACGACCTCCTTCTGCTTCAATATCGTAACAATGGTAGACAGGTTTTGCCATATTCCTTTGCGATATCACTCGAGCCCGTTTCTTCTTCTCACTCTCACCGGAAATCACACACGCCTGTGTGTGCACGGTGTGTTGACCGTGTCTTCTTAGCGGAGTTATAATCTTACAAATGTTTATGGAAGGTTAAAAGCCTGAGTCAAGAAATAAAGCATGAAACAACAGTAACTCTGTCCTTCACACGAAACGCATTATGGTAGATGTAGCTCCATAATAGCCAATGGGAGGGAGCTGCGTCATCCCTCCTAGCCAATGGGAGGTCAGCGGGGCAGGATGTTTGAACGTCATTGATGGGCGAGCAGCTCGTGCATTGTTTGAATGTCGCGTTTTAATGTTTGAATGTTTGAATGGCACATTTGAATTTTTAAGATGGCGCTTTCGTGACGTGAACTGGTTTCGCATCCAGAGACAAAAATTTTAGGAAAATGCGCTTCGTAACCGAAATTTTTTGTTTGGTGAGACTTTCGTAAACTTTCATAAAATTTGTCTTCGCTGAAAATCTCATTTTAGATTTCTGTTCTGCTTAAACTCTTCTATTTGTTTGCAATTAGGAAACATGAAGAATCACTGTATGTAAATTCAACTTCAAGAGGAAACTGTAGTGAAAATGATGTTGGCGTTGCTCGGGAATTATTTTGGATACGGATGAATCTCGAGTCCTTGGTCCCTCACCACATTTGTCGTACCTCCGATTTGCACCTCTGTCCTAGTTCACTCAGTTGCCAGGAAGCAGGAGATAGTTTGTGCACCTTGTACCTTTTTCGCTACTGGCCTACTTCATCAGCAGTGCCATCTGAGCTGCGCACATCATGTCCGCTGTGGGCCAGACACAGGCAGAGGATAAAAGAACGAAGAAATGAGAAGGGAACGATGGCTTCTCGATAGAAGGGATTTGCTTTTGGTATTAATATCGAGTTTGATTTTGTGATGAATAAAGTATCTTTAACTATATAATTTGCCTCGGACAACTAAGCAGAGTTTTGTGCCCGCACTGTCTCCTTGGCCCTCCTCCCGAATGCCACAGTGAGCCCACTGGTCCTGCCCCCGCATTCACCCACACAGAGGACCTAGCGAGATAACGGGAGAGAGGCGCGCAGCACTGTAACCTCAGGCATTAGGAGCTCGTCTGTCCTGTCTCTGCTTTTTATAAAGTAGGGCACCTCCATCCATGTCAGGATGACAAGTGGGAATCGTTAATACACTCCACAAAGACCGGCTCTACTAAAGGGAAACAAAAAAAAAAAAGCTCTCAAAGACATCTGCACCACTTGCAAATGTTATTCTTACTCAAGAATGACGTGTGTAGTGTGAAAGGATAAATGTTGTTGTTCAAAATTGCAATGCAGAAAATCAGCCGTGACTGAAATACGCACTAATTTACGCCCGTGTAAAATAGCAACACCTGCGCTAATGTTTGGTTTGTACCAGTTTCAGAATTAATTCAGAATAATAAATATTGGACCGTTGGGGAAAGCCCTGGTCCATTTATTGTATAGCTTTTCTTTACCACCGTTGCTAGGCAATGAGAGCGACATGAAAGGGGAAAAAAACAATAGTAAGTGTTTTTTCTTAATATGGCGCCAACACCCACATATCCGCGCACAGGATTTTCACAATACCATAAATACATATGAGAGTGATGTGAACTGTTAGAATGAAGAGATTTTTGCAGAGACAGGCAGCAAAGCGAAATTAATTTGTTGTTTTGTTTGCAGAGCATGCACATATCCCCACAGGATAAGTGACCAGAGAGACTACCTGCAATTATTTTCCAAAGAGGACGAGCTTTTCACATAATGATTGTGAAACTAAACAACCATCGTGTTTTGTTTAGCGTTTAGATTGGGTTGTTTTCACACCAAGTATAAATAGTACTGGAGTTCAGGCAAACCCAACCCCAGACACACACACACACACACACACACACACACACACACACACACACACACACACACACATAAACAAACACACAGACAACTGGCAGTCCATAGTACTATCCCTTGGTGTACACCTATTCCTGAATGAATCCGAACCATCAGCTTAAGCGGACTCCAATTTCCAGTAAAATGACCCGAAGAACCACATACATGGAGTCATTATCTGTGACGGCGGGAAATGAAGCCTTCGTCGTATAAATTTTTAATCCTGAACTAATATTCTGAGTTTACATTGTTGTTGGTTATGTTCGACCTCTTAAACCGTAGGAAACATTGTCACCTGCAGTGTATGATTTTCAGAGCTGAATTATCTCTTTAATGCCTTATTCTTCAATTCTTTATTCTGATTCTTTTTTTCACAACATCCGGCAATGCATGGCTTTTTTAATAATAAAAAAAAAAAATCTAAATTGTTTCCAAATGCCTGATGATGCTGAGTAGAATTTAATGATTCATTCTCCTCATATCACTTTCTTGCTATTACCATTTTCTGTAGGATTTCGACACACAATCCTTCACGATGTAAAATATATCCAAACTCTATGCAATTTGTACATCAAAAAATATAGCTGGAATGTTTTCCATTAATTTTCAATTTATTATTTATTTATGTTAATATAAATATTTTGATCTGTAATTGTAGTTGTCAACATTTAAATATTTTAGGGTAAGGATTTGGATTTAAAAGTTGGACTTGAGTTGACTTCTGGTGCATGCACCTTTCTGTCCTTGTCACATAGTGACACACACACACACACACACACACACACACACACACACAAGTTGGAGTGTGCGCCCTCTAATGGTGAAATTTACTTCATGCGGTCCGTACTCAGGAGAGGAAAGCATCATGTTGGCATGAGGCAGTATTATCACTGTAAAAAAAAAATCATCACTGTGTGAAGCTTTAGGTATTTCAGGAAGTTTTACAGCGTCATGGTTAACTTGTTCGCTGCAGATTTGCATGTTTTAAAGGAATTGATTGATTCTCTTGACAGGTGTCTGCATTCTGAGTAACCCTGTAGTGTCTTCACAGTATTACTACATATGGACAATCCATTTACTTAATTTGATACACACACACACACACACACACACACACACACACACACACACACACACACACACACACACACACCCGCACACACATTTTATGTATAAATGTATGAACTATTAAGTTTCCTCTAATATCTTAATATTTAAGGAGTGAGTTTGTTGTATTATAAGAAATAATGTAGTTATTACTCACTTTTACTGAGTGCACATGTGTACACTTTTGAAATATATTTGATGAATGTTAAAGACGATATTGATAAATAATAAAGCGATGCCTGGTGTGCACAAAACATTTCAGTATTACAAAATGTATACAGTGGTACCTGGACTTACGAGTGTCGTTTTTAATGAGTCTTCTATGATACGAGCTTTGATTCCACCAAAAATCTGCCCCATCCAACCTGCAAAATTTCGATTTACGAGCTCTGCTGCGGAAATGGCTTTTCCTGGCCGATTAGCCTCGTATTCTTCCGCTTGTATTCCCTCGCGCTCGGAGAACACCTTGTGCAGTGCTTCTCAATTATTTTATGTGATGCCCCCTAAAGGAAGAAAAAAACATTTCACAGCATCCCACACGCAACTATAGTGTTTACTGCACTTCATATCCTTTGCTCGGTGCTTTTTCCCGACACCATAGGGAACAGAGTGAGAGCACCACTGCTACCTACTGTCGAGGATGCGCAATTACACTTAATCTTAGTACAGTGTGGCAAAAAAAAATGTTCCCCATGGTCATACGCACCCCCTGGCATCACACTGCGCCCCACTATTTCAGAAGCACTGGCCTTGTGGGAGCTCACCACGAGCCTTTTCTCGCTGGTATTAGTAGCGTGTACACGCACAAAATTCTCCTCCTCCTCCTCCTCCTCTGTTACGCACCACCTCCTGCCTGCCCACGACACATCTTCGCTGCAGTTGATGATCGGAAGGGTTAGCTGACTTATTGTTTATTATTGTTTTATTATTAACTATTATTAATGTTAATGTACAAATATTATTATTATGAAATAATTATAGTTTTTACATGTTTATCTTTAATATATTAGGTAGGGGCAGTGGTGGTCTAGTGGTATAGGGCGCTTGATCGCTGATCCAAAGGTTGGGGGTTTGAGTCCCACTCTCCACAAGGTTGTCACTGCCCCCCCCAGTGCAGCTAACTGGGTTATCAAAGGCGGGCCATGTCTTTCACTGTCTATGGTGAGAGGCATGTAAAAGAACCATTGCTGACTTTCGTAAAGAGTAGCCGCAAAGTCGTCAGCGTGTTTCTGTCCCTTGCTAAAAAGGGTTGTGACAGGAAGGGCATCCGACGTAAAAACCTCTGCCAAATCAAACGTGCGAATTTCGCTGTGGCAACTCCCGAGTAAAAGGGGAAAAAGCCAAAAGGAAGACAGACTTTAATATATTAGGTGAAATATGCGTGTTTGTTGCAGGTTATATGAGTTTGGGAGGGACTTGGAATGGATTCATTGGTTTTCTGTTATTTCTTATGGCAATAATTGTTTCATCTAATGAACTTTTCAGCTTACGAGCTTGCCCTCGGAACAGATTCAATTCGTTAGACAAGGTACCACTGTGTATATATCCGAGCTTTTTAGTTTGAAACAGCATGTTAAAGTCAAGTTACATATCGACAATTTAGCTAACGATTTATGATGACGTAGGAGAAATTTGGCAAATACAGTAAAACCTCCGCTGACGAACGCTTAAGCTCATGAACTTTTCGCCTCAAGAACATTAAATTCGCGAGCATATAGTCTCTGCTGACGAACTAGTTTTCGGCGGACGAACCAAACCACGTGGTCGAACAGCGCCACGGTGGCGGCCACGAGAAGCTGACGCACGCTCATGGCGTCCCAGTTCGTCACCCCCTTTCTTTGAGTGCGGACGTGGTTTGTGTTTGATAGACATTTTGGACCATATTGAGTGTACTTTTGCTATTATGGGACCGAAAAAGACCCCACCACAGGCGGAGATCATTGAAAACCACGAACGAGGTGTGCGTTTGTGTGACTTAGCGTCCCAGTACCAGTACGCTAAGTCTACCATTGCTCCCATCCTTAAGAACAAGGAAGCTATTAAGGGTGCGTGTGTGTGGCTAAGGGTGTTTCCAAACAGTAGGCGTTTCCAAACACTCCTTCCAAACAGTAAGTCCCTCCCTCCCTCCTCCTCCCACTCCATTCCATCAAGCCATCAACTACCATCACAAAGGTAAATAAAACCACTTTATTATACAGTACAGTTTATTTCTTTAATTACAATACAATAGCACATTTATTATACATAAAATAAGGTATATTTTTGTGTAGTTTTAAGGCTTATTTAGTAGAAAATTATGTTTTATGGGGACCTGGGAACGGATTATTCTCATTTTAATGGTTTTTTATGGTAAATAAATGTTCGGAAGACGAACTTTTCGCCTTACACACACTTTCTGGGAACCAATTATGTTCGTGAGCAGAGGTATCACTGTACACCGGCATACAAGGAATAAAAGATAGGAATTTTTTGATAAGTTACAGCAAGCTCATGGAAGTCATCATGGAAAATCTTTGTGCATGCAAAAACAAAAACAAAAAAAAAAAAACAATCTTTGAGGTATGCTAGCATATGGCTGATTTGTTCCATATACGCTGACGATAAGTTGTGCGTAAGTTATGCAATCTTATTTTTACACAAGTTGAATATAATGTGTAATGTTGAAGCTACGTATAGCTACGTATTCCAACAAATTCCCAGCATTTTGGGATTGTTTAGGATAGAGTTCGACAGTCTTGCACCCTTTTGCTGTGGCTCCCGTGGCTTATGCTGCTGCCAGACCAGTGACCTCCCAGGAAGTTGGCAATGGAGTCTACAAAGAGAAAGGAACATCGAATCCGTTGTTCACAGATTCATTTGCATTCACTTCTGATAAAACCAGTTCATAGTATGCGGTGAGGAATTAGATTGAAAGATTTAAAATTATTTGATTAGATTACAAAGACAGTTTCAGAATAAAGTTCCGTTCATCGTGGAATTAAGTTTTGCCATCTTTGGCTACGCGACAACGTACGGTGACCGTCGACACCGTAGGTACTGAAACATTTTGCGATGTGCCTGTCACACATTAAAACCTGTCTGGAAAGAAAGCACAGCCCTGCAGATGCTGGAGCAGCTTTTAGCGTTTAAGTGCAAGATGACATTGTTTACCAGAGCTGTACCGAGAGAGCTGTTTCACTTCACCTCTGCGTTTGATACGTGGAGTGCCATTCCCGACACTTATATAAGTGTGAAAAGGTAAGCGTTTAGAGTCCTGTCGATCTTTAGATCCACATTCATGTATCAGCAGCTTTTTTTTCCCCATTATGAACTACATCAAAAGTGTACATTGCACCCCTCGCACATGAGAACTTGCATGAAAAAAAGTAGCATCTTACAACCCTGACGTGGTGGCGCTGTTCAGTGAAGTTCAGGAGCAGGATTCATATTCACTATTCTTTAATTTTATGAACCGTTCAATCATAAATAGGGTCGCGGAAAGGCTGGCGCCAATCTCCGCCGACTCTGGGCGGTTACAGAGTACAACCTGGACCAGGCCTTCGCAGGTCAGAAACATGCTGATGGCTATGCAGCTACATGAACCTCCCACAAACACGAACAGTGAGAAACACGGCCGGCCCTTGATAACCAAGTTACTTATGCTGGGCGACAGCAGTGACAACCGTTGACAGTGGGGCTTGAACCGCCTACCTTGGGATCGATAAACCTGCACATTTTCCAATGTCGATGAACTACAGTTTCTTTTCGCATTGCAGTGACGTTAATACTGCGTTGTCCACTGCGGATCTGGTTTGAATCAGCAAGCGGCGCACTTTTGTACATCACGTGATTGGTTGTGGGTTATAAAATGCTGCATAAATTAGATTATCGTTGATCATTAAATTGCAAATGCTGCAAACACGTTAGGCAGTCGGTATAACTGATATCAGACTCGGCCTCAAAGTACGATACACATATTCAACTTATTAGTGACCTACGAATTACATGTGTGAACAGTCGCATCACGCACCTACAACATATCTACGACGTATGAGCTGTACACCAAGATACCTTAAATTTTTTGCAGGACAATGCCGTACAACGACTTATACCAGCGTGCTGTAACGTACACAACACTTAGCCATGTACGTCAGGGTTTCGACAAATTTCTCATACAGAAAGCCCCCGCGATTTGAGAGGGTTACATTCCTCCCCCACCTGATCCGTGAATTTTTGATGCGGTTCTAAAACCCTATGTATGATATTACATGCGCTAAAATATGGTTGTTGAACACATTCTATGGCAAGTCTTACTCATTAACACAGTAATAATGTAGTAAAATGTAGTAATGATTAAGTAAAAACTTTTTATTTTGTACTGTGATGATATTTATGAATGAATAAAGCGCTTACGCTCCTTACCAAAGGCTAGAGAAGATGCGGGGCGTTTGAGTGACATCATAGGGCTTCAATAATTATTAAAAACACACTAAGAAAAGCATGGATTCACAATTCAAGCAATCACGTTGATGACGTGTGCAAACGAGAAAGAAAGAGGTATACACATCATCTGCAACCAATCAGCAGGAGGGAGAAACAAACACTCTCAGCCATTGGCTAAATTTGAATCACATGCCAGTAATGTCGTGATGATGCATATGTATAATTTGCCGGGACTGCCACTAATTCAGTGCTTCTCAAATAGTGGTGGGGTGACCCTGGGGAGCATGCTTTTTTTTTTTTTGCCATACTGATCAAGAATTAAGTGTTTTTTTTATTATTATTTCATGTTTTTTTTTGTGTGTTAATAAAGACACACTGTTTTGAAGAGGTATATTCATAACAATTTCAAATAGACAAATAATACTATTTATTGTCACGTGTGGTGTGCTGGGGGGCGTGAAATGTTTTTTTTTTTTCTTCCTAGAGGGGGTGTCACAGAAAATAATTGAGAAGCACTGCACTAATTTAAAAACATTATGAAAAAAAGCCTTTGAAAGCAAAGTCCGCGAGTATACAGGGCTGCGAACGGTGAAACACGAATGGGCGTGGGCCTACTGTACGTCCACTCACTGGCTAAATCATCAAAATGTGACAGGCGATAATGAATGGCTAATTTCGCACCACATGTTAGATGTGCTGGGAAACCAGTTGTGTCAGCAGTGAGAGCAAAAGAATCTGCTCGCGATACATTTATCATTATTTTTTGTTAGAAACTTTCCTCCTCTTAGATTTATACATTGCTGGATTACCAGGGGTCAAAATTAGCGTATGCAGTTCTGGTGTCTCAGGGTGCCGACCAGTGCCCTAAACGCTGTCAGTACACCGATAATACTCAGGCTGTTAATTCGAAAGATGTTCGGTAAAAGGTATGTTGTTGTCCAGAACACATCAGGAACGTCCGTGTATGTCAATATACACTGGAGATAAGTGTAATATAAACTAGCTATAAATTTTCAATAGGTTCTGGAGATGTTACTAATAAGTTATGTATATATTTGTAAATGGAACAACATTGATTGTTCAGCATATGCCAGCGTTTTATACGTCATATTAGTTGTGAATGTTGTAAATGTGTGATTGGGGGGGGGTCACCTTGGAATCCTTGAGCAGAATCTCTTCAAAATCCTCACCAGAAAGCTTCAGGATGGTCTGTCAACTCTGAAAAGACAAAGATTTTGGTCTTTCTCTTTCTTGAATGTGTGGACACGAAGGTTATGGATCAGAAAATGTAAAAATGTGGTACATGGCTGATGGCGGGTCGCGGCGTTTTCTTGTCCTGTCCTTGAGTGTGGTGAAGTGTCCGAGGGTTGGTGTGTTACTTTTACAGAGTACAGAGGAAGGGAGTAAATCAGACCTGAGCCTCACTCTCAGCCCGTGGGCAGTGGATGGAGTGAGGGGGGAGAAGGCCAGAATCAGGTTCAATAAAAACAATTTTCAGTGTGTTCCCTTGTTTATGATGTTTGTGCACCTGGTTTTATTTCCACAGCTTCTGGCACAGAGACTGGTGTAAAAGAATGGCTTCCAGCCAAAACTGTACCTCTTATTGCACGGAAAATGTGTAATTCAAGTTTTTTCCCTCGGGTATTGGTTTCCTAAAACACTATGATAGAAGATTGGGGAGATGACGGATAGAAAGGATTGTTATCCGAACAGCATTAGAGGTGAAAGTGCACTCTGTCTCATTTTCGAGCTGGTTTAGTCCGAAATTGCACAGAAAGTGGCTGTATGATTTTAGTGCGGATTTTCTTTTTCTTTCTTTTTATTTTAAAAAGATTTTTATTTTTTGGCGGATTAGATCTCGAAGAAAGTGTCACATGATTTAGATTCTGCAACATTGTGAAAATCGTGGCGCGTATAGAATTGATTGACTCTTTTTTCAGGATTGGTTTCATGATATGCAATCTAATATTTAGATTACATTTAGAATACAAGTCAACTTTGTGTGACTCTGAAAGCAAAACGAAAGCAGTCGAGTTTCCGATGAAACAATATCTGATAGATATGAGCTTCAGCTGAGTCAAAGGCTTTCAGTGTAATTTTCAGCAAAGGAAAGTCTTATTTCATTTATTTAATTATTTATTTATTTATTGATGATGCAGTGGAAGGAAGAACAGCATCTGAATCCTTGAGAATTGCCTGCATGTCTGTATTAGTCTTAAAATGTTATTCCATCCTCGTCTTAGCTACAATAATGAAGAAGTACAATTTGTTTGAAATAATATCGCACAAATTATATATTTGTTCTTATTCAATTTTTTGTTTAGACATTCGTAGTGCAAAAAGTATGTGAGCCCTTGGGCTATAACTTCAACAGGAGCAATTAGCGAACATGAAGGAATTAGCAAACATCCTGATCAATCCATGAAACTCAATTTAAATCCATGCACAGACTTTCCTCTGCCAAGGAGCATCTGCAGATGGGAACCATGTCTTATTTATATACATGCACACACACACACACACACAAACACACACACACACACACACACATATATATATATATATATATATATATATATATATATATATATATATATATATATATATATATATATATCTTCTTCTTTTCCTTTCGGCTGTTCCCTTCAGGGGTCGCCACAGCAAATGATCTGCCTCCATCTCTCCCTATCCTCTGCATCTTCTACTCCTACTCCAACGACTTTCATGTCCGCCTTCACTGCATCCATAAATCTTCTCTTTGGTCTTCCTCTGGGCCTTTTGCCTGGTAGTTCCAACCTCAGCATCCTACGACCAATATACTCACTATCCCTCCTCTGTACATGTCCAAACCATCTCAATCTAGCCTCTCTGACTTTGTCTCCAAAACATCTAACATGTGCTGTCCCTCTGATGTACTCATTTCTGATCCTATCCATCCTCGTTACTCCCAAAGAGAACCTCAACATTTTCATCTCTGCTACCTCCAACTCTGACTCCTGTCTTTTCCCCAGGGCCACTGTCTCTAAACCATACAACATTGCTGGCCTCATCACCGTCTTGTACACTTTTCCCTTCATTCTTGCCGATACTCTCCTATCACACATCACACCGGACACTTTTCTCCATCCATTCCAACCTGCCTGCGCACGCTTCTTCACCTCTTTTCCACACTCTCCATTGCTCTGGATTGTTGAGCCTAAGTACTTAAAATCCTCCACCTTCTTTATCTCTGCCCCCTGTAACCTCAAAGTTCCTCTTGGGTCCTTGTCGTTCACACACATGTATTCTGTCTTACTAAGACTAACCTTCAATCCCCTCCTTTCCAGGGCATACCTCCACCTCTCTAGATTTTCCTCCACTTGGTCTCTGCTCTCACTACAGATCACAATGTCATCTGCAAACATCATAGTCCATGGAGATTCTTGTCTAACCTCATCTGTTAGCCTGTCCATCACCATAGCAAACAAGAAGGGGCTGAGAGCTGACCCTTGATGTAGTCCCACCTCCACCTCGAACTCTTCTGTCACACCGACAGCACACCTCACCACTGTCTTACATCTATCATACATGTCCTGCACCACTCTAACATACTTCTCTGTCACTCCAGACTTCCTCATACAATACCACAGTTCTTCTCTCGGCACCCTGTCATATGCTTTCTCCAGATCCACAAAGGCACAATGCAGCTCCTTCTGACCTTCTCTGTACTTCTCTATTAACATCCTCAAAGCAAACACTGCATCTGTGGTGCTCTTTCTTGGCATGAAACCAAACTGTTGTTCACAAATGCTGACCTCTGCCCTTAGTCTTGCTTCCACTATTCTTTCCCATAGCTTCATTGTATGGCTCATCAACTTTATCCCTCTGTAGTTGCCACAATTCTGTACATCGCCCTTGTTCTTAAAAATGGGCACAAGCACACTTCTCCTCCATTCCTCTGGCATCTGCTCACTTTCTAAGACCTTGTTGAATATTCTTGTCAGAAAATCTACTGCTACCTCCCCTAGACACTTCCATACCTCAACTGGTATGTCATCAGGGCCAACTGCCTTTCCACTCTTCATCCTCTTCAATGCCCTCCTCACTTCTCCCTTACTAATCTTTGCTACTTCCTGCTCCTCAACGGTCACCCCTTCTACTCTTTTTTTCTCTCTCATTTTCCTCATTCATCAGCTCTTCAAAGTACTCTTTCCATCTTCCCAGCACACTTCTGTCATCAGTCAATACATTTCCCTCTCTGTCCTTTATCACTCTAACTTGCTGCACGTCTTTCCCATCTCTATTTCTCTGCTGTGCTAACCTGTATAGATCATTTTCTCCCTCCTTACTGTTCAACCTATCATACAAGTCATCATACGCCCTCTGTTTGGCCTTTGACACTGCTACCTTCGCCTTACGCTGTGTCTCCCTGTACTCCTGTTTACTCTCTTCGGTCCTCTCAATGTCCCACTTCTTCTTGGCTAACCTCTTCTTTTGTACACACTCCTGCACTTCCTCATTCCACCACCAAGTTTCCTTATCTACTTTCCTTCCAGAGGACACACCAAATACTCTCCTACCGGTCTCCCTGATCACATTGGCTGTGGTTGTCCAGTCCTCTGGAAGCACTTCCTGACTACCCAAAGCCTGTTTCAACTCCTCCTTGAAGACAACACGACACTCTTCCTTTTTCAGCTTCCACCACTTTGTCTTCTGCTCTACCTTTGCCTTTTCACCTTTCTCACCATCAGTGTCATCCTGCACACCACCATCCTATGCTGTTTGGCAACACTCTCACCCACTACTACTTTGCAGTCACTGACTTCCTTCAAATTACATCGCCTACACAAGATGTAGTCTACCTGTGTGCTCTTACCTCCGCTTTCATAAGTCACCCTATGCTTCTGTTTCTTCTGGAAGGAAGTATTCACCACAGCCATTTCCATCCTTTTTGCAAAATCGATCAACATCTGTCCTTCTGTGTTCCTGTCCTGGATACCAAACCTGCCCATCACTTCCTCGTCCCCTCTGTTGCCTGCACCAACATGTCCATTGAAGTCTGCTCCAATGACCACTCTTTCACCTCTGGGGGTACTCTGCATCACTTCATCTAACTCACTCCAGAATCTCTCCTTCTCTTCTAGCTTACATCCTGCCTGTGGGGCATAAGCACTAACAACATTGACTATCACGCCTTCAATTTCTAACTTGAGACTCATCACTCTGTCTGACACTCTTTTCACTTCTAGAACATTCCTGACAAACCCCTCCTTCAAGATGACTCCTACTCCATTTCTCTTCCCATCCACACCATTATAAAACAGTTTAAACCCTGCTCCTAAGCTTTTAGCCTTTCTACCTTTCCACCTTGTCTCCTGAACACACAGTATGTCCACCTTCCTCCTCTGCATCATGTCAGCCAGCTCCCTATCTTTTCCTTGCATAGTTCCAACATTCAAAGTCCCTACTCTCAGTCCGAGGCTCACGCATTTCCTCTTCTCTCTCTGCCTACGGACACGCCTCCCGCCTCTCCTTCTTCGACGTCTTCGACCAACAGTAGTCCAATTTCCATCAGCACCCTGTTGGTTGACAGCACTGATGGCGGTCGTTGTTAACCCGGGCCTCGACCGATCCGGTATGAATTTTGTTTTGATCATTTGCATTTTTAAATGTGGCAGAAGTTTTACGCCGGATGCCCTTCCTGTCGCAACCCTCTGCATTTATCCGGGCTTGGGACCGGCATAAGGGGGAGAGACACTGGTTAGTGCCCCCCCCGCCTCATGGCTGCATTATATATATATATATATATATATATATATATATATATATATATATATATATATACATATATATACATACAGTCATACCTCAGCTCACGAACATAATTGGTTCCCAGAAAGTATGTGTAAGGCGAAAAGTTCCTCTTCCAAACATTTATTTCCCATAAGAAACCATTAAAATGAGAATAATCCGTTCCTAGGTCCCCATAAAACGTAATTTTCTACCAAATAAGCCTTAAAATACACAAAAATATACCTTATTTTATGTATAATAAATGTGCTATTGTATTGTAATTAAAGAAATAAACTGTACTGTATAATAAAGTCGTTTTATTTACCTTTGTGATGGTAGTTGATGGCTTGATGGAATGGAGTGGGAGGAGGAGGGAGGGAGGGACTTACTGTTTGGAAGGAGTGTTTGGAAACGCCCACTGTTTGGAAACGCCCTGAGCCACACACGCACCCTTAATAGCTTCCTTGTTCTTAAGGATGGTGGTAGACTTAGGGTACTGGTACTGGGACGCTGAGTCACACAAACGCACACCTCGTTCGTGTTTTTCAATGATCTCCGCCTGTGGTGGGGTCTTTTTCGGTCCCATAATAGCAAAAGTACATTCAATATGGTCCAAAATGTCTATCAAACACAAACCACTTCCGCACTCAAAGAAAGGGGGTGACGAACTGTGACGCCGTGAGCGTGCGTCAGCTTCTCGTGGCCGCCACCGTGGCGCTGTTCGACCGCATAGTTTGGTTCGTCCGCTGAAAAGTAGTTCGTCAGCAGAGACAATATGCTCGCAAATTTAATGTTCTTGAGGCAAAAAGTTCGTGAGCTTAAGCGTTCGTCAGTGGAGGTTTTACTGTATATATATATATGACAATGACAATGACAATGACAATACTTTATTGCCCGAGGAGGGAATTTGTCTTGCACGTACACAGGCTCCATTAACATACATACATAACATATTACAACATGAAGACATTATACATATATAACATTAAATATTAAATATTAAATATCTTAAGGTGCAATGTAAGAAACTAGCACTAAAATTTCAAAAATAAAATTTAAAAATACTTTAAAGAATACTGTATGTTAAACGGACATGTAACGACTTAAGACATAAAACTGAGTTTTTAAATTAGATAACGCAACAGATAAAAACAGTGGTACAAAATGTAACAATATACAAGAGACTAAAGGTGGAGGCTACTTATTTAAAAGGAAAATGCTAGTTGGTATATAGGATGTACGGGCTCTCTTTGATTTAAGTTTGGGTAATTGATATCTGCGGCCGGAAGGAAGAAGGATATATTCAGAATGAAGAACATGAGTTTAAATCGTTAATAATTTTGGATGCTAAATTTAGTACACGAGATTCATAAAAGTAATCAATAGGGTCTAAAGGAGTTCCAATGATCTTGCTGCTTACGTTTACAATTTTGCCAAGTTTGTTTTTGTTTTTGAGAGAGAGGGTGCCGTACCAACATTGTACACTAAAAAGTAAAACAGATTGCACACATGATTTGTAAAATAACAACATAATGGTTTTATCAATATGAAAAGATCTGAGTTTGCGAAGGAAGAACAGTCTTTGTTGACACTTGTTGTACACGGCATCAGTGTTCTGTGTAAAAGTCAGCTTATTGTCAATGATAGTTCCCAGATATTTGTATTGGTCAACTTGTTCAACAGTCTCTGAGTTAATTACGACAGGTGCATGATCAGATTTTTTTGTTCTAAAGTCTATGATGAGTTCCTTCGTTTTCTTTACATTCAGCTGTAGGAAATTGTCCTCACACCATGAGTTGAAGTTATAAATGTCCTCTCGGTAGCTGGCTAAAGACTCGCAATCACTAAGGAGACTCACAAGGGCGGCGTCGTCTGCGAACTTGATGGTAGAGCAATTCGAGTGGGTACTGACACAATCGTTAGTGTAGAGGATGAACAACACAGGGGAGAGAACGCATCCCTGTGGAGCCCCCGTGTTGATGGTAACTCTACTGGACATGCTGTCGTTAACCCTCACGTACTGGGTTCTGTCTCTCAGGAAGTTGAAGATCCATTTGATCACTGCATTGTTTACGGATAAGCGTTGAAGTTTCTTAATCATTAGGTGTGGCTGTATGGTGTTAAATGCGGATGAAAAGTCAATGAACAGAACCCGAGCAAATGACTTCGGAGTTTCAAGATGTTGGTATACCTGGTTTAGAAGTGTGATTGTGGCGTCTTCAACTCCCCGTTTTGCCCTGTGCGAATTGTAGAGGGTCCAGCTTGTCTTGGACGTCGGCGTAGCAATGACTTCAGCACCAACCTCTCCAAGCACTTCATGACAACCGATGTAAGGGCCACAGGCCTGTAGTCGTTTAGAGTTGATGGTTTGGTTTTCTTAGGTACAGGAACTATTTCCGACAATTTCCAAAGTTTTGGTATTAAATTAGAATCCAGTGACATTTGGAATAATTTACAAAACACTTCACTGAGCTGGTCGCGACACTCCTTTAGGACCTTGCCGTCCAAGTTATCTGGTCCAGACGCTTTACGTATGTTCAGTTTGGAGAACTCATTGATGACGTCATCGTGTTTAAGCAGTATCGGGCTCGAGTTGTTGGCGTCTAAAACCGAATACAAGCGATCACATTGTTGACTAAAATCGAAACAATCAAATCTTGCATAAAAGTCATTGAGTTCACTGGCGAATGCATTTTTATCGGGAACATTGATGGCTTGTCTCTCGCTTTTACTACCAATCATAGTTCTTACACCACTCCAAGCTTGGCGAAGGTTGTTTGTGTAAATATATATATATATTTATGTACATATATATATATGTGTGTGTGTGTGTGTGTGTGTGTGTGTGTGTGTGTGTGTGTGTGTGTGTATGTATACAATGATCCCTTGCTACTTCGAGCTTCAGTGTCTGCGGCTTCAGTGCATTGCGGGTTTTTAAAAAATATTCATCAAAAAATAAATAAATAAATAATGAAAATAGGGGAAGAGTTAAGGAATATGCCACAAAACAAGGCCAGGAACGAACATTCAGCCAGACCCAAAAATGCAGGAGACAGCTTATGATGAAAACGGATGAGCTTTATTGTTGACAGGGAAGGCACTAGAGCACGGGGAAACCGTAGTCATTGTTAGAAAAGCCCTGAGATTGCTAAGTGGAATCAGGTGTGTCTGCTTAACACTCCACTTTCATGTGACAGACACGCCCCTCTCCAGCGAGAGAGAGAGAGAGAGAGAGAGAGAGAGAGAGAGCATTACAGCCACCAAAACCAGAGTCTCACAGAAGAGACCATAACACACTAAAATAAAAACCACAGTACAGTTAAAGCATAACAACAATAAAGATAACAGTTTTTACCTTTGTGGTGGTGAGCAGTTGGCATACGTCAGTGCTTCTCAAATAGTGGGGCAAATAGATGGGATGCTGAGGGGGGCGCGTGTGACCCAGGAGAACATGCTTTTTTTCCGCCGTACTACAAGAAAGTGTAATTGCACATCCACTCCAGTAGTTGGCAGTGGCGCCCTCATTGCCCATTGTGCGCAGCGAGTATTAACTCTATGGTGTAGGTTTGTTTTGCTACGAGCTGGCGATGTGTAGTGCAGTACACACACCCTCACAACATGAAGAAATTTTTAACAGGGATGAAAAGAAAGGCGGTGGAAAATCTTGGCTTCCTCATTTTGAGAAAAAAAATCAGCACAAATTGTTCTATTTGTTCTTGTTTTGTAGGTTAAAGTGTTTATATATTGTGCTCCTGAGTTAATGTTTCTGAAGTCAATTTGAATTAATTATTTATTGATTTTATTTTCAGCAGCAAATGGTGTGGTAAGTTTGTCAAAAATGTAACAAGGATATTATTATTTTTAAATTCAAGGCAAATTGATGCACTTTCTTTTACAGACTAATAAAAAATGTTAAAAAAGTTATTCTTGTAAGTTGAACTATATCTCTTTCTTTTTGTTTTATTTATGTTAACAAGGATACGATATAATGAAGAGATATACCTGTAACTATATTATAGAAAAAAGTTATAATTTATAGTTGCGGCGGAAAGTGGGTGGTGGGGGGGCGCGAATTGTTTTCTTCTTGCTAGGGGGGGCGTAACAGAAAATAATTGAGAAGCACTGGCGTACGTAAATGTTGGAAAGGGAGAAAGGAAGTGGATCACCTTCTATCACAGCTTCAGGTGAATCAGCTAGTGTTTCTTTTTTCTTCTTTTGCTACTCGCGTTGGCGTGGATGACTCTTCTTCAGGATGTTCCTTTCTTTTCTTGAACATTTCTAACGTGGCTTGTTTCTGCCTTCTTTTCAAAACCTTATGGAAGTGGCTCATGACCTCATCGTTAAAGGTGTTCACAGCGATACATAGTATCAACAACTTCCGGACTTTCCCGGAACAGCTAGCTTTATCAGGGTGATACATAGTATCAACAACTTCAAGCATGCATTTCCCTTCCTTCTCGGTCTCATTTTTTCTCGCGCTTTTTTTAGCATTCGACTTGCGGATTTTGGTCGACTTCTGGGACAAAAAAAAATCCCGGATTTTTTGGTCGAATTCTGATTTGTTTGACCTCTAAAGCATTTGAATACCAAGGTACCACTGTGTGTGTGTGTGTGTGTGTGTGTGTGTGTGTGTGTGTGTGTGTGTGTGTGTGTGTGTGTGTGTGTGAATATATATATATATATGTATATATATATATATATATATATATATTATAATAATATTATATATATAAGTGTGTGTGCGTATGTAAAAAAGGAAAGAAAATTCCAAAGACTCAAGTAGAATCATCAGTGAGGGAAAGAAGAGCCCCAGAGTAACCAGCTTTAGGGAATCATTGGAACTTTTGAACATCTTTGTTCCTCAGTCGACCATAAGACTAAAAGACTTTGAACACGCAGGGTGTCCATGACAGAACACCGTGATGCACACTACACCCAGCACCAAAACTCTGCTGTATGCCTGCAGTCCACAACACTACTGGGAAAAGGTTTTCTAACAGACGAAACAAAAGCTGAATTATTTAAGAAGAACCCAGGGTATTACATACGGAATAATAATAATAATAAAAAAAGCACATGAAAATGGCTTTCATGGTGGAGGAAGCATCATGATTTTGGAATTTCTTGCTGCTTCTGGAGCTTGCGATCTTCAAGGGGGAAATGAAGTCCCAAGTTTATCAGAGCATACAAGATAATATAAGGTTGGGGATCCACCAACTGAAGCCCACTAGAACTTAGGTCATGCGGACAGAAATTTTCTAAAACATTGAACTAAATCTTGATCAGAATGAGTTAAAAGGTCGGAGCCTAGAGCTTGACCGAACGGAGACTCTTATACGAGTAACATCTGAAATCCGTTACGCATGGCTTCGGGTTTGTGAGGAAGAATGCTCCAAAATGCCTTCAGAAAATTGTGCAGGTCTGATTCCAAGCACTCGTTATTACTGCCAGAGGAAGTTCAGTTATTAAAGCCAAGAGTTCACTTACTGCTGTTGCTTAATTATTGGATGGTAGATGAAGTTCAGATCATATTTTAAGATAAATCTATATATAAATGTCGGTAATTGCAGAAGGGTTCACTTACATTTTCCCACCGTACACATACATCGATAGCACCTTTTCTGCAAAAAATAATTTAAAAAAAGCTGGAAGTTAACATTTTTATAATTTAAATATCTAAATATCAGGTCCGTAGTATGAAATCGTGCTTTTTTTTTAATTGATTATTACTTTGTGTTTTGTTTGTTTTTATTCCCAAGATAATTATCATACGAATATAAATTACTTTCCCAGTGAGAATGTATTATAATGATTAAAGTTTATTCAATGCAATAAATATATTCAGTAATATTTTAGAACATTTAGGCTCGTGTAACTTAGCTTGCAGCAGCATCTGTTTACTTTGCCAGGAATTAAAGAATTAATGCGAATACAAATTGTTTTTGTTCTGTATTCCATTACCAGGATTGTGTATGAATATGAATTCAAAAAATATAATTAATTTTGCCAGGTTTAATTATTTTATGAATGTGCACAGAAACATTACTGTGTGTTTTCCTTTATCAGATTTTTGAAGTTTGACTTTTTAATAACTTGTGCAATATGTATTTATATTTCTGCAGGTTTGCTTGCACTGGGTTTTGTATAAATTTAAATGAATCATTAGTCCAGATCATATTTTTTTCCTGATATGTTTCAAGTACTAGTATTTGTAAAAATCACAGCATTTCAGAAAACAATTATACCAGGAGACACAGAATTACAGTTCAATTAATAATTACATAGTTTATATACAGGTGTGCGACAAATAAGGGGGGGGGGGGGGACGTATCCGAAGCGGTGGGTTGCAGTTCTTCCTTGGTCAGGTGAGCATGTGACTATAAAACTAGCGAGAGAATACTGGCATCCAGCCTGAGTGGAGCAGAGCTGCTGGAAACTACATAACATAACCGCACTCATTCTTGCTCTCGTTTTTCACACACACACACACACACACACACACACACACACACACACACACACACATGGGCCCACACACCGTTTAAGCTTTGTTCAAGGTTAAGGAACTGGTACAGGTGGTGTTTTGCACAAAATCAGCAACTTTTCCCATGTGTTAGATTTCTCTCCTGGGACTTTTAGATCCGTGTTTGTGTGTGTGTGTGTGTGTGTGTGTGTGTGTGTGTGTGTGTGTGTGTGTGTGTGTGTGTGTGTGTGTCCTGCTAGCGTGTGACGGATGGAAAGATTACACCAAGTGTGTGATTGTGAAAACGCTAGTCCCAGTCAGTCAGTGATTAATCGGCGATCGCAGCTTGGCACTGTGTTTATGTATCCGGACGCTTTATTGTTTTCTCAGGACAGTCTCGGGAAATCAGGAGTTTGTGGTTTTCCTTTAATTCTGTCCATCATTAAAAAATGAAACAAAAACTATTGTAAATGCTGACCTGGATGTCTGGCCTGGAATCAGGACTTTCTCTTTCCTGCTTCATAAAAATATTATATGTGAAATTGAAACCGGATAAATGATACAAAAATAATGCTGTGGGGGGAAAAAAAAAAAAAAAAGAACAGAAGTTGCTTGTAAAGAAAAAAAATCAGGTTAGGTAAGTATGTTAATATCGGAAACAATATAAATGATAAACTTCTATTTTATGTTAATATAAATGAATAATTATGTTTACTTCACACACCCATGTGACACAGGGTGGTCTGAATGTATTGGCCGTGTCCCCGTGCTGCCTTGTGGTATTTCCATTAGCACTGATTTTATTCAAGGAATTCCTGTCCTCTCAGCCAAATGCTACACACTTGAATCAACTGTGCTGATTATTTTTTATATGTCTGAAGAAAACGGCTCGGCTTATTATTATTATTATTATTTTATTTTTTTTTTTACTGAAAGAGAAAGTCTGTCCTTGCATTTATTTCTTTATTTTTGCTGCGAATATAAAATTGCATCACTCCCAGTGAGTTTGCTTCCACTCTTCTATTTCAGTGACGTATTAGAATATGGCAGAATAAACAGGTCGAAAAACCAAGGTCCTGTCTGAGCAGAGGACAAAAATAAAGGCGAAATCGCATGGAAGAGAGACATTCGCAAAATAGGACGGAATAATGCCGCATTTTTTAATGTTGTTATTTTTTTATTGGTTGGTTTCGGGTTCGGCTGACGGTAAAAATCTTTGATCTCTTCGAAAACCTTCAAACACGTGACCCTGCATGGCTGTGTGTTGTGTATTGTACTGAAACTGCCCTTGAAATGAAAAGTAAAACAAATCCTTTTTTTTTTTTTTAATGACCCTTTGGGTGTTTTTTTTTTTGTTTGTTTGTTTTTTTGCTCGGCTTTGGCATGTGGGACGAGTCCTATTTCAGCCTGCATTACCACTCAGAAGTGTGTCTGAGAGAGAGAAAGTGTGTCTTCCTCTGTGATTCGTTCATTCCATGTCAGATCGGAGCATAATTACCTGTTTGAGGTTTTTATTAATTAAACCTGGGGATTTATTATTTATTATTTATTTAGGACGCATATAGCAGCTTTCTGACTTGCACTGATAAGGAAAATCACATTTTATATCAGAGGTTAGATTTTACAGGAACCCCAAGTTGAAAAGTAAATTAAAACACTGCAAGAGCTTACCGCGTGGCGAATACATATTACCCATGTATCCCCTGTTATACATCCCAAAGAACCAGATCGGGGTGCAAGCGGAACAGGTGCGAGATGCACTGATGTATATAATATCAATAAATACATATTCAATGCTATGAATGCTTATAATAACAATTAAACATCAAAAAAATAATGCATAAGGCGTAAATAAAATATAAATACACACACATACTGATGCGGGCGCGCACATACGCAGATGCACGTGCACGCACTCAGATGCGCACCTCACAAAAATGTCACTAGTTTTGTTGGGGGGTTTTGGGTTTATTTTTTGTTTTTGTTTGTTTATAGGTTTTTTGGGGTTTTTTTGCATAACTGTCCTTGTTTTTGTGGTATTTTCCTTAACTTTATCCCCTGTTCTTTATTAATTTCCTTGTTTTTTAATTCCATGAATATAAAAAAAAAAAAAAACGTGATGCACTGAAGCCGCATGAATTGAAGCGCAAAGTAGCGAGGGATCCCTGTATTATTATATTTTTATAATACATGTGTGAAGTGCTGGGTTTTGTTTTGTTTTTTTGGGGGTTTTTGGAAAAGAAAAGTGGAGGCGTTCTGGATTCCCGCCGGCTGTCTCTCTATTTCGAAGGCGTGGATTCGTGTGATGTCTAATAATTTTATGGGATTTTTTTTTTTTTTTGTAAAAAGCGACAGATTTGCATGACGTGTTCTCTCGTATTTGAGCCACTCAGAATTCACACCAAATTCTGAGCAGGACCAAAAACTTTTTCCAAAACTTCAAATATGGACCACTTGCCTCAAATCTGACTGACGACCCCCGAAAATATATCCAATTACCCTCGAAGCGAAATTCGTTGGTCCACTCAGCCGTGATAGCTGACATGTGAGCTTGGCTGAACATCGTGCGAACTTAAGATTCCACAGGATGCTGTATGTTATATTCCAAACTTACCATCAGTATTTTGTTTTTGTTTTTTGTTTTTTTTCATGACTTCACGACATTAGTCTTGTGTCTCACTTCGTCATTTGTTTTACCTCAGATGGCCGTGTAATTGACAAGCGGCTGTGTTGTCTTTTGGTAGGAAGTTCCAGGATATCATTCCACCATCTGGAATTGTCATTCCACACCATCTTCCCAGCAGATCTCTGACTTCTGGAATCTTCAAGCTTTTTGTTGTGCCAGCCCCAACCACCCCCCCCCCCCCCACGAAATCTCTCGATCGGTAATATGATATTCATGGTTTTTCATATAATCTTTCCCATGCTCGCTACCTCCCCTCCTGCCTCCTGCCCGCCTTCCTGACTGACTGACTGACTGATTTTTATGTGCACGGCCTGTCCGATACCTCGTAACGTATCCTGTATTGAAGTGTAATTGCTCAAAATCGAACAGGGGAGATAAGGCCGCGTGCTGCGAGTGTGTAAGCACAGCTGCTTCCAACCTCAGGATCCTGTGATGTTCGAATGAAACATGTGGTAAGACTTAGCAGGGGAACGTATGGAGCAAAATACAGCCACTCTTCCTGCAGGGGTTGAGAATATTAAAGAAAGAAAGAGCTGGAAGGGAAACGAGGGGGAGATGGGGAGCGTCTGAAATTGAGAAATATGATATCAGGAGAGCACTGTGCAAGCAAAACAAAGTTACTTAAGCCTCGAGCCATTCCTGTTATTAAAATAGTATCAGGATTTGATTGAATTTAGCATGTTTAGGGTAGAAGAAACATAAAGGCCTCAGTCGGCTGGTGGCTGGGGGCGGTTTTCAATCTGATGCTTTCAGAAGATGGCAGGAGAACCGTTCACGTTTTCATGCAACGTATGAAAATATTTCCTATTTGTTCCGGTGTGTATGTTTCATGAGAAATCGTTTAGTTTTCCCTCATCACGTGTGTGATTTGAAGTGCTTCATTAAGTAGTCAAATTCTCGTTTAACGGTTCCGCCGTGTTCTTTCACTGTGCAGCCAATTAGAGATGCTGTCTGTAAAGCAGCACATTCTGTCTGTATGCTCAGGTAGGATGAGAAAATATTTGTGGAAATGAGTAAATAGAAAGTTAGCGTCTTGTGCTACGAGTGAAGCGTAAAAAGTGTGTGTAGGTTGAAGTGTGGAAGCGTTGAGGTGCGGACTTTGATTACATACCCGTGCGTTTGTGTGGATTGCCGGAGGTTAATCAGGAACATGCATGACAGAGGTGTGCGAACAGTAGCTGATCTAATCAGGAAGAAAGGAACCTGCCCATGGATTTAATCTCATGAACTTTACTACTGAATGAAACTGTGGCCGTTAAGCTTATGGAAAAACCTGTTATATTTGAGGGATAAAATAAAAAAATGACATAAAACGGAAGGACGCACGTGACACAAAATTACTCGGACCACCTCACAGTTACGGATTTTCCTGAAAAACATGTGCTGAGCAATGTTGATTTTTAATTTAATTTGATTTAGCCATTCGGGATCATTTTTATTCACCCCGACATTGCTAATAAATCAGATGTGTAGTCATTAATAGTACAATCTGCCCCAAAGGTCACCCCAAAGGTCACCCCAAAAGTCCCAGACATGTTCCATAAATTCCTAAAAACTCCAGAAAGAACTGAGTGTATTCATATTTTTTTGAATATCAACAAAGGAGCCGTTGCAGTTTTATTTGCGCGACTCGCCATCACGTTCCAATGCCTTGAAAATCAGCTGTGTACCTCCACACAAGCACCTCGATTTTCAACAACCTTCAGCCAGCGACCTTCAGACGCGGCGCTCTCCGACGTTCTGCACCATTACTTCACCGACCTTGCTGCATGCCGTGCGGATTCTTTCCTTAACCTGTGACACGTCGTTGGGCGTTCACCTTGCTTTTCATATAGCCCCAAGGGTCAGTGGAGCGCACAGCCCATTCCAGGGGACCCCTTTGACTGCTCGATCAGTCAGGAAATCTCAAAGTGTGGAGGGGCTCGCAAGGTCAGTTTTCACCAAAAGTGGTTGCACAGAAAGCTCCTGCTGCATCCTACAGTCGGGGTCTGAGAAACTTCTTTGCATGTGGCAATTTTGCAACGCTGCTCCGACGTCAATTGGCGAATCGTGGGAAAGACAATACTCTTCAAAAACGGCAAAGTCTAGGGTGTCAAATGCTGATGGGGTCATGTCTCTCTGAATGATACCTGAAACAAAAACGGAAAGAGAACGTGACGTTGGGGACACCCTGTATATACTACACAAGATCTCATACGGTAAAATAATTTATTTTATTTTTTTTAGTTTGTTTTTTCTGTCGTGTGGAGTCAATTCTCTGGCAATAATTCGCCTTAAGTTTCGCGAATGATCTCATTTACATATTGCTCTACTATTGTATTCTCCTGGACTCTATCATGCTTATCACAGCAAGCCTGGTCCCTGCTTCCTGGTTCTTGTTTTCTTCTTCCCCATCAAAGAATGTTCAAATATATTTCCTTTGATGTGACCTATTGACAGGTTTGACATCCTGTCATATCTGCTCTGTTTTACTTACTTACGCCTCCTCATGTGGCTGGCGTTATAGGGCCTCGAGTGCATATTTCTTCACACGCTGTGGCTTCAGCCAAGCCCTTTACTTCTGAATTTAGGAAACTCAATGGAAACCTGTGGGCTGAGAATCCAAGGTTCTGGTAAAACCACCACAAAAAGCCACATTATCATTTTATTTATTTATTTATTTATTTTACTGAAATCCAAACTGGCTTTCACAGGTTTGAATGCCTGGAGCTGAATAGGGTGAGTGGAAACATGTGAGTGACCCAGCTGAGCAAATTTAGATCCATTTCAACCACAATCCACTTCTGAAGGCTGCACTCCCAGCCATCTTTTATGAAAGTCTCCAGTACATAAGGGGGAAAATGAGGGCTGATGCCAAACATGATGTGAACACCAGAGGAGGTAAAGGGTAATGAGGAACGATGGATCGCCTCCACGTGTGCCGGGGCAAGACTGCGAAATTAGCAACTCACCGAGATCTTACTGAAAATGAAGGCTTAAAAGTCATGATCTTTGAAGTTAACTTTGCAGAACTGTTCAGTCAGTTCATCTGAACTGGCATGAATGTGCAGTTTTGGGTCTGTATCAGTAGGTCAAGGTCTGAGTTGCTTGGCCCAGATCCTGGCTGTAGGGATGCAAAAGAATCTGAACTCATTATTTGGTTTGACATACAGATACAATTAAGTGAAGCTTTAAGAACCACGTCCTTTGAGGCTTGATGCTTTGAGGTTTGACGCGACTAGTTTATTTATTATTATTTGGACCCAGTGAAATTTATTGAAATATAAATACCAATGTGATTTTTTTTTTTTTTAAAGTTCTATATTTTTGGATACGACTGGTTAGAAACTTGGAGGAGAATGCCAGAATTCACACACCCGGAACCATTGGCATAACTGGATTTTTTCCCCTTTTTTTGGTGTAGTTTTATTGCTGATATTTTTAAAGGTAAAAACAATTCCACATTTACACCCCATCCACCCTTGCATTTACACGTGAATTGTTGTTTGAGGCAAGAAACCACTACATATATGGCGCCATTTCATCACATCCTCCTGGATCATGTCCATCGGACATCCAGGGAGCATTTGGCCACCTGCTGTTCTGTGTGCCAGGGCAAGAAGAGCGATAGATGGATTAAATGGATGTCCCTGGCTATTCAAAAGTGGAATTCTCAAGGCACTAATTAACTTGGAAATTGGTGCCAATTGGCATTGATGGTTCTCCCCAGTTCTTTGTTCCAGCTCTATTCAAAACACATTGGGAAACAAAAGCATCTGTCCTTAATTCAGAGTCTTAAGTGTAGTGTCTATGTGTGTGAGTATATATATATATATATATATATATATATATATCTGTCTGTCTGTCTTCCTTTCGGCTTTTTCCCTTTTACTCGGGAGTCGCCACAGCGAATCATTTTGATTCGCACGTTTTTAATTTGGCAGAGGTTTTTACGTCGGATGCCCTTCCTGTCACAACCCTTTTAGCAAGGGATAGAAACACGCTGACGACTTTGCAGCTACTCTTTACGAAAGTCAGCAATAGTTCTTTTACATGCCTCTCACCATAGACAGTGACAGACATGGCCCGCCTTTGATAACCCAGTTAGCTGCACTGGGGGGGACAGTGACAACCTTGTGGAGAGTGGGACTCGAACCGCCAACCTTTGGATCAGCGATCCAGCGCCCTATACCACTAGACCACCACTGCCCCTATATATATATATATATATATATATATATATATATATATATATATATATATATATATATATATATATATATATATATATATATATATATATATATATATATAAAAATATGAGATTTCCCTTCAGCTTTTTCCCTTCTTCAGGGGTCGCCACAGCGAATAATTCGCACGTTTTGATTTGGCATAGGTTTTTATGTCAGATGCCCTTCCTGACACAATCCTTTTAGCAAGGGACAGAAACACACCTACGGCTTTGCAGCTACTCTTTACGAAAGTCAGCAATGGTTCTTTTACATGCCTCTCACCATAGACAGTGAGAGACGTGGCCCACCTTTGATAACCCAGTTCGCTGCACTGGGGGGACAGTGACAACCTTGTGGGGACTCGAACCCCCAACCTTAGGATCAGCGATCCTGCGCCCTACCACTAGACCACCACTGCCCTATATATATATATATATATATATACACACACATACAGTGGTACCTTGACTTACAAATTTAATCCGTTCCGGGGGCGAGCTCATAAACTGAAAAGTTTGTTTCAAAAGATTATTCCAAAAGAAATACCGTATTCAACGTGATAACCGCCCAGTGTGCTTTAAAAAATTGGGAGTAGGTGGGCACTTATTAAAATGAAACCAGTGGAGTGCAGCAAGTGCTTATTACCATCGAGGTGGAAAACATGAATAAGGTCAGAACAATAAAAGAGTTTTACTGGTATTTGTGTTATTCATTTTGTGGTATCAATCAAACTATCTGTCTTCCTTTTTCCCTTTTACTCGGGAGTCGCCACAGCGAATCATCTGATTCGCACATTTGATTTGGCAGAGGTTTTTACGTCGGATGCCCTTCCTGTCACAACCCTTTAGCAAGGGACAATCAAACTACTTACATGAAAGCTGAAAATAAACAGAAAACAGCATAAATTAAAAAAAAAAGACTTTTCCTTCCCTTACTTTTCCCTCCCGGTGCTGTTCCTTTAAACATTTTCTTTAAACATTTTCCCAATTAAAATGAGCCAATCAACAGGAAT
Organism: Plotosus lineatus; assembly: GCA_024760905.1. Classification (NCBI taxonomy): domain Eukaryota; kingdom Metazoa; phylum Chordata; class Actinopteri; order Siluriformes; family Plotosidae; genus Plotosus; species Plotosus lineatus. The sequence continues at coordinate 8,492,446 of CM045736.1, read as the reverse complement.
GTCAACTTTAGCACATGGTAAGTTGAACAAATCAACACGAACATAAACAAAAGCACATGGCCAGGAGTGTATTTAAATTTGTGAAGTTAGTGATCAGGGGGTGAAAAATCCTTGTCATCACTTTCTGATAGGTCCATATCTGGCTTATCGCTCCATCCATTCAGAGCATCCCATAGTTTTGCTGGAGCAGTTTCTAATGGTTCATCAGCTGTTGGACATTTACCAAGAGAACACACCAAACCAACACACCTGTTTTTTAAAGCACGGGCGGAACAATCATATGTGTTGTTTACTGATGAACATTATAGACATTCCCCAATGGCAGGGGGTCTTTAAATACTGTGTAAACTCACTTTTACAGGCAGTGAACGTCTCATTTTACCGTTACAGAGTCTGATCGGATAAAATTGGTAAGTTTGCGCTACAATTTTGCTCCCAGTACACATGGGCGGTTATTAGATGTAAACCAGAACCAAATCAAAAATACTGGGGGGGGGGGGGGGGATTATTGGAGCAGGGCGCTTATTACATGAAATACGGTAATAGAAAATCAATTAATCCGTTCCAACCATCTCCCAAACTCATAATGAATATTTGACCTAAAACATTGGAATCTCAACTTATGAAAGCCCCAACAAATGAAAAATCCAGGTTCTCAAAAACATTTTCCTAACATTTTTATCTCTGGATACGAAACAAGTTACGAAAGCACCATCTCAAAAATTAAAAAAATGCACAAGTTTTTCTCCCATTGACTACATCTCCCAACATCCCGCCCCGCTGGCCTCCCATTGGCTAGGAGGGATGATGCAGCTCCCTCCCATTGGCTATTAAGGAGCACCCATAATGCTTTTTCGTGTAAAGACAGAGTTTTTTGTTTCATGAGTTTTTCGAGTGTGCCCATTGCAACTTTATTTTTTGGCTTAGGCTTTTAACCTTGCATAAACATTTGTAAGATTGCGACTCTGCTAAGAAGACATGGTCAACACATGCGCACACACACACACACACACACACACACACACACACACACACACACACACACACACGCGTGTGTGATTCCCAATGCGAGTGAAAAGAAGAAGCGGGCTCGTGGCATACAGTTGAGTGATATCGCAAAGGAATATGGCCAAACCCGTCTATTATCGGTACAATATTGAAGCAGAAGGAGGTCAAAAGTATACTTTTATAATTTTTAAAGGGTTTAGGGGGTAGTATTGGGGGCCTTGGAACGAATCAAGCGTTTTACATGTAAAATGCGGTTCAATTTTTACGAAAAATCCAGGTTACGAAAAAGGCTCTGGAACAGATTAATTTAGTAAGGTGAGGTACCCTATGTTTATGTGTAATATATATATATATATATATATATATATATATATATATATATATATATATATAATTTTTTTGGTTTGTTTTTTTAAATGATGGAGAGAGAAAAATATTGTAATTTGAAATTCAGTTCTGGTCCTTCATTCTCATCAAGCTTCTTAAATGAGACAATATGTGCGACTCAAAGAGAAAATATGTAGCAGTAAATACACCGTGCTGCACGGTGTGAGCCTGAATGACACTTCTGAAGTACGATCTATGGAAATCAAGTGCAGTCACAGAGAGGACAGCATGAGTGAAGGGGAGGATGACTCTGTCGCGCTCTCATCACCTCATCACCTTGTCACTTCATCATCCATACACAAGCGAGAAAAATGAATCCCTGCCGAAGACGTCAGTCCTGCTGGTGTACGAGGTGGAGGAGGGGGGGAAACCCGGTTCAGTCAGTCTTTCATCGCCGCTGAACAGATCATGCTAGTTTAAGTGCTCTGTCTGCTGTCTCTCACCCAGATGGAGGTTGAACCCCTAAATCCCTGAACTGGAGACTTTCCCCACATCGAGGGCAAGGAGCCTTCCATCAGCAGATTCGCAGAGCCGCTCTCGTCTCGGGCATACGCGCGTACATTTATGGTCACGGTGGCTTTGGGGGGTATTCAGAAATGCCTCGTGACAGCTGAGCCAGCCACCGTTCTTTGTAACACTCTGTAACCTCGGATGTTTTAATGACGCCGTCCAAGATGCATTAACTAAACACGAAGTAAATGTCTTTCAGATGTTTCCCCTGCTTACATTCCCTTTAGAACACTGGCAGGCTTGAAGGGATCTGCTCTGATTTAGGACTGAGGAGATTTATTGTTTCTGGAGAAAATTGCACATAAGCTCTGGCTCTCAATTCGGTTCGGAACAAGAGCCGACATACAAAGTTGTCATTTTTAAACAACAAGGCCGAGCGCAGTCTTCCATAAACATGACTAATTTGAATTTCATTTAACGGTGTGGTTGTTTATTCACTGCAACATAAAAATCAATCATTTACTTGTTTTTGCTTACACATTTCTATTGGATTCATAATGGGAAACTTAATTATGATTGCTAGAAGGCTTTTTTTTTTTTGTTTGTTTGTTTTTTACAACCTCCGAACAACCCAGTATCACAGGTTCTCATAGCTTTTTTTTTCTTTTCTTTTCTTATTAGCCAAATTAATTCCTGAGTGATATTTAAGCATTTATTTCTGCTGGGAAAACAAAATGTAATACAGGGATCCCTTGCTTTCCACACTTAATTGGGACCGAGATCCCCACGTGACCATCAAAATCTGCGAAGCATGATCAACCCCCCAACTGACGTATACCTACATGTATATGTGTATATAATATCAATTAATATAATTAAACATTCAAAAATAATGCATAAGGTGTAAATAAAATACTAATACACACACACATACAGACGCGCACGCACGCACAAACTCAGACGCACACCTCACAACAATGTAAATAGATTTGATGGGAGATTTTGGGTTGTTTTTAGTTTTGTGTTGGTTTAGGAGTTTTTTGTGGGGTTTTTTGCATAATTGGTCTTTTTTTGTGGCATTTTCCTTAACTTTTTCCCCTATTCTTTCTTAATTTCCATTTTTTAAATTCAATGAATATCTATTTATTTATTTATTTAAAAGCCACGATGCACTGAAGCTGCATTACTTGAAGCGCGTAGTAGCGAGGGATCCCTGTACATGCAGTGTGTTTACTTACATTTCATTGGTTGCTCATATTCACCATGATTTATAAACAATTTTTATGTGAAGAATGTGAGTTGGGTGGAATGCTAGTGCAGTGGGTACCACTGGAGCTAATTCCGGATTTGAACCCACCGGTCGATCTGGGCTTTCTATATGAAGTGTGCATGTTTTCCTTGCGTCATTGTGACTGTCCTTCTGCAGTCCACATACATGTGGATTAGGTCAACCAGTTTGAATTTCCCCATATATGTGCAGGTCTCTGTGTTGGCCTTGCGATAACCTGCCAACCGTGGCCTACCTTTATCATCTGGGATTGGCTCTTGCTTACCCACAATAGATAAGTGGAGGGAAAAGATGATGTATTGTAAACTATTGGAGGATTTAAGGATTTGGCTGTGGGGCTTTATTTACGGATCTTGCCTCATGTTCTGAGTCATGTTTGCAGTAGGTACCTTAGTTCCACCTGAGAGAATCTTAATACTCGTCATAGTCAGACAGGGTAGACGGCTGTGCCCTTCTAAATTTGTGTCAGCAGTCTTGGGAAGACACGTGTGGCCTTTAGGAGCTCAGTGGTTGAAATATCGGAGCGGTGATCAGAAGGTTTTGAGTTCACGTTCAAGCACTGGCAAGCTGGAAGTCTTTGAACAAACCCCCACGTGTTCAGTAAATTGTCTGTCTTCCTTTCGGCTTTTTCCCTTTTACTCGGGAGTCGCCACAGCGAATCATCTGATTCGCACATTTGATTTGGCAGAGATTTTTACGTCGGATGCCCTTCCTGTCACAACCCTTTTTTGCAAGGGACAGAAACACGCTGATGACTTTGCAGCTACTCTTTACGAAAGTCAGCAATGGTTCTTTTACATGCCTCACACCATAGACAGTGACAGACATGGCCCGCCTTTGATAACCCAGTTAGCTGCACTGGTGGGGGGGGGGGGCAGTGGCAACCTTGTGGAGAGTGGGACTCGAACCCCAAACCTTTGGATCAGCGATCCAGCGCCCTATACCACTAGACCACCACTGCCCCATATGTGTTCAGTAAATTGTAATTTTAAAAAATAAACAGGTGAGCTAGTCAGGTGTTTACATACTTTTGGCCATTGCATGGACATTTAGAACATACAGAAGAACATGAACATGGTGCTTGCTGCACTTTTCCTCCACTCGGTATTATTACTGACGTGTATTACCGTGACAGTTGGATTAACGTACATAAATGGAGTAGTTTTGGACGATGACGGTAGCATAGTGACATGGTGAGTAAACGGATCGCTCACTTTCCGTGGTTAATTGGGACTGAGATCCCTCGCAACCGTCGAATTCCGCAAAGTAGGATCAACTCCCATAACCGATAATAATAATAAATAGATATTCAATGCTATAGATGCTTATAATAGCAATTAAACATTCAAAAATAATGCACAAGAGGTAAATAAAATTTTAATACACACACACACACAGATGCACACCTCACATAAAAATGTAAGTAGTTTTGTTGGGGGGTTGGGGGTTGTTTTTGTTGTTTTTGTTTGTTTGGGGGTGGGGTTGCATAATTGGCCTTGTTTTGTCTCATTTTCTTTAACTTTCTCCTCTATTCTTCCTTAATTAATTTATTTTTTAATTTTTCAATAATATTTTTTTAAGAACCGCAATGCACAAAGCCACCTGAATTGAAGCGTGAAGTAGCGAGGGATCACTGTATCTGTGTATCGATACGAGGTCATCTGCACATCATGTTGCAGAACAAACGCATCTGACAACTTACTCATGTTGAGTATTATAGAACTAAAGTCAATGAGAAGGTCGCGATTACTGAAAACCAGCAAAAGTTCAAGAGTTCGTCTTTTATTCGTCTGATGATTCTGCACAAGAATAAACGACTACAACAATCTACTCATCGAACACGACTGTAAATAAGCTCTCTCTGAAAGATACAGGCTCACAGCCTACTGTAAGCACACAGCCTGCTGTTCAGGCCAAATGTCAGAACGCTTGGCACGGCTCGAATACGGCAAGTCTGATGAATCGGGTTATTTCGATAAAATACGATGGAGAGAAAAGAGAACGTGATTCGTCTTCTCGTGGTTTTGTTCTCTCGTCTTTCAAAAATATGCATGTTTATTTTGCAATTTGGGTTGAAGCAGGAATTTCCCACTGATGTCAGCCATCAGTTTACTGCAACAGTGTCAAGACGTGTCATGGCGGCTCAGGAATATCGTCGAGTCTTTTGCGATATGTCCACGGTTTTTGCAGAGACGTATCGGGATTTGATTCCTGATGATCAGATCTTTGCTGAACAGCTGTGTTTGCTGCTAAATCTGTAAAATGATCAGAAAATCCTTCAGTCTTCAGATACAACATGACTTTGCTTTTGTGCAAATTACGTTTTATTGCTTTGCTTAGCAGAGATGAAAAGACATGGGTGTCTCCTGTGACAATATTGAAATGCAAAAAGCCTAAGATCTATAAACGATGCTTTACTCTTCATCGTTTTGTTAAGGATCTTAATGAAGGGGTGGACAGCTCGTATTTTCTACAGATGATGATGATGATGATGATGATGATGACAGCGCTCATAATTCAGTACTTTGTTCTATTCTGTTAACATGTTCTAGCATCAAAGAACGTTCTCCCATCCATGGCGATATGGCATGGCTCTGGACCTTCAGACTCAGAGACACTAGAAGTCTTTGTTCTGGCAGTCAGCAGAAGCTTGTCGTGTATGATTCATGAACCTTTGGGCCTCAATTGAGGGTCTTTTCTGGGTCACATGGTTTACAAGCCTGCTCATCAGCTTCTCTCTTATGCGCCCCTCGACAGCAATGTATATTCTGTATCGTAGCATATCTCCTGTCACATCAGCTCTTATTACCAGCCGCTTAATCCAAAAAACCAGAAGGGCTTGGCCTTCTTCCCGCGGAATTACACGTCCAGTCACTCCATCTGCTCCACCGGTAGAGAATAAATCTCATGTCTGCAGTTTGTCAGGTCGCTCAGATGCGGTTGTTACGATCATTGCTCTCAAAAATGTTGAGATCAAATGGAAGTAATTTTGGATGGGGTAGAATGGACTTTTATATAAGACACCCTGTAGAATACCGCGAGAGACGACCGTCCATTCGCTTCCTACCATCTGCTCTCGGAAAGCTCGCAATGATATTAAATTTTCATGTCATAATCATTGCCTAACCTTTTATGGTGGACTGTAATCGTGTTATGATGTTGTATTTATAAAATATTTCCACATGTCCATGTGAACCATTTGTTTTGTCACATTTGCTTGCTGGCAGCTCAGCTTCTGTCTGCATACCGCAGCTCATTTACATTTAGTGACGCCCACGAAACCCCATAAAAGGAAAACTTTAGAGCACAAAGAAACCACTAAACAGCAGAATGAAATCAGGTTTTTAAATGCAGAGGTTTCGACTTGCATGTGTCTCAGGAAAAATGATTTACGTGTGCAGTTGAAATAAATAATTTCTCATT
>CM045736.1:8455890-8480890 GCA_024760905.1 Plotosus lineatus | reverse complement strand
TGTGTGTGAGATGGGGGGTTATTATTTTGTTTTCATTATGAAGATTTGACTCAAGCCATGTCTGACATATAGATGATGCAATGCTGCGGCACATGCACTTGAGATCGTGTTCACCTGTGGTATCCATAAATCCTTCGATAGTCAGGCATCTATACTGTAAGTATTGAAAGAAAATTCTACCCATTGCAGTGGGAACGAGTGTTCTTCAGACTTCTCCGAGCTCCGTTACCACAGGATGGAGGAAGCTGCACCTGTGTGTGTGTGTGTGTGTGTGTGTGTGTGTGTGTGTGTGTGTGTGTGTGTGTGTGTGTGTGTGTGTGTGCAGATATATGATCCCTGCCACTTATGTTTAAGACATTACAGCCCTGAGATATTTTCTCTGTAGTCTGTGTTATGATAGGCAGCATGGAGGAGAAATAGACGTTGCAATTAAACATAAGAGCGAAACGGTTAAGTGAAGGGAACGGAATAACAGGAAATCAATTTACTAGTCACTGCATCATGTTGCACGGTTCTTTTGCCGTTCCCTCAGTGCTTCGGTGTATTAAAGGAAACCTGGGTCATGTTCAATAAACAGCAGTGACTGACTTGCCGTAATGGCTGGAAATGAGCCACATGATAATGATATCAATATCTAGAGGTGGTAGAACTACCTCGATCGTTTACTTGAGGGCAAGAGGAATTACTCCGCCAAAGATCTGCAAACTCCTGAGATATAAACTCATCTCATGTGATTTGACTTGCGCAAATTGGAAGCCGAGCAACAGACTTACGCCGGTGCGGAAACAGACTCCGAATATGAGGAACTTTCGCCATTAATAGTCGCTGGCTTTAAATATGTGACTCTTCACAACAAAGAGGGTTTAAGTCATCAAGTTATTTACTCCAAAAATAACCAAAACCTCGCGGGAATTTTCACCGTTCCAAGCACGCAACATTGGAGAAAATCATATTAAAAGTTTCGTAAAGTATTCGTACATTTCCAACTTACACACTTTGCGGCGATCATTCGCATGATGGGGGGGATTTGCTCATATTCGTAGTTCTGTTGTACGTTCAGTTTCAAGGCAACGTTGCTCTCTGATTGTGGAATTTCGTTTGATTTTCTCATTTTTATCGTCGTCGACATTCGGTAATTCTTTGATATAAATCTAAATCAGCGGCTCTCGATGCTGGACCGTGAAGCAAAGCCGGAGACTCTGTCGTATATTATTTACTTTAGTTCCAGTTGGTCAAATTGCAACCCATTTCTGACGTTATTACATGTAACCAGGTTCCTGTAGTTATAGTCGGATTACATTCGCGAATTAAATGACTTTAATGCACATGACTGTAGTGCACATGTAAATACGGATCATAAAATATATCTGGATCGGGGGGGGGGGGGGGGGGTGAGATCTATGAAATTTATTGTGCAGTGAGAAAGGTCTCTGGCAACAAGAACGCTGAAGAACCCCTGGCCGAAACAGTGGGGTTTTCATCGGATCACATGCTCACGCACCGCCAAGCACTGCTTAAGTCCTCCAGAAGTCACATCTGAATAAACACTGCAAGGAAAGACTCGTTCTAATGCCGCGTTCACGTCCTCTGAGTTCCGAGTTTCTGCCGTTTTACTAAGATGCTTCTACTCAGGCTTTTTTGTTCCTGAACCCGGTCTGTGATTCCACTTTCACTCCAGGACGCCATCAGGCGCCTCTTTTTGCTCGTATTGATTTTCGGGACTTGATTTAAGAACAAGGGGAACCCTGCACCAGACAAGGGACACCGAAACAGAGGATGAGGCGTCTCTGGTGATCATGGTATAAGTGCAGGTACAAGTAACCCCACCCCCCCACCCCGTACCCACCCACACACACCCCGTACCCACCCACACACACCCCTGCGCCCTCAAGGCCCATCACCATCGCAGCGGTTTCTGAGAAACAGGAGGAACATTAATAAAGATGTACAGCAGCAGCTCTGCTCTGTTTGAAAGGGGATGAGAGTGATTTTGTGCCCGTGCCCACCCTCATGTTGTTAGAATATCACTTTCCTGGTGTGCTAATATGCTTTTTGCTGCTTTCTTTGCAGCTCTGGAAGATAAATCAGCGAGATGTGTTAATCCTTTTACTCAAAGGGGGAAATCATTTGTTTTAAACAATTGCAGTTTTATCTATTAATGCTGTTACTAATGCTATTGTTGTTGAGATTTGGGATTAAAAGGAATAATCAGGAAATTAAACAAAACTACTCCTGCTTAAAACTAAAGGCCGGAATAATAATTTCGGGGGAAAAAGCTTTATTCATGAGATTTCCGTAATGGTCGCGATTATAGGCGCACTCTTGCTTCATGTTTGTGGTATTTTGTGTTTGAGAAGTGAGAATTTAAATAATGGGATTTCCATTTTTAATCCTATGAGTCCTTGCACTGTGAATGAAGGATGATAGCGGCTGCAGTGCTATCTTTTCTCGCCGGGTTCTATTGGACCCCCCCTGGGCTTGTTTTCTTTCGTAGGGCTTTTGCCATTATTGAGAGTCTCATCCATGATCCATTTTGGTGACGGAAACATTGCAATCATTCTATTCATTCCTTTTTATATTCTCTGTCGCAGCATGACGGACCGACTCGAGCCGGTACGAACGTGCACGCATCCAGTGCAATGTCCTGTCCTGCATGTTCGCCTGCAGAAATAATACCGTTAGAATTTTTCCTGAGAAGAGCCCGAACCAAACCGAGCGCTTTCCGACAATAACGCCAGCCAACGCAAATGGTGCTTTATTGTGTGGTTTCTGTGCACTAATGTTCATTTCACCTCGCCAGTGCTTTTTCCTGAATATTCATCTTTACTGGAAAAAGTTGAGTTGGGGCGCCCTGAACCTGACGCACCATCGTGTTCTCCTTTTAGTTCCTGGCAGTGGACGTACACAATCAATCAATACTCTGAATTTTCTCGTTCTCCAGTGCACCAAGACGTAATAAGTTTCTGATTTGGTTTCTCATTGACCTGGCAGGCGCAACAGGCCAACGAGGCACTTTGGCAGCTTTGGAAAACACAACGGCTGTTGCTAGGGATGAATTCTGGCAAGCACCACCCCCAGCCCCACCCCCCACTCCCCCTCCCCATGTGCTTGCCTGTTGGCCAAAACAAGACACTTCATCTTTAAAAAATAATTACAGTCCTTAAATAATAAAAATATGAAGATTTTTTTTCATTGATTTCCTGGTTGTGCTTTGGTTATAATGTTGGCGAATTACACCAAAAAGACTTCATTATAAAGAGATTTCCTGTTGCGTTCTTCAGACTGCGGGATTCTTTCGAGACGATGTCAACATACTGTCGCGTTTATGTCGTTATAATGGCGCTGAAGTACATGAACTAGTTCGACTTTTGTAACATTGGTAAGATGACGGAGGGGGGGGAAAAAAAAACAGAACAAACAGCCAGCGGCATTCCCACAAAAAGGACACGTCTTGTCTCCTGTCTCTGCTTTTGTCTTCCATAAGAACATTCTCCTACTGAGTGAGCACAGTAGGAGTCCACATAATCAACACACACACACACACACACACACACACACACGGAAAACGGCAGAGTGAGACGCCTGGAGATGTGAAGCACATCAAAGGAGAGACTGAAAAGAAATCAGGCTAGATGATGTTTCCAGTGCATTTTTTTTTTTTTTTTTAAAGACTCCACCTATGGCATGAGTGAGAGAAAATTTAATACTGTTCAGTTCCCCATTGTGCATTTCTGGACTTAAACCTTTATTTGGTGAGCCGGAGAAGGTGTTCAACTATTCAGGTTCATGAATCTCCTCCAATCCAGACTTTCACCTTTTGCTTGAGATTTTGATGCTATTTTCTTTCTCAGTTTGTCCAGTACTCGCGTACTATCCAAGAGTAAGGCCAAGGGACGTGCGGTGTTTGTGAATGATGTCGGCGTTTCTCAAAATGGTGCTCCAATAAAACAGAGCTTTGTGAAAAACCAGCACATGGGAAGAGCATGGAATTCATAAAACAGACGAGGACTCGGACATTTGAGTATGTACGCCTGGACCGGACTATACAAGTCTGAGTAATTTAAACGTCCCCCGTGACGGATCGGCGACTCGTTCACGATCTATCTCGCCTCTCACCCAAACTCAGTAGGGATTGGCTCCAGCTTTCCTTTGCGATCCTGACCGGGAAGCGGTGTGGATAATGGGTGGATTGATTTAAACCCATTGCAGGTGTTAAAAAAAAAAAAAAGTCACAAGTTTAACATTTGGAATATTATACCAGCATAGAATATTCTGTTCTTACCCATTGGTACGATATTTGGTTCAATTTCTTTTATTTTTTCGTAGAACATCAAGCTCTAGATGTTGCCTTGAATTATCTCCTTTTAGATTCTGTGTTGATGTAACAGTAAAGATTAAAAAAGATTAAAAAAGACTTTTGATGGAAGAATTTTATTGCCCAACATTTTTTTCATACAGAACTCAGTGTGCAATGCTTCCATGTTTTGAATTGTAGCTTTACGTGAGCTATACATCAGGTGATTAAATTGTGCAACCTGAAGTATTTACTTGTTCAAGGTCATTGTCTCGCAGTGTTGCCACTTGCTCATGTCTAGATTTTTTTTTTTAATCGCGATGTACTGACGCCGCTGTACTTTTTTTTTTTTTTTTCAATTCATGCCGTGGTAGTAATTTTTGTCAGACTAACAATGTGATATCTCTGATTATGTGGAATACATGAGCCTCCACGCCACTTTCTATAAGATGGCGGGTCTGATTGGTGAATCCATAGTGTGAATGTGTGGCCAATATTTAGAGGCATATTCAGAGTGAAGCTAATTACATGCAGTCAAGTGATTTTGAAAGGTTGACCCATGACCCGACTCTGAATGAGTCACTTTCCTCGCGTAAATATTGACGTAGCTTATGAACTTAAAGTTGCGAACTCTGAATATTCCGCTTTTTGGTATGCTGTTTGTCCAACAAGGGAAATTCGGACTCTGCATTTAACCCTTTCAAAGTGAGCACACACACACACACATACACACACACACATATACACACGTGAACAGTGAACACACACACACACACACACACTTGGACCAGTGGGCTGTTCCATATTGCAGTGCCTGGAGAACAGTTGGGGGTTCGGTACCTTGGTCAAGGGCACTTCAGCCATGAAGGTGGAGGAAGACAAGGTGCAGCTCACTGCTCCACCGCCACACAGGTTACCTGCTGGTTCAGAAATTGAACTCATGACCTTTTGGTCTCAAGCCTGCCTCTCTAATTGTTAGTCTATGGCTGCCCCATATTCATTCGTTCGTTTTCTGGCGCCCATCTCAGCTCTAGGGTACTGCAGAGTACACCCTGGACAGCTTGCCAGGCCATCGTCAGGGCAGAAACGTGTTGCTATGCAGCCTATAAAAGTCAGAAATGGCCTTTGATAACCCATCCAACTGGAATCAGCTGTGTTTGATGTACATCAGACTCGTGAGGCTGAGACTCAAACTTTATACGTTCACTTCTGCGCACGTAACTTGACCTGATATCTGAAGTGTTCATGATACGCGGTATCATCGCTGTGCTTTCCCACCTCTCCATGTTCAGGTTATCGGTTCCTTCTTTCTCTGCATGTAGCCACGTCGGTGTCGTCATTTTTATGCATTTTCCGTGCCAGAAGACCAGTGAAATCTTCTCGAAGGAAATGGAAAGCTTGCTGTCTGTCTCTCGCTCACACACACACACACACACACACACACACACACACACACACACACCACCTCACATCAAGTATTTTCCATTTCATACTCACGTATTCCTCTTTCTTTGCACTCTGTAATCAGGGCTGTGATTACAGTCTGACACTTTAGCTCGACAGCTGCTTTCATCATATCAACAATCCACAGCTTGGATATTTACATTTCAGCATTACATGGATACACCACGCATTGTTTCCATGTTCTCAGGCCGCAGCGATGCAGCTCTCTTTCCGCAGGCTTCCAGGTCGACTTTTTTTTGAAGTAAGCAGTCCTGCCTGAACCGTGGTCTGTTTTCGGCTCACACCATTACCGATGCTAAGAAGCCGGGAATATTTTACCGGCGATGTGATGGACTTCTTTGTCCTCGAGAGAAAAGATAGCGTGCTGACTGATATTTACACACTTTTTGACAGATTCCAGAGCCTCAGTAGATTTCCTATAGGCTACGGTGATGGTTTGATCTCTCACAACATTCCTGCATTTCATTCTTTCCGATGAAATTAGCTGAAAATTATTCTGGTGTTAATCGCAAAGTTCCAGAGGGAAACGTAGAAGCACTACTCAGATTGTTGCGTCCACAGGGCGGAGCTTGAGCAAAACACGGACACGTCTTTGAATAAGGGATCGACGGATGAGGGTAAACACTCAAAAAAAAAAAAAAAAAAAAAAAAAAAAAAAACCCTGAGAAATGACCTTTTGACGAAACAAAACACGGTGAACATTTGACATTTCATTAACGGTATCATCTCTTTTTAAAGTCAACATCGAGCCCGGTGGGGAGCATTTTAATTGGATACATTGTTTATCGGACTATTTTTTTTTTCAGGTTAAAGTAATGAGGTAAACACAAAAGTTAAGCGTATTAGAGAAATGCTTGGTCAGCTTATCCTTCAAACCGTTGATGTTTTTTTGTTTGTTTGTTTTCTCGATTTTTACGTTGTTTTTGGGTGACGTGTGGCTCATTCTGCATACCAAATTGTATAATTCCACCCTGCGTAATGCAGCCCGTGTCATACCTCCTCCGGGTATTTATATCAGCCACTAGTTTAACACATTCTCCTGTTCCCCGGCAGACAACACCAATTTGTCAGAATTCTTTCCATGAGGGTGGCTGCTGTCAGTCTTTGTTTGAATCTGTCAGTCAGCGGAAGAGAGTGACTGAAGCCAGTCGTTTATTATCGGATGACTAGACTGAGATGGACTGGAGAAAATATCTGCGAAGGTAGTGCACCAAGGATAAGATGGACGGCGTGCAGGGTCATTTCAGAAGGTCACATTCAGAGTCGGGTCAAATATCGCATTGATATTAACGCGGGGAAAGTTTTGCATCTTCAGAATCACGTTACACATGGGGGGGAGGGGCACGGTAGCACAGGGGTTGGCGTGGCTGCTTTGTAGCAAGAAGGGCTGGTTTTGTTTCTTGGGCTCGGGGCAGCTTTACATGGGTTTCCTCCAAGAATTCTGGTTTTCTTCAACAGTCCAAAAACATGCACAGTGGGTTGATTGGCTGTTTCAGAATCAGATGTGTGAGAGTGAGTGTAAATGTTTGTGTACGTTTTCTCCCCACAATGGACTCTCGAGCTGTTCAGTGTGTACCACAACTTTGCCCAGAGTTGGCTGAGATGGGCGCCGGCCTCCCCGCGATCATAATTAAGCTTAGGTGTCTTAGAGAATAAATGAATGCACGAAGAAAGGTGGCACACACTCATCTTCCCTTTGGACCGTGCTGGAGTTGTTTTGATATCCGGACTCCACATTGCAGTGCCGTGGGCGCCGTTTAAGTCGCAGGTAATACTCTGAGCATAAAATCCGGCAATAGCTCGAACTCATCAGGCTATGCACCTCCATTTGGAAAATGGGCCTTATCAGCATGATGAAGGTCATAAGAATGTTAACGTTCATGTGAAGCAACGACTAATCAGCATAACCGCTGGGCGTCTTTTCTCGGGCACTTGGAAAAATCCAAGCCGTGATTCGCACAATACTGTAGCTTCTCACTTTATCGTTTCTGAAAGATGCACGATTATCACCCGTCTTTTTCGGAAAACCTTTTAATGTGCGAATCCTGCGGCGTATATATTTAACTCGGTATATCTTCCTCCTGGATGCCTTCCAGCTCGTCGCACGTGATTGAAATGACTTTGAGTTTCTCTGACCAGCATCTGTTTGCCCTTGCGTTTATATCCCTCTATGAATCTTGGCATATAATTCTGTGTGTGTGTGTGCGTGTGTGTGTGTGTGTGTGTGTGTGTGTGTGTGTGTGTGTGTGTGTGTGTGTGTGTGTGTGTATGTGTGTGTGTTCATACTGTGGTATCCATTGCTTACTGCCCACTCAGGCACGTGTGGCTCAGGTGTGTGTAATTATGCTGGTAATAAGGCCTGGAAAGACTCCACCGGTCTGTTCCTTCTTTTTTTTTCTCTCTCGCCATCTCTCAGCTGACAGGATGGAAACGCTTCATCGCTTCACATCATGAGGCTGTTCGCGCGTTTCTTGTTTATGCCCAAAACTTTGTTGTTGTTGTTGTTGTTTTTTTGTTTTGCCATCAGACTTTTGGTGCATCATCTGTCATTTATACTGCATTAGTATATGTAAGTAAAAAGCAACGAATCTGACAACAGTGTCTTTTTAGCAGTTTAACATCAGATGATTGGCCGCCATTCGCCATGAGGATGGATGTGTGTGCTTGTAATGAGAAGATTAGACTTGTATGTTCACAGTGAAAACCGAGGAAACCTTTTTATCCTGCTTTGGATAAAATTTCCTGGAGCTGTAATGCATTCGTTTCTGAGATAACATTTCAAACAGGTGTTTCCGTCTCGGTACCATAACCCATTACCAAAGGTACAAGTGCTATCTTTGCCGAGCAGCGACTGCGGTTGGAATGCTGAACAGATTTTCAGAACTTGAAGATTCATCAACTCAAAAACATGACACATTATGGTGTGTATCCCACACATCATGGGATTTTATTCATTATTATTATTATTATTATTATTATTATTATTATTATTATTTACTGTTTCACGCACATGTACTGCCTCCATGCATGATATGGTCATGTGATCAACTAATGATCAAGTGCAACTTGTGCAGCAATGAATGTGACTTGGAAGAAATAACTGATGAAAACGATTACAATAAACTGTTTGCAGTACAGTGGTACCTTGACTTACGAATTTAATCCATTTCGAGGCCGAGCTTGTAAGCCAAAAAGTCCGTTAGATGAAACAATTATTCCCATAAGAAATAACTGAGAAACAATTAATTAGTTCTAACCACCTCCCACAAGGCCAGTGCTTCTCAAATTGGGGAGCGCGGTGTGATGCCAGGGGGAGCATGTATGACCCTGGGGAACATGCTTTTTCGTCATACTGTACTAGAATTAAGTGTAATCGCACATCCACTACAGTAGTTGGCAGTGGCGCTCTAATTATCACACTATAGTGTAGGTTTAAAGCACCAAGCAAACGTTATGAAGTTTTCCAGCAGGGCGCAGGGAGGGTGTTTTTTTTTTTTCTCTTCCTAGTCTTCCTAGAGGGGGCATCACGGAAAAAATCCATTCTCGAGTGCGGAGGAATACACGTGGAAAAATATGAGGCTAATCAGCCTGAAAAGCCTTTTCCCCAGCAGAAGTAAAGTGAATTTTTGCTTGTTGGATGGGGCAGACGTTAGTGAGCTCGAAACTCATAGTACGGAAAATTCATTATAAAAGACACTCGTAAGTCGAGGTACCGCTGTATTTTAGTATGAAATGCAACACAAAGAGACGCTTCCATTTACTTCGGATTGCATCGTCTATATCTGTTAACATAACTGTGTAGGTAGATGTGTCTGGGGCAAAAAGTGACAGTGGTGGCTCAGGTGGTGAAGGCTCGTGCTTACTGATCCAAAGGTTATGAGCTCAAGTCCCGGGACCACCCAGCTACCGTTGTTGGGCTCTTGAGCAAGACCCTAAACCCTCAAGTGTTTTCTATTAAAAAAAGTCACTCCGGATAAGGCTGCCGGCCAAATACTGTAGATGTTAAAAAAAAAATAAATCCGACTCATATATTACGTCAGATGTTGTAGAACATAAGCAGTTGTTGCATTCTATAAGGATTGTGAGCAATAGATGCCAGGTATATAAATCCTATTCACCCTGTGTTCTTGTATTGCCGCATCCTTATTTTTATTACACTGTACCATGATTCTGGTCACATAATCATTTCAGACTGAATGGAACTGGCACAGGTACTGCATGCTCCTGCAGGAAGCTAGAGAGAGAGAGAGAGAGAGAGAGTGTGTGTGTGTGTGTGTGTGTGTGTGTGTGTGTGTGTGTGTGTGTGTGTGTGTGTGTGTGTGTGCGCGCGCGTGTGGGTATGTGTCCCACTGGCTCCATCGCCACATAATTATGAGCACCAGTACCCGCCACTGACAGATCACCTAAAGTCCAGCCAGCAGAAAATCAGCGCACCTGCACATCGTTTCAGTTCCTGGCACCAGCTACAGTGGAATAATAGTCAACAGGATCAGAATCAGGAGACGTGCACTGTTTTTGCGAAAGCTGCAGGTGTGCTGACTCCAGGAGATGACGTTGTTTTAAAGCAGATACTCTCAGGTCGCAAAGCAGAAATCGCTTTCACTAATTAATTCAGGATGTCTTAATTCATCGAGGAGTTGCGTAATTCAGTAGTTTGTCTTTACTTGCGGATGGAGGAATTGAAGATGCACACTAATTGTTGTCTTTCTCAAATAATAGTCTTCATTATATGTGAAAATAATTTTACATCAATACTAAAGAGCTGCCGAATGATCCGATCATGTGGATCGGAGGTAAATTTCCTCTATGATGTATGAATATTGAACCCTCCTACTGTATTGCACTGCCACACTTTACCTCATTTACATTCTAGTCTATTCACCTTGCTGCGACTATGTGCTTACTATCATATGATACTTATACCATCCCACAATGTATCACTGTACATATTGTATATCCCCAGTGTTTGGTTCTCATTCATAGGTGCGGTGTTTCCATTTGTATTTTATATTTTGACTGAAAGTTTAGTGTACAGACTTACGAGTGTCTTTCATAACGAATTTTCCATGATACGAGCTTCCATTCCAGCAAAAATCTGCCCCACCTAACAAGCAAAATTTTGATTTACGAGTTCTGCTGGGGAAGTGACTTTTCCGGGGGCGATTAGCCTTGTATTCTTCTGCATGTATTCCTCTGCACTCTGAGAATACCTTGTGCAGTGCTTCTCAATTATTTTCTGTGATGCCCCCTATAGGAAGAAAAAACATTTCACGCCCCCCTCAACACCCCACACATAACTATAAGTAGTGTTTACTGCACTTCATATCGTTTGCTTGGTACTTTTTCCCTACACCATAGCATACAATGAGAGCGCCACTGCCAACTACTATACAGGATGTATAATTACACTTAATTCTAGTACAGTATGGCAAAAAAGCATGTTCCCTAGGGTCATAGCCCCCCCCCCCCCCCCCCCTATGCGCCCCACTATTTGAGAAGCACTAGCCTTGTCGGAGCTCACCACAGGCCTTTCCTCACTGGCATTCATAGCGTGCGCATGCTCAAAATTCTCCTCCTCCTCCTCTGTTACGTACTACCAGAAGTGATCTTTAACATGAAGTAAATCAGTTTAGAGTGATGCAAAGGTCTCAGTCACTCTTTCAGGGAGTATTCCATCATAACAACCAGCTCACTGTGTATATTATTATTAATGTGCTTGTAATGCTACATGATGGTTTCTATAGTAACAACCTAATCAGGGAGGGATGTGGCTTTGAAGTGATGGGAGTTATTTATCAGTGTGATGCTTTATATAATGATGGAATTCGTAATTATGGAAGGAGGCTCGAGCGTCGCCATGTGCATGATGCTGAAGTAAAGCTGTACCTTTTGCTTGTAAGGTAAGGTAAATAAATCTTTTGAGGGTTTTTAAATGTTTGTTTTTTTTCCCAAGTTACCTTCCCAGTATTTTTACTGCTACCCATTTGTACTGCTGCGTGGACAGAGGCACACTTGTGTTTAAGCCTTTGCCCAGGAGTCTTGGCACACTGGGATTCGAACCCATGACCTCATGAACCCAGCACCCTAACCACTACCCCACCGGTCCTAGTAGTTAAAATTAAAAGGGCGACTCCCAAGTAGTGGATCGGCAAGGTGCGTGACTGAACCCAGAGATCGCAAGTTCGAATCTGGGTTATTGCCACAGCCGTCCGTGACCGGGTGTCAAAGGGAGCCGATTGGCCAAGCACTCACGGGAAGGAGGGATGGCATATGCTCTCTTCCCTTTCAGTCACAGCGATCGCCAGACAATCATGGCCATCTGTGCTTTCCCTCAAAATGTGTGAGACCGCCCCCGAATTGCGCAGGTGGCTATCGACGTATGTCACGGAGGGGGCGTGTGCATGGTTTCACCCCTCCTTGGTCGGTGGTGGTCATGTGAGAGGGGAGGCAATACCTGATGGGTGGGAATTGGATACGACCAAATGTGGGAGAAAATGGGGGTAAATCCAAAGAAAAAAAAATGTAATTTCAGAGCCTTCATGGAAAGATGTTTATTCACAACTGCAAAGTGATTCACCACGGTTTTTTTTTTTATTTTTTTTTTAACAAAAGCTTTATTTTTTTAATGTTAAAGACCACTGCGCTGGCTGCCACCACAGATCAGGTGCCATCTCATGCTCTGATGAGATGAACAGAGAGGAGCACAAGTGGTTTCCTCTGTCGGTTTAATGCTCTTGTCGTCCTGCCATAAGCTGAAGCTACTGATCCCACCCCACCCCTCCCATCCCCTGGGCTCTCCAGTGATGAATCTTCACTCGTGGCTGAGTGGCATGTGCAGATCACAGATTCTAAATCATGCTTTCTTTAATCCTCTTCCATTCACTGCAGCCTCTCGGCCCGGGCTTTTTGGGTCGTTTTATTTCTAGGGTTCTTTAATCATTTGCACAGCACAGCTATTAGCTGAATGAGAGCAGCCGCTTTAGTGCCCTTGTGGCATGATGATTTGTACAGATAATTTCTCTGAATATCCAAAGACATTGCCAAATAAAATCACATTACAAAAGGCACTTTCAGGATTGAGGATTTTCAAAAATTGAGGAAAATTTCCATTTGGAAGAAGTAAGAACCACATTATTCCTTGAAGGGCCTTTTTTCCTGTTTGTAATATCGTCACGAGAAGGAATATTGAAATTAGGGAAGCTGGCTTGTTGTTTATTATTTTTGTTTTTCTATCATCATATCCAGGAGTTTTACCTTCTGAATGGTCGGGATCTTTCTCTGAAAATTGGGCTCATTATTATAAGCCTCAGAAGATTCAGGGCACTTGGGTGGCATCGAAGGACTTGAAACAGAGCTTAAGTTCACAATAAACACGTGTAGGCAATAAATAATGTGCTGCGATGGACGAGAAACCGAGCGAGGCAACATGCTTCCCACCATTCTGTCTGAGAACACGTTGTGTTGGCAGCAGCCAATCAGTGTCAATGCCCAGGAGAATGAAATTCCTGCTCTCATTGGATTTATGATGTGTATTCCCTAAATAATTACTTTGTAAAATTTTACATTTTTACTGCATTTTAGTTGATAATTGTATGTTATAATTAATCCATTTTATTGTTATTCATAACTTGGCAGAGGAAATACTTATTTCAAAGTAAAAAGCTTAAAAAATAAATTAAATATTTAAAATATTTATATATATAAATATATATATATATTATATATAAATATATTATATATATATAAGTAAATT
The DNA here is from genome assembly GCA_024760905.1 of Plotosus lineatus. Classification (NCBI taxonomy): domain Eukaryota; kingdom Metazoa; phylum Chordata; class Actinopteri; order Siluriformes; family Plotosidae; genus Plotosus; species Plotosus lineatus. The sequence continues at coordinate 8,467,379 of CM045736.1, read as the reverse complement.
TAAAAATGATATAGCGGGGGTACAATAGGTGAAGTGCGAGATAGAGGGATTACTGAATAAATTTTTCTCAACTCCAACAGCATTAACCTGAGGCAGAATAGTATTGCAGCTGTCATCTTCTCATCACTTCGGCTCATTATTAAACACCTCTGTTCTTTAATAAAGACAGATGTTCACCTCTTTCCTGTGTTCCAGTCACCAATGTGCGTACAATTTCCTGTTTACGGCATTGTGTTACTGATTGACTGGAGGCGGTAGAACTACAGCACTCGGACAAAAAAAAAATACCAAAAAAATTTCAATTACTTTTGAAATAGCAAACCTGAAATCAAAACAGTATTTTTAATGCATGTGAAAGGGCAACTAAAGGAGAGAACAGCAGTCCTGGACACAAAAAGGATCGACTGTGTGAAAAGACATTAACCCTTAAACGCCAAATTATTTTTTACCATTAAAAAAATGTTATCACTAGTTTTTCCTAATCAACATCCCGAACACATTTCTTTCAGCAAAATTATAATAACACTAATAATAATGACATAATAATAACAAAAAAAAAACACTCTCACAAATTCGTGAACAACACAATCTTGCGCACTCAAGGTCGTCTTACAGCTGACTGAGGCACATGGGACCGAGCTGTGTTAAATGGGGCGACAGCAGAGCAAGTATAGAACACTTGAGCAGCACTGAGTACAATGCGTCTAGTAGTTATTAGCATTTTTTGAAAGAGGACCATATGGTCCTGCTGCGGTTAAAGGGTGAAGCATCATCCACAAAACAACCTACGTCTCGAACATCTGGTATATCGGCAAAGGAAGATTATTCTTGATGTATATATATATATATATATATATATATATATATATATATATATATATATATATACAGTGATACCTCAGCTCACGAACATAATTGGTTCCCAGAAAGTGTGTGTAAGGCGAAAAGTTCGTCTTCCGAACATTTATTTCCCATAAGAAACCATTAAAATGAGAATAATCTGTTCCCAGGGCCCCATAAAACATAATTTTCTACTAAATAAGCCTTAAAACTACACAATATACCTTATTTTATGTATAATAAATGTGCTATTGTATTGTAATTAAAGAAATAAACTGTACTGTATAATAAAGTGGTTTTATTTACCTTTGTGATGGTAGTTGATGGCTTGATGGAATGGAGTGGGAGGAGGAGGGAGGGAGGGACTTACTGTTTGGAAGGAGTGTTTGGAAACGCCTACTGTTTGGAAACACCCTTAGCCACACACGCACCCTTAATAGCTTCCTTGTTCTTAAGGATGGTAGCAATGGTAGACTTAGCGTACTGGTACTGGGACGCTGAGTCACACAAACGCACACCTCGTTCGTGTTTTTCAATGATCTCCGCCTGTGGTGGGGTCTTTTTCGGTCCCATAATAGCAAAAGTACACTCAATATGGTCCAAAATGTCTATCAAACACAAACCACTTTGATGCCGTGAGCGTGCATCAGCTTCTCGTGGCCGCCACCGTGGCGGTGTTCGACCGTGTGGTTTGGTTCGTCCGCCGAAAACTAGTTCGTCAGCAGAGACTATATGCTCGCAAATTTAATGTTCTTGAGGCGAAAAGTTCGTGAGCTTAAGCGTTCGTCAGCGGAGGTTTTACTGTATATATATATATATATATATATATATATATATATATATATATATATATATATATATATCTCATCTCATCTCATCTCATCTTCTTCCGCTTAGTCCGGGGTCGGGTCGCGGGGGCAGCAACCTTAGCAAAGAGGTCCAGACATCCCTCTCCCGAGCCACTTCCTCCAACTCTCCCTGGGGGACACCGAGGCGGTCCCAGGCAAGCCGAGAGACATAGTCCCTCCAGCGTGTTCTAGGTCGACCCGGGGTCTCTTCCCGGTTGGACATGCCGAAACACCACACCAGGGAGGCGTCCGGGGCATTCTAACCAGATGCCCGAGCCACCTCAACTGGCCCCTCTCAATGCGGAGGAGCAGCGGATCTACTCGAGCTCTCCCGGATGGCGGAGCTTCTCACCCTATCTCTAAGGGAGAACCCGCCACCCGGCGAAGGAAGCTCATTTCAGCCGCTTGTATCCGTGATCTTGTTCTTTCGGTCATTACCCAAAGCTCGTGACCATAGGTGAGGGTTGGAACGTAGATCGACTGGTAAATTGAGAGCTTCGCCTTGCGGCTCAGCTCCTTTTCACCACGACGGACCGGTACAGGCACCGCTTAACAGCAGAGGCTGCAGCGATCCGTCTGTCGATCTCTCGCTCCATCCTTCCCTCACTCGTAAACAAGACCCCAAGATACTTAAACTCCTCCACTTGGGGCAGGACCTCATCCCCGACCCAGAGGGTGCATTCCACCATTGTCCGACTGAGAACCATGGCCTCGGACTTGGAGGTACTGATCTTCATCCCGGCTGCTTCGCACTCAGCTGCGAATCGCTCCAATGAGAGCTGGAGGGCCCGACTTGATGAAGCCAAAAGGACAACATCATCCGCAAAAAGCAGAGATGATATCCGATGGCCACCGAACCAGAACCCCTCATCGCCTCGACTGCGCCTAGAAATTCTGTCCATAAAAATTATGAACAGAATCGGTGACAAAGGACAGCCTTGGCTTTATATATATAAAATATGGATGACTGATTTGGATCCTAGGTTGTGCTTTCAAATCCCAGCACTGCCAAACTGCCTCTGCTGGGCCTTTCACTTTTTCTTTAAATTCCTCAGGTGAAGTACATCCAGAAAATGCCTTAAATGTAAATATGTTGAGAAATTATTGATCGACATCTAAATAATAAATAAAGGAGGTTGGCTCGTTTATACCACCGTTCAAAAATGCAGGGATGCTTTACAAAGTGGCAAAGGGGAGGGGGGGGGGCCTAATGGAGAGAAGCTGCTCAGACATCACGTTGCTGCTTGAAACAAAAATACTCGAACAAAACCGGCAACATTTATGTGAAGAGTCATGAGTGGCTAGAACAATGCTGGATGTGAAATTAGATGGGGTTTGAGCAGATAGGCTCTCTACTGGGTTGTGAATATTTACTGGCAGGAGGATTGTTTTTTTTTTTGTTTTTTTTTTAACTTGTATGGTAACATTATTTATGAGTACAAAATTCCGATAATACAAGAATCTTCGAAGTTAATAAATGAAAATACTGTCAACTCCATACATACCAAGCAAGCTTTAAATTCACACTCGTGCAGGCTTGTTGAATATATGTTAAGTGTCTGCCCATACAAACGGTACATTGTAAATTAATTAGAGGAAAGTATTTAATTAAACCTACATCTAATGAGGGTATCCATTTCAATACTCATCTTAATTAGCAGATTATACCCTTGAGTAACCACAGCTTTGGAGTTGGTGTGCATTGAAGGGACACTGCATGGACTGCCAGGTCATGTGCGGTCTGGAAAGAACTGTAGTTTTTAGCCACGCTGATAAAATAACATTTGTCCCAACTCTACCAACCAGACGTTCAAACGTGAGAAGGCCCAGGTTCGTTCGGTACAGACATTACAGTGTGAATGCACTTTGGAAAATCTCACCTCTATAGCTTTTCTTCTGGTGGCTGTCATTGGTTGAAATGTCACGTTGGCACAATCATCAATGCAGAGATAGTTTGGGTTTCACGAACGGATTTCTTCGCAAGTCCACCAGGGAAACATAAACCTCCAGCGTGCTTTAGCGTAGCATGCAAGGAGTTTAATCGAGCTTTCTGAATGTGCCGCACTATTTTGACGTGGTATTTTTATTTATTTATTTATTTCAACATCAGAAAATTGTTCTGTCCCAGGCAGTGGTGACCTAGTGGAAAGGTGCTGGATTACTGATTCCGAGGTCAGGGGTTCAAGCCCCACTATCAACGGGTTGTCACTACTGTCCCCGCAGTGCAATTAACTGAGTTATCAAAGTCCGGCCATGTCTCTCACTGCCAGTGGTGAGAGGCTGTAAAAGAACCATTGCTGACTTTTTCGTAAAGAGGATCTGCATAGCCGTCAGCGTGTTTCTGCCCTACGGGGTCCAGGGTGTACTCTGCCCTCGCACTGAGCTGACTGAAATGGGCGTGACCCTAATTAGAAATCAGTGCTTTCGAAAATGAATGAATTATTTTATCCTGTTGTACCAGGATGTTGTTGTTCTTCTACAGTATGGGTGGCTCCAAGGCTCCGGTTGTGCTAAAAATTCTTTACAAGCCTGTGGCATTTGGCTGCACAAACATATTGTTCTGAAGGAAGCTCTTTCCAAAGGCGAAATCTAAAAATATTAAGACACATGAACTGTACTGGGTGGCACCCTAGTGTAGTGGTTAGCTCCAGGTCCCGAGTTTGAGCCCCGTGCCCTGGCGAGGGTGCTTCTGCATTCTCCCCTGCTTGTGAGTCACCTCTGGTTGCTCTGGTTTCCTCCCACTGCTCAAGTAGACGTAACTGGAAATTCCCGAAGACCTTTTTGTGTCAATTTTAGCGTGAATAGTTGTGTGTCTGTGTTGGCCCTGCGATGGTCTGGAAAACTGTTCAGCCTTCTCATGGAGTTGACTGGGATGGGTTCTACTCTCCTCGCAGATGAGGAGGTTCTGAGTTCCGTTGTTACTCCACAGATATCGTGTAACATCGTATGATTTGTGCGCGGCCCGGTGGCGTAGTGGTTAGCATGTCTACCTCACAGTGAGACGGTCTTGGGTTCGATTCCCACTCCCGGACGTTTCTGTTTGGAGTTTGCATGCGCTCCTTGTGCTTGCGTGGGTTATCCCGAGTAGGATTTTGCAGTTCGGCAAATATTATGATATGATGTCAAGTGATCACATATGATTGGTTTTAGAACCTGCATATTTATTTATTTATTTATTTATTTATTTATTTATTTTGTCTGTTGGTGTCGCCCTGACTCTTACACTTGGTTTTTAATCGTTTATGCACTGCTCAGAGGTTTTTCTCCTCCAGTTCTCAGACATATGGACTCTGAAGTCAGCAGGGCAGTGAAGAGGATTCTTTTTCCCTCCCACTGCCCAAGGTGGAGATGTTCCATGGTCCCTGACTTTCATCTGAAAGATGTGACTGTCCTCCCTGATCAGAGTTTGGTGAAAGAAAGCAAGGTGGTCTGAGGGAGACTTTGTGTGTTTTCTTTTACTCAGTGAGCAGATACATTGGCTCTTTCCTTAATAATTGTGGCTACATCAATTACAATATTGTAAACATATGAAAGACCGTTCTCAATAGCGGTACCGGTCCAATATCGTGCTCGTTGTCTTATACTCATAGAATAATCTCCAAGAGTACCATCTAGTTGAACGAATGAAAAGCTGGCCGGAATGACAAAAATTTCACATGAATGATGCGAATTTCATTGCCAGCCTTGTACTGATCCCCCTCAATCTAAAATTCTCAACAGCGATAACATTCAGACATTACTGTTGTTGGTTTTTTTTTGAGTCACACTACACTGTATTACAGTGTATGATTGGATTTTTTTTTTTTTTGTCAGAAAATTAAGTTCCAATGGACGCCAAAACCCAGACTTCTCACTATCTGTTGAAAATATCAGTCGGAGTCTGAGAACAAAAAATGATTGTGTTAAATAAGTGGATAAATAAATAAAATCAGCACCCGAGATTCCAAGCCGCATTCCTTGAACACACCCCATTGGGCTTCAAGGCTATCCTTGAGCTGTCTCTCATTCCGCCTCAGGGTCAAAGTTCAAGGGAAGTAAAAAGAGAATGAGGCCCTCCATAGACACCAAACCGCAACCCCACCCACCCCCACCCCCCGAGACATTTTCCCCTCAAAACGAAACAATGTGGGGCATCTCAAGTGAAGTCTTAACATCTCTACCAAATGGCAAACCATAAACTATTAATAGACAGCTGTCTGTCTGGATGCCCCGGCAAGAGAAGCTTTCTTTGTATTGAGTTCTCATGTGGTGCATTTCTCCTGAGAGCCATAAAGTCTCCGTAGGGGTCTCGGTCTCTCTCTCTCTCTCTCTCTCTCTCTCTCTCTCTCTCTCTCTCTCTCTCTCTCTCTCTCTCTCTCTCTTCCTTTCCACCATAGACACAGTAAAGATGGTCATTATTCATAAGAGTTTTGGGGGAATATTACAATGTGCAGCAGGATGATTATCGGTTGTCTCAGTTTGTGGTCCATTTCCTGCACAGCAGGAGGATGTGAGACACCTACATCAGCATTTTGCATCAGAAAAATAAGTAATGGCGTTGGCTGAGGCGTGAACAGACAAAAATTGCAATCAGTAATTTGTTTTCCGAGGGATTTAAAGTTGTCCTGTGGGGCTTGGTGATGTTTCGGGACAACTTGGTGCATCTAGTCATAAAAACCACGGCCTCCAAAACATTTAATCGCTGTTGGTAATATTTGTAATGCTGATATTGTTATTGGGTGACATACTGGCAGGGGTTTAAACCTTTCCAGGTGTTTTGTGCTGAAACCTGTATGTGGGATTGAACACATTCCCTTGTGTATTATTATCCCCTGTACAGTAGGCCCTTGACCATTCACGGTTCAGCTCTCACACCCCCGCATACTCTCCGGATTGGTGACAAACCCAGAAGTAACTGGTACGTTATTCAAATTTAGCCAATAGCTGAGAGCTTTTGTTTCTCCCTCCTGATGATTGGTTGCAGATGATGTGTACACCTTTTTTTTTCTCCTTCACACAAAAGTTATCAAAGTGATTGCTTGAATTGCGAAGTTATTTTTTTTGTGTGTGTGTTTTTAATGACTATTTAAGCCGTATGATGTCACTCAAATGCCCTGCTTCATCTCTAGCTTCTGGTAAAGAGCCTAAGCGCTTTATTTATTCATAAATATTATCACAGTACAAAATTTAAAAAATTTTACTTCATCATTGCTACATTTTACTGCATTATTACTGCATTAATGAGAAAGACTGGCTATCGAATGGGTTTAACAAGCATATTTTAGTGCATTTAATATCATACATAAGGTTTTAAAACCGCGTCAATAACTTGTAGATTTTCTTGATCCGCGGGAAGGTCCGGAACCGAACCATCGTGAAAAACGGAGGCCTACTGTACTTTAATAACAGCTCGAATCTGATTGATTCAGGGGCTTGGAGGTTTTTTGGAACATACTTCTGATACGTATAACCGGCTGTTGCCATGGAGCCCATAATTACACTCTCTCACTCACTTATTTGCTGAACTGACTAATACTACTATAAGGGACACAGAGAGGCTGGAGCCTATCCTGGCAAACATTGGGCAAAGGTGGGCGTACATTCTGAACACTTCAGCAGACCACTGAATGGCAACACACAATCATTCACTCATTTATTTTATGAACCACTTAATCCTAATTAGGGTTGCGTGGAGGCTGGCGTCCATCTCGGCCGACTTTGGGCAAGGGCAGAGTACACCATGGAGACCTCATCAGACCATCGCAGGGAAGAAACACATTCGGCTATGCAGCCTCACATACAATCATTTACACTTAAATTGGAACAGCCAATTATGTAAATGTTCATGTCTTTGGCGTGTCCGAGGAAACCGGAGTCCCCAGAGGAAACCTACCTATGCACAGAGAGAACATGAAAACTCACCCCTGGAACGTCCGAGCCCGGGACTCAAACCAAAGACCTTCTGAAAGGAATGAAACGAGAAAATCACTGCGTCTAGCCCATAATGAGCATAAGCAGTAAAAACATTTTGAAGTCCCTATTTTTTTTTGGCAAGTTATTAATTACTTAGCAAGTATCCATGTAATTATCAGTAAAATGTACAGTGGGCTAATTATTACCGAGAAATAAATTCCTTCAAAGTGATTCAAGACCTGTCCAAAACACATCAGGGTCCACATCACTCTGTCGGGCTTTAATTAGTAATGAGCGGCTTGCTGTAGATTATTCTTTATTCTGTATGTAAATCTTTTAGTGGGTATTGCGGTATTTAATCCTGTGAGCCGGTGAACTTTTCCATTCAGTAAAATGTTCATTATAATTTTACTGTTCAATGAAGCCTCACAATGACAGTTGTTTATCTGCTTCCGATAAAATCTCCAGAAAGCCGATAACCATTTTTAATAATCAATACTTTATATTAAAAAGACAACAAGCCCTTCTCCTGCGGTCCGTTATTTCAACAGTAAGTCTGGTTTCTTTGTTCCTTCTCTGGTTCTGTTTGAAAATAGACGTTTCACTCATTGCCCAAATACGACACTTTCATCTCCAGTCCTGTTCGTGTTACAATCACAGTTTCACAGTTTGCTCAGAAGTGATTTTCATTCAAGACTGCAAAATATGTCCGGGGGGCCCGGTTCAACCTGTCGTCATTGAATCATACTGACTTCTATTAACTAATGTCACAGGTATATCAAATTGCCGAGATATCGGAGTCATTCGTAAACAGCTTGAAGAGGGAAAATTAGCAATTTAATTAACAACACAGCAGGCTTTATAATTAATAACAGAATTTAGTCACAGCAGTACAAAGCTTACTTCTGACGATCTAAAGATATATTTATTATTATCCAGTAGTCTAAATTTGATTCATTCTATCCTTTGGAAAGCAGCAAGGCTATGAATTCTTATTGTCAGGGCATGGAATGAAAGGAACCTGGTGTATCAAGGTAGATTTTTATTTATATTACAGCAAGAATATCCTCAAATACAGTGGTACCTTGTCTAACGAATTTAATCCGTTCCGAGGGTGAGCTCGTAAACTGAAAAGTTTGTTAGATGAAAAAAATTATTCCCATAAGAAATAACAGAAAACCCATTAATTCGTTCCAACCACCTCCCAAACTCATATAACCTGCAACAAACATGTATATTTGACCTAACATATTAAAAATAAACAGGTAAAAAATAATAAATATTTCATAATAAAACATGTACATTAACATTAATCATAATTAATAATCAATGATAATGAAAATAACCTTTCCGATCTTTGACTGCGGCGAAGATGTCACGTGGCAGGTGGGATGTGATGGATAACAGAGGAGGAGGAGGAGAATTTTGTGCGTGTGCATGCTACAAATGCCAGTGAGGAAAGGCTCATAGTGAGCTCCCACATGGCCAGTGCTTCTCAAATAGTTGGGCCGGGGGGGGGGTGCAGATGACCCTGGGGAACATGCTTTTTTGCCATACTGTACTAGAATTAAATGTAATTGTGCATCCACTACAGTAGTTGGCAGTGGCTCTTTCATTGTCACGCTATGGTGTAGGGGAAAAGCACCGAGCAAGCAATATGAAGTGCAGTAAACACTATTTATAGTCGCGTGTGGGGGGGGGCGCTGAGGGGACATGAAATGTTTTTTTTTTTCTTCCTAGTGGGGGTGTCACATAAAATAATTGAGAAGCACTGCCCAAGGCGTTCTTGGAACACGGAGGAATGCACGCAACACGCAGAAGAATATGAGGTTAATCGGCCCGGAAAAGCCATTTCCCCAACAGAGCTCGTAAATCAAAATTTTGCTTGTTGGATGGGGCAGATTTTTGGTGGAATTGACGCTCATATCATGGAAGGGACACTCGTAAGTCAAGGCACCACTGTATCTGAGAAATTCTTCAAATAGTATTCCTAACTGTCCTCATGCAACACTGTCAGATCAAGATAAAATAACTGACACTCTTACATGAACTGTATTTTGTTTTTTTTTAACCCTGTTTTGCCTTGTGTGTGATTTACAAAAAACAAATTCTTCATTTCTTGAGAATAAATATATGAATTTGAATTTTCTTTATTTCTGCAGATCGACCGCATCATATTTTGTGTCTTCTTGGAAAACGACTATGGAATTTACAACAGGAAGATGTCAGATTACTTCCCTACAGGTACATGTTTTTATTTATTTATTTATTTATTTATTTATTTTTGCTGCACCTTTTTTCATCGCTTTATTTTCCGTTCCGCAGACACCTTTCTGAACCTGCTCGTTTACATTAACACAGATGTCAGCCTTGCTTTGAAAGGCAGTTAACATGCTCTTTAAATATAGAAAACGCAGATGAAATATGAAATGCGTCAGAGCTCATGAACACATCCTTCATACACATACAGGCCAGACTTTATTCAGGCCTTCAATAACAGCAGTCAGAAAAATTCCTAAGGGGGAAAAAGCTTAAGTCGCTGAACAAATGAGCCAGCATGCCGAGCCTTTTCAACAGGCCGAGGTGAACCACAGATATATGAGTGATGGTGAAAATGGAAATCTGATCAAGCAGTAGTTAATTCATGATTTAATAGGAAGCTCTACAGGACATGACTTGTTTGTAATAAATCAATACTCAGTCAGATCAAATTATCAATATACTTTAATAAGGTGTAATTATTTAAGGGGTGGCAAAGCGGCATAGTGGTTCGCACATCCACCTCACAGCAAGAAGGTCCTGGGTTTGATTCCCAGCTCGAGCATGTGTGTGTGGAGTTCTCCCCATGCTTGCATGGGTTTCCTCCAGGTGTTCCTGTTTCCTCCCACAGTCCAAAAACATGCACATTAGGTTAACTGGCTGCTCCAAAATCACCCCCTAGGTGTGAGTGTGAGTATGAATCGTTGCGTGTCAGCCGTGCAATGACCTCACGAGCTGTCTAGTGTGTTCACTGCCCTCGCCCGAATTCGGCTGAGACAGGTGCCAGCCTCCACGCGGCCGGAATTAGGATTGAGCGGTTCAGGAATTGAATGAATGACTGTATAATAATTTAGAAATTGAGACGCTGTGGTGCTTGCTTTGTAGCTTCCATAGTTCCATTTCTGTTGTCAGTCAAGTTTAAATGTTTTAAACAGCAGACCACACAATCTGTGTCCCTTCTGCTTGAAATGTTCTAGATCTCTGATTTAAAAAAAAAAAAAGCTTTGATTCGTCTTTGGTTATATTGAGACTTGAGTTGCATGTGGCATCTGCTTTAATGAAGAACAGAATCGAGTTAATTGCCATTGCCTGAAATTTTAAGTTGAGCACAGTGTTGAAATTCATGGTTTGATTTTTTTTTTTTTTTTTTTTTTTTTTTTTGTGAAAAACAAAATTATGAATAAACTTAAAATGGTGTGGATATCATATCCATGCTTGGCTTTCTGTTGCACCTTCACAAGCTCAATAGCATTATTTAAGTTGACAGTCTACAGCTTGGGCACATGTTATTACAATTTAAATACCTCGTAATGGTGTCTTGGGGAAAACGTCACATTGTGCACATGGTCAAAGATTTCCCTAATTCACAATACGATCCTTTTTATTGACTTAAATGCTTATTTTGTTAAAATGTTCCATAAAAATGTTTTTTTTTTAATAATCATTTTTCACAAACATTTGTAAGGTGTCAAGTAAGCTATAATAGACGACCAGCTAAAATATTCGTTTTTAGCAAACATGGGAGACGTTAACAAAGAGCATTTATGAACATTTGTGAAGGCTGTAATCAGGTTTAAATATAAACTGTGACGTCCATCTTTTGCTGTCGGCAGACTGTAAAAAGACAGCAACAGTTTCTTGTTGCGTTTC
>CM045736.1:8250890-8450890 GCA_024760905.1 Plotosus lineatus | reverse complement strand
CCAGGGATCCCTCGCTACTTTGCCCTTCAATTCATGCGGTTTCAGTGCATCGCGGTTTTTAAAAACGGCCCATTATATAGTTTTTGATACTTCCCATTAAAGAAGGTTTTCATCATTTTTAGGTGAACTCTATCGCAGTTAATATTGTTAATATTAAGTGCACCATGGATGCGCCTCATGTGCATTTAGTTTTTAACCACAGACTAGTTGAATTATTTTTATTGCGACTGTAAAAATTACAGCTTTTCCATATAATGTATTAATTGATTTTAAAGGAATGTAAACTCGATGCAGTTTCAAAGTTTATAGGAACACCTTGACACACAAGATGAGCAGGTGTGAGGCAGTCGAAGGGCGAGTGCTATGCCAGATGATCATTATTCGTGACTCACTTTTTGAAAGTGACCCGGTGTCGGCTGACGTTCCTCATACACAATAAAATTCAATGGGGCTCCGAGTCCATCGTTACCTACAGTCATTCCAAAGCAGGAAAAGACATCATATGCATTTGAGGCAGAGCTGCACCTTCTCAGTAAATCACCACATCTTGCACCTCTACCTGTCTGGTTCTCTTACCATTGTCAAAGTCAGGTTGCCTCTGGTCCTGTTTCTTCCTGGACACTGTTGGGTCTATTGGGAGAATGCATCACATTCCAACAAGCCAGTTCCCATTTTGCAGTTACGTACCATGGAATGGGCATTGCTCTCTGAGGAGAACCCTTTTGATGCTGTTACTTTGGTTCCTTAGACAATAAACATTCATATTATTTCAGTAAAGAATGCTTTACAGACCTGTTAGCCCTTCCTTAACATCCCTGTCACACAGTCCAGAGTATGTGCTGTTCGATGATGAGGCCCTGTGGAGATCCTCTCAAACGGGGGTACCAGGAGGATTATATTATTCATTGCAGTATTCTCAGAAACATACACACACACACACACACACACACACACACACACACAGTCTCTGTCTTTCCCTGAGGCCCCTGCTGAAAGATGGGAGCCACTAGAGAGTCTCTGATTATACTAGGCTGCCTCCTGCACGCTCGGCCCGTCTCTTTGCGTTAGCTCTGGGAGATGAGATGGCATGGCTGCTTCTTTCTCTCCAGAAGCCCTCTCCAAGATTATGCCTGTTGGAGCAAGCACATTGCCAGCACAAATGAGCTTGTGCAGCCTTTATCTTGATCACGCTTGGTAAAGGCAGCTCTGTAGCTTTTCGTGCAGTTTTCAGTTGTTGTTTGTACCTGCCCGTGATATTTTCTAATGAATTCGGTTGGTTACTAAACACTCCAGCAACCTACTTTAAACCAATGCAACGTTGATCTATCAGTTACGAAGGATAAATGCTCTACTTGTTTGTTCTACATCTTAAATAATCATTTGATCTTTCTGGCATCAAAGAAATAACCAGATGATCACATGACTCTTTCTTTTTTTTTTCTTTTTTTTTGTGGTGACCCCAATTTCTAATTAAAGTATCAGTATTTGTGTATACTCCCAGTTCAAATGTAGTTCTACAGATGCCTTTAAGCCAATGGACTTTATGACAGTGTTATAATGAAATGCAGGTGTGCTAGCATAGCAAGTAGCATTGTTATTAAAATCACAGGTGGTAAAGGTGAAAGGTTTGGGAGATTAAAAGGAGGCAGAGCTCATTTCAGGCTAAATGACTTTGTGGTCGCATTAGGGTCACGGATGTTAATTGCGACCCCCTGGCTGATTAATGATATTCATCTGCTCTGGAAAGATCTTAAAACTGTGTTCATGCTCTGACAAAATCTGGTCTTTCACCCTATGTTCGCATGTTCAGTCACACTCGACAATCTTTGCTCTATTAATGCCCAAATTATTTTTTGCAGTTAAACAAAATTTAACACTACTTTTTCCGAATCAAAAGGCCTAAGGAAATGCCCGAACCCATTACTTCCAACAAAATTGTAAAACCAGCAATAATAACATAATACTAACATAATAATAATAAATAGTAACACTCATAAATTCGTGAACAATACAATCCTGCGCACTCAAGGTCATCTCACAGCTGACTGAGGCACTTGCGACCAAGCTGTGTTACATCAGGTGATGCCGCAACAGGTATAGAATGCTAGTAGGTGTAGCATTTTTGAAAGAGGACCATATGGTCCTGCTGGACGTTAAAATGTTAAGACTGCAAACCTCATAACTATCATCAGGGTCTTCATTATTGACATTATACCTAACGCTTTGAGAGACCCGCTACAGAGAAATGGTACAAACACCTGGTTATCACCTGAGAAGAATCATGCTGTTTCAGAAGAAATGGTACCTACACTGGTTGATGAGAACTTTGGTCTGTAATAATGTGTTGGATATTGACTGAAGAAAGTGAGAAAATATTGATTGTAGCAGGGACAGCTATATTAACATTGATAGGGTGAAATATCACCAGCAGAAAACACCTCGATTTGTGGGAGAGACGCGTAATAAGACCAGTTTAGCACCACGAGTGTTCCTGTCATGAAAACCTGTGAAAATATAAATCCCTTGAAAATCTCAAGCCCTGCGCTGCATCATCTCTGCAGGGACCAAGAACCGCGGCTTATTTGCAGCTAAAAGACCTGCATGTTATTTGTACTGCGCCCTAAAGGCCTGTCATATTCTGTTCAGATATTCATGTTTACTTCGGCAAAACTGTCACCGTCACTTTAGCGCTTAGCTGCGTGTAATATCAGTCTCCTTTTCAGTTTGTCGCAGTCTATTTAACAAGTCTTATCCAGTCACCTTTCAGATCAATTCATTATTTCTATTTCTTTCTGTTTCCTGAATGTGAGAAAGTATGCTCATGGTGAGAAGCGGCATCAAATCTTGAATTCTCAACTTCAAGTTTATGGAAAGTATACTCTGATATCAACTTTGACTTTGATTGTTAATTCCACTGCATTAATTATGTCTTTTTATACCGCAGTCCTGTTATATACTCAGCGCTGATTGATCAGAAGGCGTTGATTGACGTTCTGTAAGAGTAGCTCTGACAGTAATGCTGTGGCGGTCAGGCAAATCATAGGTTTATACATTAGAGTTTCTATGGTAACGACTTTACAGCAAATTTTATGATGGCCACAGTACAAAACCTCAGACTTTTAACCAACACACACGTGCCGTATCATAATGTTTTCTCGGAGGAGGTTTGTATAACATTTATGGAAGGAGTCTCCAGTGTCGGCGCTCCGTCGGAGCTTATAAGGTTCGAGAGCAGAGACTCTTTTTACATGAATGTTCAGTGATTCCTTGAAGAAAACCTAACCTGATTTATTATTATTGTTATTATTATTATTATTATTATTATTATTATTATTATTATTATTATTATTATTATTATTATTTGTGTTACTTTATGTGGTGTGCCTATCATATACTAAACAAGTGTTTCGAAAAAAGGCTTCAATTTGAACCACATTTGATCTTCTTCTTACAGATCTTTTATGGTAGAAAATCAATTTCACATCTGACCAATCAAATTTGAGAAGTAACATAATTGTGTTTATAAGAAATAAGAATAATAAGCCAGGCAGGAGTAGAGCGATCTGATCTGAGTGGTTGTGATTATGTTGAGCATCATTAAGAATTTTGTGTCGAAGGAGAGGTCGATGTCACTAAATAGTCCCTGTCGAGCCGTCTTATAGGATCAAGCATTATCCTTTCGGTATAATGTCTGTTAATCCCATACGAATTGGGGCAGTCAGACCGCACCTTTCTCGGGTTTTTTTTTTACTCACAGATAATATCCCAAGTGGATAATCCTTAAATTGAAAGGATAAACAAGCACTTCTGGGTTGCCCCAGTCACTGTTTCTGATATCTGAGAAATTCAACAAAACACCGGCCACAAAAAATATAATGCAATATAGCCCTTAACTTTTTTAAGGTTAAAAAAAAACATCTCGTTATTCATACTTTGAATGATGCTCACAAGGTGCTGTCATGAATTGCATGAGGCTGTTATGATGGAGCAGGTGCTATGATCATTATCATGATTTGCTTTTGTCATGTTCTCGTGACATTCAGAGCTCATCTTGATTGAATTTGCTTTTTTTTTTTTTTTTTTAGGTGCCTTTGGGGAGGGTGGTGGGCGGGTTAGTTTCGAACATCTACCTCACATTGGTAAGGTTCTGGGTTTCAAATTCAGAGTGCGTTGAAGGCATTTCCATGTTGGAATGTTCTCCCTGCGCTTGCACGGGTTTCCTCCCACAGTTCAAAGTCATGCACGGAAGGTGTTCCGAATTGCCCCGGGTATGAGTGTCAGTATGAGTAATTCAAGGTGTTGCTGGTGAGCTGTTCAGAGTGTACCCCATCTTCACTCAGACTGAGCTGGGACAGGACCCAGTTTCCCTGCGACCCTATCAGGAACAAGTGGTTCTGCGGATGATTGAAGGAATGTTTGTTGTCGGGGACTTTTCAGTGACATCCACCTCTCTTTCAGTGAATACTCGTTATGTAGTAAGCGTCCGTGGTTATTAGTGATTTGTATCAGTGACATTCTGAGGGTTTAGGCGGCAGATAAACCGACAGTGTATTAAAAATAGACACGATAGGGACAAAAGCACCTTTAAATAAACAGGACAAATTTTGTCACGTGTAATTGCGCCCTACACGGATAAATCTGACTCCACCCACTGCATGATTTTCAGAAATGCTTAAAAGTGGATGAGAGGGTGGGCACAGCGTGAGCACCTGTGAAAGATTAGCCTTATTTATGTCGACTTCCACTAGTTCTGGCTGCTGGGGCGGGTCAGCGGCCCACTTCTAATTTGATCGAGTGTAGTTGTGTATATACAAATTCAATGATATAGAGAAGTACCAGTTGGTCACCTTGTGCTCACATTGGCATTGCAAGGATCGGCCTGACTTTACCCAGTGGTGAGATATTTTACCACCACCACCACCACCACCACCCCCACCCCAAAAAAAAAGAAAGTTAATTCTGTGAAGATTACCACCAGTGGTGATGTGTTTAATCAGAGTTTATTCATATCATTTAGTTTACAGCTCAAAAAAACACATTTAAGTGTGCAATACTGCTTTAAATTGCAAGGAGCTGACTGGTTGTCAAATAACTCCACTGGCTAAAGATGTTAAAGTAATTGGTGTTTCTTGGTAGAATTGAGGGATCTAGTGAAAGTAATCATTATCTCTCCTTCTCAGAGAAGTAAAAACAAGAATTCATGCAATGGAAAATTGTAAATGAAACTCAATATGTTTCACGTATGAGTTAAAATCCCACTCCAGCACCCCCCGCTGAAATTGGAACGGATTTCTGTCGATATGCTTTCGTGCACACTGTCCGTAAATTGGGTCTCGCCTTTTTTCTAAAGTTATCCAAGCTGTACAATTAGATATGAAGTCTAATTCACTGCTCTTGTTCATTGATGCAGTTCCCTCATAACTCCCTGCCTCCCTCCCTCCCACCATCCTCCAGGAGCTTTTTCTATATTTGCCGGGCATTCCCACGTTCCATTTGCACATAATGGGGAAACCACCTGCTAGCTTTAATAGTGGTCTTCTTTCACGAGTGTTTGCGCTGGAGAAAGGCTGTAATTTGTAAAGCTAGCTGTTAGCGGGTGTGTACATGCTGTCTGCTGCAATACAACAGGGGGTCGGAGACTGCCAAAAGTGGGGAAAATGAAAGCTGAGCACGCCTTGCTGTCACTTTCCTTTGGAGAATGAATATTGAACAGGACATGGCAGGTTAACATCATCAGAAACGCCACAGGACAGTTTCGGAGTGTCACTGCATGTGCCATTGAGCTTCAAGAAGCAGGGAACTAGGAGAGAATTAAGTTTACCACTGGCTTTGTTCAAAAACAAAAATGATTCTCATACTTGGTCATGGTTTGTGTTTTGCAGTGACTGACAGTGTTTTAAATGTGTATTAACAGCGGGAGAACACTTGATTTGAACATTTAGGGATTTATTTGCTGACATAATGCAGTGTGGCGCTAACTTTATTTTGGCGGTAAGCCAATTTTTCTCGTTTTTGTCTTCAGTTGCTTTTCGTTTCCTGCTAAGATATTCACACCTTCAGCTTTTGTACTGTATATTACACTTTTTAACATATTCACAGCAGAACTGTCACTGGATCCCTTGTTTCTCTCTTGCTTTCTTCATTTGTTTGTGTCTCTGGTGCGGTGGGAATTTGCTACCGAGTTTCGGTCCCGAAAGCCGATATGAATGTTACTCCCATAGGGACGTCTTTAAGTCTTTAAGACTTAAGTCACATCAGTATTTCTGTAATCTGTGAGTCGTGCTCAGTCTGGTTATGCATCAATGAATATTTTTGAGTAGAAGTATCCAAGACAGAGTGTTTTATTAATAGCTGCATCACCACATCGCTTTTAAATATGAAAACACGGACAAGCATTCAAATATAAAAAATGGACACGAGCCTCAAGTATCGGTGATATAGAGATTGTGTGCATATGTATACATGAAGAGTGGGCCACAATCCCATCACAGCCATGTGAAAGACTGATCTTCTCTTATCGTAAACGCTTGACTGCAGTTATTGCTGCAAAAGGTGGTTCAACCACTTGTTAGGTTTCGGGGCAATTACTTATTCACACGGGCCCCTGTAGGTTCCAATGGGTTTTTTTTCCTTTAATACATGCAATTGGCACTAAAAACTGTGGGGCAGTGGTGGACTAGTGGTATAGGGCGCTGGATCACTGATCCTAAGGTAGGGGGTTCGAGTCCCACTCTCCACAAGGTTGTCACTGTCCCCCCAGTGCAGCTAACTGGGTTATCAAAGGCCGGCCATGTCTCTGGCTGTCTATGGTGAGAGGTTCGTGTAAAACAACCATTGTTGACTTTCGACAAGATTAGCTGCATCGCCGTCAGCATGTTTCTGTCCCTTGCTCAAGTGTTGTGTCAGGAATGGCATCCGACGTAAAAACCTACGCCAAATCAAACGTACGAATCATTCGCTGTGGCGACCCCTGAGAAAGGGGAAAAAGCCAAAAGGAAATCTTATCTCTTATATAATTTTATATATATAAAGATGTGTGTGCGCATGCGTGCTTAAAAATATATATATATATATATATATATATATATATATATATATATATATATATATATATATATATATATATATATATATATATATATATATATATATATATGTATATGTATGTGTGGCAGCACGGTGGCGTAGTGGTTGGCACGTCCGCCTCACAGCAAGAAGGCCCGGGTTCGATTCCCGGCCTGGGCATTTCTGTGTGGAGTTTGCATGTTCTCCGGTGCTTGTGCGGGTTTCCTCCGGTGCTCGGTTTCCCCATAATCCAAAGACGTGCACTGTAGGTTAATTGGCCGTTCTAAATTGACCGTAGTTTCTCTCCTGCAGTGGCACTGGAACCCAGTCGTGCTCGGCACTTGCCTTTCCATTGGATCCTTCCGTGGCGCCCGAGACAGGGGGACTTGCTGCTTGGGTAACAGCCTGTCCCTCATTACTCCCTACCCAGGCTCTGTGCACTGGGGAGTATCACCAGTCGGGATACTGGCCAGAGCGCAGCCATAGTCCTTCGGGACTGATGGAGGCCTACGCATGTATGTGTGTACATATATATATATATATATATGTATATATATATATGTCTATATATACTCATGGAAAATAAACTGGGCAGTGGGAATTAATTGGCAATTAGTGAATGATGCATTATGGGTAACGTTAGTACCGTCAGGCTAAAGATCCCCGAACAGCACATCTTCAAAACAGGCGAGACCGAGGTTAGATTTTCTGTTTGGTCAAGTGAGACTTTTTTTAATTCATTTGGGGTAGCGTTCTGTTTTTCATCACAAACTAGCAATGTAATTGATTGACTGCAGGAGCTGATTGGGTTGGGAGGCTGTGTCACTGATTAAAATAGACCTGGACACCAGCAAATCGAAATAGTTCCAGAAGACAATCTGCTCCTTAAAGATTTGTCTGTGTGTGTGTGTGTGTGTGTGTGTGTGTGTGTGTGTGTGTGTGTGTGTGTGTGAGAGTGAGTGAGAGACAAACCCTGATGCAAGCGAGGAAGGCTATTTGCTGGGATTAGTACTTAATGAAAACTCGCTGTTGATTTTTCATTTTTTGGAATACATCTGTGCTGCTGTTTATTTTCAGGAAAAACGGTCGAGACAGCTGATGGAGGAATAAACTCAACAATCTGTTTTAGATGAAATGACTCAGTTGAATTTCAGTTCAACACAAGACTATTCTTGATCTATATTAATATATCTGGTGGGATTATGATTTCTATTGCATGTAATATGATTGGCATTCTGTTGCATTTGAACCATGAGGAACACAGTTATGTTTCCATTATCTTTCATTAACACAACCCCAACAGATGTGAGGGCGTCAGCTTCTGTCAGGATATACAAACTTTCAAGAGATTAAAAGCACTAATATTGACACTGGTTTTATATGGAACATGCCGTCCCTGATCCACTGCTGGATTTAAATCATTGTGGTTCCACTGATAGGAATGAAAATAAATTTCTCTGCCCTTTGTATTCAGATGTTATGGCTGAGAATACAAGAGACTTTTTTCCTACTGTGCTCTTTTTGTATTTCAAAAGAAAAAAGTTCAAAATGATTGCACATCATACTTTTTTGATCAGTGGTCGACTTGAGCAGAAGTGTGTCCACTTTAACCGGAGGGCTCATGAACGCACAGTGTCTCCTTAGAACAGATGAGATGAATGTTCAATCAGACTCGAGTTCATATAGCTTGGGGCTGCACGTGTGTGTGTGTGTGTGTGTGTGTGTGTGTGTGTGTGTGTGTGTGTGTGTGTGTGTGTGTGTGTGTGTGTGTGTGTGTGTGTGTATGCGCACGCCTGCGTGTTAGCAGAATTATGCAAAACGTTGTAGGTGGATTTTCATGAAATTTCTACCAGAGGTGGAGCTTTGGACAAAGATTGAATTCTGGATACATTAATTTTAAAGGATTCTTTAACATTGTGAGGTTTGCACTCTCTCAGTGGTATTTTTATTAATTCAGCCAACTGATGATACAACCAACTGTCAGCTCTCAACCCCAGTTTAAAACAGGAATGTAGTTTTTCTTTTGAGGATCCAGTCCACAATATTTCCAGAAGGTCCAAATTGTCATGTATTCCTGTCCTTGTAGGGACATTTGACGCCCATCAATATATAAAATTGCACACGAGAGTGGGAGGAAAAGTTCACAGTAATCTCACCATCAGGATAAGACCTTCTTTCCAAAACGTATCCAAGCGCTGCGACACCGAAGGAATAGTGTGTAGATCACGGGGGGATCTGCGTTGAAAAATAAACCACATTTGTGAGGCTCTCCACCGGATGTAGGCGCTTGTCGCAGGTGACATATGCTGCTTGTGAGACAAAGCATGGCTTATCCGGACTTCCGATCTTACAAGTGAGCAAGTGTGCGTTGAATACTTGTTTAGTACTCAATCTTCACTTGCTCACTTGAAAGATCGGAAGTCCGGATAAGCCACGTTTTGTCTCACAAGCACCATACGTCACCTGCGACAAGCGCCTACATTCAGTGGAGCACCTCACATTTGGTGAAATTTGACCATTACATCATGGACACCCTCGTGATATTATCCCCGACATACAGTATGAAGGATTTTCGTCACTGAATCCGAGACCTAAATCAGCTCAGCTTTAGAAACCATGAAGTCATTCCGGTTTTAAAAAGTGTTCATAACGATCTTTTGATTATTAGGACCAAGATTGTGTTTTATTTTCATGAGGTTTTGTTCCAGAGTCCAGGACATTTTAGCAGTTTAATTCACCATAAAGGGTGAGAACACCCACACAGAGTTACAGCTCTGTTGAACACGAGATGAATGATGTATGAACCAGCCACACAGATTTCAACCATGATATCAATTTAAAAAGTAACAGATTTCTATTCTGTCGTGTGGGATGTCAAGAAACGGAGTAGCTATGGTGAATTTAAAGAAAAAAAACAGGAAAAGTCAAGTGAATTATAAAATAAACATATCTATGTGTGTGTGTGTGTGTGTGTGTGTGTGTGTGTGTGTGTGTGTGTGTGTGTGTGTTTCCCAGTTCTTTTATGACTAATGACGCACGATAATTCATGAACCAAGTTTGTTGATTAAAATACATACAGTATATCTTCAGATAAACAAGACTCTGGCCCTTTTCCCAATTCCATATAGATTTGGTCGATAGAAAAGGTAGAAATGCTCGTTCTCACCATTAGGCGAATATTTTCAAGTATGAGACCAAGTACTTCTGCCGGTTATTAATCTTGCATTCGAAAGTTCATTGCTCGCAATAAATGTTCACTTAAGGAATAAATGCAGTGAAAAATTCTAAAACTGTGACCCAAGTGGATGATGTATGCATTGACTGCGTACAATAAATTTCACTGTACTATCTTGCTTTCGTATAAATCACCTTCTCTCGCTGTGAATATATTATGATATTCACTGTCTGCACAGTCTCAGTGCAAAACAAATGCCCTCTTACTGCAACAACATTCTTATCAAGCCAGTCATGCTCAATCTTTCTCTCTCGCTGTCTTTCTGTCACTGATAGATAATGAAGAATGTGAGGAGGGGAATGCGGCCAACACGGAGGATGGTGAGTGATGGCGCCCTATACGTGGAACATTACCACTTCCCACATGGTATGCCGGTACTTTTTTTTTTTTTCCTCGTTGGTTCATCAGCCAGCTGCACAAATAGCAATAACAATAAATGGAGAATCTGCATTTTCTTCACTGATCTTCAGAATGGGTTCTTGGCTGTGTGTGTGTGTGTGTGTGTGTGTGTGTGTGTGTGTGTGTGTGTGTGTGTGTGTGTGTGTGTGTGTGTGTGTGTGTGCGCGTGCTGAAACTGCAGATTGTTATTTCCAACAGCTGGTCAGACTTTTTTGTACAAAAGTAAATAAGCTTATGTGTTCACAGTGTGGGAAGTCATTTGGGGGCGGGGTTTTGTCACTGTTAAACAAAGCGCAAGTTCTAACTCAAACAGCTCATCTTGCCGAGAACCTTTCTGTCTTCGACAGATTCCACCCAGGTACCGTAACGCAGAATTCAAAACAATTGAAATCAGAAACAAGCCTCATTTGAATGTATTATGATCCGATGAGGGCTGCTGATTTCCAAATGTTTTCGCGAAGAGCTGAACCCTCAGCCCTCAGTCTTTGTCCAAATCTATCATGATCAGTGAATCCCAACACACAGTCACGTGATTCATTCATCCTAAAGAAGTGACTGATCAAGGTCATGGTGGCTTCAATTTTCATACTAGTGTGTATCGATTGTGGACAAAATATCGCAGGTCGGTGACCAAAAAAGTCGTAATGAGACTAAAAATTGGTTTTGTAGTTGAGGCTGACAAACATTCAGTCTGATTTACAGAGTATTTCCACAATGCTCTGACTCTTTCCCATTGATTAGGCCACACCCACTTCACATTCAAACAAGGATCTTCTTAAACTTCATCTACTTCCTTTTTATTCGGGGTCGGGTTGTGAGGGCAGCACCCTTAAGGGATATTGTTCCCGAGGGTGGTGATGGTGGGGGTGGGGGGGGGGCTACATTCACAGAGGAGTTCCCAGACCAGCCGAGAGACATTGTTCTTCTGGGTTTTTTGGGTCGACCCTGGGGTCTCCTCTCAGTTGCACATGCCTGAAACACCATGAGCGAGTCACCTCAACCAGCTCCTTTGAGCAGGGAGGAGCAGCGGTTCTAATCTAAGCTTCTTCCAGATGATTGAACCTCTCACCCTATCTCTGACAAAGATTCAGACAGAGATGTTTAAATTTAAAACCTTAAACAAGCACG
Source organism: Plotosus lineatus (assembly GCA_024760905.1). Lineage (NCBI taxonomy): Eukaryota > Metazoa > Chordata > Actinopteri > Siluriformes > Plotosidae > Plotosus > Plotosus lineatus. The sequence goes on along the minus strand of CM045736.1, from coordinate 8,439,063 downwards.
TGTACAAATAATATTTGTGCGAAACAAGCCGAGATAAGGGCTCCTGAGTTACGCAACTATCTACATGCAAGCATCGCCATGGATATTGCAGGTTCGAAGCCGAGTTAACGCTGCAGCCTCCCATGCCTGACACTCCATTGGAGATAATTGGCCGGGTTCTTGGGGGAAGGATAAATGGCATACATTCAGTTCACTGTCACTCACAGCGGTCACCAGCTCATTCGTGTAAAGGGACGCATAAAGAGCAGTTCTTAAAGCTGCAGGTGGCAACATCCTGTGTCACAGATGGGGCAAGTGCACACTTCCACTCCTCCCTGGTTGCTGGTGGTTGTACTTGACGGGAGGGAACTGGATATGACGAAAACCCAAAAATGATGATTTTAATAAGCATAGGAACAAAAACACATTTCTGTTGAACCTTTAAATCACAAATATGGAGGCATGGTGAATTGTGAATGAGTGCGATATACCTTTCGCCTTGAAATATTCGCCCCGTCCTCAACCTTTCCACGTTTCGTCATTCAGGGAGCTGAATACTTACCCAGGCCACTGTATTAGAAACACATTGGCTCAGTGAAGCACATTTGACTCCCAAATCTCGTTGTGATCCTGACCCAGTAGCATTACCTTGTGCGGTTGAACCTTCAAACACACTTCGCACTGAAGAATTCATGTTTTCCGAATGATGTGTACGATTAAAGCCATGTGACATACCCGCGTGTGGGACATCTTTCTGTGACTATTATTTTTCAGTGAAGAATGATTAAAATAAAGACAGAGTGAAGTCGAGAGGACACATAAGCCTTGTCCCGGTATCCCTGCTAAGCCCTAAGGTCGTCCCCAAAGTGCGCACTTGTTAAAAGTGCACTTAGTTGCATAAAGTTCGCAAACGACCGAAGCTGTTAAAAGCAGAATTGGGCGAGTGTTGTCCACGTTACTGTGTCCGCTCCTCTTGTATTGGGTCATGTATCAGCAAGCCAGAGCTTCGCATCAGGCCATATTTGATATGTCAGTGTCACCCCCTAATTAAAATATATTTTTACTTGCACTTGTGCTCTCAGGTTCCCTGTGCGTGCCAGCAAAAGAAAAAAAAAAAAAAAAAAAAAAAAAAAGTCTGCTTCTCCATTGGTTACCTGCTCAATACATCATCATACAGTAAGGATTCTAGGTTTCGAATTTGAGTGAAGTGAGGTCTGATGTGCACTTGCGGCAGGGGTGCCATAAGGGTGCAAGAGATGCCCTTAAAGGACATTACTCGAGAATTGGGATGCCCGACAGTCTTGCACTCTTTAGCACTGAGTGGCACAAAGGTGCAAGTGTGGATATTGAGACAAGGGGGTTAGGGGGTGCTGTTTAAAAGGTGACCTGCCAAATATTCAGCATGAGAAGGGCTGGATGAAAAAGTCTTCACAGGGTCACTGTGTGTAATCAGCATCCCTTGTACTGCAGTTGGCCCATTCCAATGACTGCCATGTGTGTGTTTCAATGGCAGCACTTTGTGGAACGGAAAGTTAAGTGGAGATCTACCGCAAATTGAAATCCGCTAGTTTAGGTTCGGAGTCATGCGCTTACTCTACTTCTGAAGTTTGCTCGCAGTTGCAAATTGTAAAGACCACATAATAACCATTTAATTGATTTTCAGATCTCTGTCTTGGTATCACTTTCTGAGCGCCGTAGATTCCATACAGCTCCCAAGTGCAAAGGCCCATACGAGCCCACACATACCCGCTTTCGCTCTGCTTAGCCTCCGTTTCATTTTGTAAATGTGTGATTGTCAGCCAAACCCTGGCCTTTAGCATCACCGCAGTTAGCCAGACTTTCTGGATGCAGTTCAAGAGCACAAATGGCTGTGATTCTCACGTGGAATTCAGGCGCTTTTGTAGCATCGCATCAGGCCTTTCGCTTTGTTTTTCACCTTCAATTCTATTTTGTTTCTCTCTCTTTCTCTCTCTCTCTCTCGCGCTCTCTCTCTCTCTCTCTCTCTCTCTCTCTCTCTCTCTCTCTCTCTCTCTCTCTCTCTAGAGATTCTTGTTTTGTTTTTTTACCTTCCTTAAATCAGCCAGCATTCAGGACACTAAAGTTTCAGGTTTTGGTAATTCTTGGCTTGATCTTGTGCTTTGCATCCTTTAATTTAACAAAATATGGAATTTCTCTTATTTTGTTTTCCATATACAGTCATACCTCACCTTACGAGTTTAATCTGTTCCAGACGTGGTTTTGTAACCTGATTTTTCGTAAGTTGAACCGCATTTTACATGTAAAAGGCCTGATTTGTTCCAAGGCCCCCAATACTACCCCCTAAACCTTTTAAAAATGATGAAAGTGTACCTTTTAAGGCCTCCTTCCGCTTCAATATCGTACCAATGGTAGACAGGTTTGGGCCATATTCCCTTGTGATGTCACTTCTTCTTTTCACTCGCATCGGGAATCACTTTCACTGGGAATCACACACACGCGTGTGTGCGCGCATGCGTGCGTGCGTGTGTGTGTGTGTGTGTGTGTTTGTATGTGCATGTGTGTGTGTGCATGTGTTGGCCATGTCTTCTGAGTAGAGTTATAATCTTACAAATGTTTATGCAAGGTTAAAAGCCTGAGCCAAAAAATAAAGTTGCCATGAGCACACTCGAAAAAAAACTCACGAAACAACAGTAACTTTGTCCTTTACACGTGTTAAAACTCTGTGACGAACAATGGGTCGAAGGCACATTATGGAGATGCAGCTCCCTTCTAGCCATTGGGAGGCCAGCAGGGCGGGTGTTGGGAGACAACCAATGGCAGAGCAACTCTATCGCGCCAATTTCAAAATAAAAGCCAAGCGTGCATTGTTTGAATTTTTGAAATGTCGTGTTTCATAACGTGAATTTTTTTTCAGATCCAGAGACGGAAATTTTAGGTAAATGCGTTTCGTAACTTGGAGTTTTCGTTTGTTGGGTCTCTCGTAAGGTGAGGTACCACTGTAGTTTCATTTCATAGCTGGTACCATGATTAAGTTCAGCTTGTGAAAGGTTGCATAATTTTTCTTTAAAAAAAAAAAAAAAAGAACCTGAAAAGACAATAAAATGCATTTCTTTCATCAGTCGAGACTTTGTGTATAATCAGCAGGTCCTGTGTATAAGTCAATTCCAATCATCCCCTGCAAATTCATCTTCCCTAAACTGCTCAGGGGCAAATGAGTGTAAGGTGAGTGCAGGGCTTCTTAACGCTAATCTCTAAATTTGCCTCAACATTCTGCACTTTCAGCTTCTTTGCTGGCATACCGCTGAAACAATTACTATCTTCCCCAATAAGACAGACCAAAGTTAATTAGATTTGGACACCGGAGGGTGCTGCTAGGCAGTTAGCATGACACCCTATTCATTTATCCACAAGCAAGAATAGCTGGAGGAGGATTTTTTTTCCATTAATGCATTTGAGTCAATGGTGCTGCTGTCTTTAGGGAAATTCCCTCTACTGTAGAATCCTGTTTCAATAACCAGCATAAACTTATCTCAAGGAAGAAACAAGTGGACAGCGCTAATACTTTAAAGCAGCCAGAAGGCTACCTCGCCCATAAAAGTCATAGTTTCTTTTCAGGTGCAGACATTAAACGTGATTTAGAAATCTCATCATGTAAGCCAACATCGTTATTTGTGTAATAATGTTTAATTTATCAGGCCTCCAAGCATCATATTAAGTAATCTCTGCACACCAGAAGATTACCGAACGGTTCTTTCCACCACCTCAAGTTCTAAAACCCATGTTAGATCACAGATCCATCTCACTGAGGAATGTTATTGATGAGCCAGCAGGGAAAGTAGATGTTTCCAGATGATGAGAAATCAAATATTAAATGTAATATGATGTGCATTAGACCATTGCTGACTTTCGTCAAGAGTAGCTGCATAGCCATCAGCGTGTTTCAGCCTTGCGATGGCCTGGCGAGCTGTCCGCGGTGTACTCTGACCTCACACTGCGTCAGCTGAGATGGGAGCAAGTCTCCACGCGACCGTGATGAAGATGAAGCGGTTCAGAAATGAATGAATGAGTGATGTGCATTAGTAAGTGAGGAATTGTGTTTTCGACAGTGTACTTTTACAGGAAAATCGAACGGGTGATCTCATGAGGTCGTGTTACATCCCCAAAGGTCATAATTAGAGATTTCATACTTTGTCAGCATTTTTTTTTTCAGATTTCCTGTACATCCATTTGTATAACAACTCACAAGGTGTATTTATCAAAGGAAACAACCTTTTGAACCATTTATAAAGTTTCTATGCATTTAAATTTGTGTAAATTTGTATAAATTCTGAGAAACAAATTCTCGGTTCAAGTTGGTTTTATTTGTAAAGCACGTTTACAATCGACATCGCAAAGCAGTTATACATAGTAAAAAAAATTGGCAAAGGATTGTTAAACATTTCTCGAAAAAACCTTTACATCCCTGATGAGCAAGCCTGTGATAAAGAAAGTACGGGGAAACTTCACCAGGTAACATGAGGAAGAAACCGTGAGAGGAACCAGACTCGAAAGGGAAACCCTTCCTAATTTGGGTGAAAAATACAAACCATGTAGCAGTAGCGGGTTATCATTATCCTAAATCATTTTAGGAAAAGAGTTATAGCACCAGAAGTGGAAATTCTGTTTCTGATTGTACGTTTAGGTCATTATGGATCATGATCAGCAGCAGTGACGGGCTTCTGAGATGAGAACCCCACCCAGTCGTAGCATGTCAGGACAGATCACAGGATTCACAAGGCCCAGTCTCACTGGTATCTCAGAAGTAGCATGTGTATCTCAGCAAAAACACAAGGGGGAGGGGGGAGTGCTCATAAAAGTGTAGTGATCAAAGAGAGTTTATTAGTGCTGAGTACAAGTAGAATTTTTTTGGCATGACTGAGTATGAATACATAATTAAAAAGAGAGAATCAGAAGGAAGATGCTGTGATACAAGACAATCAGTCACCCCACTGTTGAAGGACCTGGGTGAGCATGTGAGCGTGAGAGGGTGACCGTATCCAAATTCTAACATTACTTATGTTTTTGCGGCAATAAAGAAGCTGTTTTCAGCCTCTCTTCCTTCACTTACTTGTGAATAATAATCCAAAAAAAAGCTTGTCAGTGTCACTGAGGTGTGTCTCTGCGTATTAACTGTAACTATAAAAAAAATATGACAAGTGCATGAATATAAACCTGTGATGAGGATTCCAGCTGGACTTACTTTCAAACATACGATAGAAAATTAATCAGGGTGAAGAGTACAAGGTCACAAAGGCATGTTTACATTTTACAAATAGTTTGCACTGATGTTTTTAAATCTGTCCACAACACATCTTTTTTTTTTTTTTTCAGAAAAGCTCTTTTTTTAAACACTCTCGGATAGACTCGGTCATTTTCTGTCTCTCTCTCTCTCTCTCTCTCTCTCTCTCTCTCTCTCTCTCTCTCTCTCTCTCTCTCTCTCTCTCGTGCCGTTTCAGTGAAATTGTTCTAAATTAATTATGCCTCCCAAATAAGGTCAAATCAGTTTTTGTGGTGTGACTGTGTTGGCAGGCAAGGTTAACCGAAAATCATTAAAAAGCTTTGAAATAAGCTAATGAGATTTCTCATAAGCATGTTTAAGCGCCATTCCAGGATGAAAGCACCTTCACTAATTTGATGCAAGGCTTTGACTGGATAAATTGGAAATGATGCCTGTGTATTACAAAGAACTGAGAAATAATGGAGAACGGAGATAAGATGAATTCGTACTTGTAGGCTGAGATACGGTTCAGTCGGAAAGTTCAACGCGATTCCCAAAACGCATCAGGGGTGTTTTTATATGGAAACAGCAAATGGAATTAAAAAAAATCGTACATGTACGACATTTATCCGATGAAAACTGTGGCCAAGGGGGTGTGTTTAAACGTTTGTCATTGCCGCCTGCTAATTCAACTCTTATTGTGTCATTGAACTGTGTTGTTTAACCAGCGCACATTAATCAACACGCTTGTAAATATAAAATGAAACGTGACATAGAAAAATATTGATTGATGGAGTGATATGATGCAGCACTGTGATATTAACATACTTATAAACTCGTATTAATTTTTAGCTTACATGCCAGTCTCTTTATATTAGCGGCAGCGGCGTTGTCGTTTAATTAGCCTCGAGTATTCTGACACCTCATGTGTGGTTAAATCGCAGTGAATAAATGTGTAATGTGTTTTCTAGACTTCGAGGCACTCACTGAAAAAAAAAAAAAAAATGAAAAAGGGTTACATGACAAATTAGGATTTATTTATACTTGGTAATTGAAGCATGGCCTGATGCGACACTGGTATGCTAAGTTTTGTGTATCCCCCCCCCCCGAGGGACATTTTTCTAACAGGGGTCAGAACGAAGCAGCTTTCAGCCCTGCTCCTAATGACAAAGAAACATTATTAGTGCCATCTCTAAGGAGAAGTGGCCCTTCCCGGGCTGCTTTGGCATCAGCATAACATATTAGCATTGTATGGAGAAAGTGTCAGAGCCCGCAGCACTTTAGTGAGAGATAGATACATATTCAGGAATGAAGTGGGTCTTTGCCATTCCATCCTTAAGCGTGTTAATTAAAGATTAAATAGGTAGACATGAGGCAAGGTCAAGATCCATCGCACTAAATTGCTTGATTAGTTGCACGTCAACCCTGTGACTCATTCGAATTATGGAGCGTCTGCCACTTACTTTGAGAGTCATCCTGCATAAGGCGAGTTGAGAGATGTGTGAGCAAAGTTAAAGGGAACAAAAATTATGACATGAATCTTAAAATTAGATCAGAATCAAAACCAAAATGTGGGGTTGGGGGGTTGGGGGTTGTTTAAAAATGTCGTCTCAAACATTAGGGGTGTAAAAAATGTCATGGCTGCTTCATTCATAAATTATTCAGTATTACGAAACTTGAGCTGGATGAGCTCCACCCCACGCCCCTTTTTTTTTTTTTTTTGTTCCTTGCTTTATAATTTCACAAGCAAGCCTCTTGTGGGCCGTAAGGGCAAGGGCTACTGATCTGTGTTTAAGTTTTGATGAGAAAAGTTTGTAGCCACTGTATATTTTAACGCTGTCAAGCTAAACCTAAACTGAACGAGAGAGACACCAAGTGCAAGGCACCTCTGCCATTTAGCCTGGATAGCCTAACGAATAGGCGCTGTCTGGGTCCTGTTTTTAATTACCCATGTGCTCATCTTACAAGATGTTTTAGAGAATGTGAAGGCTAGAATTAGCGAGAGAAGAAAAAACACAACTCTCGTTTCAAGGTTTTCATGATTACCAGAATTTATCATTTCAGGATCACTCATGATCAAAGGGAATTATTTCAGTTGAAAGCCCAGGTATGATTTTCTGTTTGTGTTTCATAGTACCGGCACGTCAACGACTTGTTTTAGCGTTCTAAGCTCTCGGTATCTCTCTACCGCACTTCATGTTTATATGACTTATTGTACTCGGTGTTTTAGTTTAAATGACTCGAACACTAGGAGAGCAAACCAGGCAAGATTTTTTAAATGTGACAATGATGGCAAGCCATGAGTGCTCATCCTTTTGATTCAAGCATTATCCACTCGGGATAATATTTATCAATTCTATAAGAGTGGACCATTCCGATTGTGCCACTCTCGTTTAGTCTCCACTAACGCAGTTTAGTTTAAACTATGCAGGAATGTCATGATCTGATTGGTTCACGATCTCAGGATAATTAACAACTGTGCACTGAAGGCAACGTGGATGTTGGAGAGTATGTCCAACTGGGTCATTGAGAGAAATATTCATTTTAACAACATCGACCAAGCCTGAAGTGCGTAATTATTTTGCTGGATACAATATTATCACATAAGTCAAAAAAAGATACCTAAACTATATACAGATGTGTTCTGAGCGCAGACAGATGCAGAACCTAAACCCTGTGTGATAGTGACTCTTTAAATCGTTTTGTTTTGGTCGTACTATGCAGAAAGAATGAAAAACAAATTAAATCTTTTTTTTTTTTTTTTTTTTAGTTTATACTTTGCATGATTTATCCATGTCAGAGATGCATCAGCTGAGCTCTGCACTTTGAGTTAAGTGTAATAAGTGCTCTGGGGTGCTCAGTACACTCACTCAGAATTAGTACATATTACACGAGAACATGAGGAAAACTGTCTCCATAAAGGTGTAATCGTACAGAAATTAACATTTCTTTTTACAAGACTTATTCAGAAACAAACAAAAGTGAGATGTTAATATTTGTGAGGCGCTCCACCGAATGTAGGCGCTTGTCGTAAGTGACGTGTGGTGCTTGTGAGACAAAACGCGTCTTATCCGAACTTCCGATCTTTCAAGGAAGCAAATGAAGGTTGAGTACTAAACAAGTATTCAACGCGCACTTGCTCACTTGAAAGATCGGAAGTCCGGATAAGCCGCGCTTTGTCTCACAAGCACCATACGTCACTTACGACAAGCGCCTACATTCGGTGGAGCGCCTCACATTTACGTATTGAGACAGAGACTGCTCAGGTATACAGTGTGCTTTAAGAAGATCTAACTGTGCGGCGCTCTTAATGTGTTGTGACGATAACAGGAGTGTTTCTCGCTTTTTTATTCAGAGGTTTGTCTCCATACGCCACAAACACGTAACACTTGAAAATTATTCGTAAGTACTACAGGGAAATGTAGGAAAGACAAACTAAAATGAGATGTTATGTTTATTTCTCCAGTTCCCTGTCCCTCTCTAATTGTGTTTCAAATTGTTTCCCGAAGCAACAATGTTGATTTTTCGCCAATATAAATACATTTTAATTTACAGCGTCACTTCTTGTAGCAGGTATGCTGTTTAATTGAGGGTTATAGTGTGAAATAATGATGCTGCCTGTTCGAGCGCCTGTGAAAATAAGATCGTGTATCACTAAGAAAGCATCATTAATGTTTTGTGTCTAATAAAACAATTATTCGCCTCGGATTCAGTGGATTACCTGTCGGAGACTCTTCAGTGATATATATATATATATTATACAGTGGTACCTTGACTTATGAATTTAATCTGTTCTGAGGGCGAGCTTGTAAGCTGAAAGGTTTGTTAGATGAAACAATTATTCCCATAAGAAATAACACAAAACGAATTAATCCATTCCAACCGCCTCCCAAACTCATATAACCTGCCACAGGCATGTATATTTCACCTAATATATTAAAGATAAACATGTAAAAACAATATATTGCATAATATTTCATAATAATAATAATAATAATAATACATGAATAATAATTAATAATAAATTATAAAAAAAAAACAAGAATAAACAATAAGTCAACTCACCCTTCCGATCATCAACTGCAGCAAAGATGTCACGTGGGCAGGCATGAGGTGGTGCGTAACACAGAAGGAGGAGGAGAATTTTGTGCGTGTGCACACTACGAATGCCAGCAAGGAAAGGATCATGGTGAGCTCTCACAAGGCCAGTGCTTCTCAAATAGTGGGGTGTGATGCCGGGGGGGCCTGGGGAACATACGTTTTTGCCTAATTGTACTGGAATTAAGTGTAATTACGCATCCACTCTAGTAGATGGCAGTGTGCACATGCGTGTGTTGACCATGTCTTCTACGCAGAGTTATAATCTTACAAATGTTTATGCAAGGTTAAAAGCCTGAGCCAAAAAATAAAGTTGCAATGAGCACACTCGAAAAACTCCCGAAACAACAGTAACTCTGTCCTTTACACGAAAAGCATCATGGGTATTATGGAGATGCAGCTCAATAATAGCCAATGGGAGGGAGCTGCATCATCCCTCCTAGCCAATGGGAGACCAGTGGGGTGGGATGTTGGGAGATAGCCAATGGGAGGCCAGTGGGGCAGGATGTTGGGAGATAGCCAATGGGAGAGCAACTCGCGCATTGTTTGAATCTTTGAGATGGCGCTTTCGTAACGTGAATTTGTTTCGTATCCAGAGACGGAAATTTTAGGTAAATCCGTTTCGTAACCTGAATTTTTCGTTTGTTGGGGCTTTCGTCAGGTGAGGGACCACTGTATATATTCATACTGAAGAGAATGTATTCCAGGTAGAACTGGAACACTACAGAAACTTCCTCCGCAGCACTGTAAGTATTATAAAACTAATTTGTTTAATGCTAGAGCATGTTTAATAGACTTCAGTGGAAGTGGGATTACTTTGCTTACTGTGCCTTAGACTCGCAGCCTTGAGATGGTGTTCTTTATATAGCAAGCTACCCTGTTTTAAAAGCATAGCATATTTCATAGGAACGCCCAGGGGACCCCATGCACCTGGAGATAATGTTTATTTGGTGATCCTATCATTAATAATATACATATATAACTATTTTAGTGGCTGTTTGTCAGCACACCCCGGCTCTAATTCGAAATATAAGGCTTTACAAAATTGTAATGTGTGCACCGGAAGGCAGGGGTTGACACATTCATAGGCCGTGCACCCAGGAGAAGTGAATTACCGCCTAAACCTTATAGTCTTTCATATGACTCGGCACTTGTGTTTAATACCAGTGCCTTGGTGCTTTAACTATAGAACCCGACTACTTGCGGCACACACATTAGCCTGGGTGTGATCTGGTGAGCAGTAGAATGGTTTGAGAATTTAATTGGATGCATAAACACCTTCAGATGATGGATGATAACGTGTCAAAAATATGTAAAGACACCGGATGGAAGCATGTGAGGCCGGGACACAAGTTTTGCACAAGACTTTGCATCGATGTCGCAAACATGATGCTATATAGTTTGTAATAATACACTTAGCTAGCCAACCAGAACAGTGTACACGACGTAGCACAAAAACAAAACATGGAACGTAACAACGTAAACAAGACGTGGGACTATACAACACACCAGAGCTAGCTATTGAGTTTATTATTTGCACACTCATGCAGGATCGTGTTTATTCGAATAGATGGCTAGCACATGCGCGCGTGCACACACTCACACACACACACAAACACACACACTGCATGCACAGCTTAGCAGCAAACGGCAACATCCATGTGACCAGCCTGTGAGCTAAAAAAGACACTTTGTGGTCCAATCTGAGACACCCGAGATATCGCAGAACACCACCCGAAGGAAAAGATGACGTTTCCTGAGATGGGAAATATGATGCAAGATGGAGAGAGGAATCGAAAGGAAATCCTGATGGGATGGCTATTGTACAGCTTGTGTATGATTTGGCTTTTGGGGGATTAAGAGGTAGCCAGATACACAAGCAGATCAAGATGTAGGGCTCAAGGTCGGTCTGTTAACTGTGTATTCAGCAGATGAAATTGAAGGGGCATGTTGACAGAGGAGAGAGAGAGAGAGAGATGAAAGAAAAGATAGTGGGAATTGCAGGAGAAGCGCATTGTGTGTGTGCATGTACCACTAAGCCTTAATTTTTTTCATGGATTAAAAATAAATGTAGCCCACATTTTCCAACTAAAAGAGCTGAAGGTTCCTCAACCCTTTACCACATGGTGCTTTTTCCTTCCTTCACAAAGGTTGGCCATCATACACACACACACACACACACACACACACACACACACACACACACGTAATGCATGAGCTAGCAGGCTGCAGAGCTACAGCTGTTGATCCTGACACTGTCACTCACCTTTTCTTCTGCTTTTATGTCTCATGAATAATTAATGCTGCTCGGTTTTCTGCACTGCTGTGGTCAGATAAGTGTGACCGCTTGCAGCTGCGATGTGAAGTCTGACTCTGATTCTCTCACTATTAGCTTCCCTATTAAATCCCCGAGATGGAAAAAAAAATGCATCGGCACATTATGGGTTTCAAAACATGGCATTAAAATGTTCTCTTTTTTTCTGGTGGTAAAAGGTCGTGTTTGGAAAGCGTGGACAATTTATATAACGGTGCGCATCACTGGAGGGATGAGAATGTGGGGAACTCTGCTGCATTGCTACCATCTGCTGGTGGAACCATTATTTAAAGATCCAACAAAGCAGGAACCACTAGACTGTTTGAAGACGCTGTAAAGCAGGAACCATTATACAGCAGGAACGATTAAAATATCTGAAAATGTCATGGAGCAGGAACCATTAGATTATTTGAAGATGCCATGGAGCAGGAACCATTATGCAGCAGGAGCCATTAGATTTTCTGATGATACCATGAAGCAAAAACCATTAAACTATTAAACTAATTAAAAAGGCTATGAAGCAAGAACCATTAGACTGTTTGAAAATACTATTGTGGAGGAACCATTAGACTGTTTCAGAATCAGAAAAAAAAGATGCTTTGAAGATGCCATGGAGCAGGAACCATTATGAAGCAGGAACCATTAGACTGTTGAAAGATGACACAAAGCCGGAACCATGATGGAGCAGGAACCATTAGATTGTTGAAAGATCCTCAAAGCAGGAACCATTATCGAGGAGGAACCATTCGATTGTTTTAAAATGCAGTAGGAACCATTATGCAGTAGGAACCAAAACACTGTTTGGAGACACCATGAAGCAGGAACCATAATGGAGCAGGAACTATTAGACTGTTAGGACCAAGTACGAACAAGTAGCACCTTTAGCTCAAAATCTTTGCGAGTTGTGTGTGTGTGTGTGTGTGTGTGTGTGTGTGTGTGTGTGTGTGTGTGTGTGTGGATGTCATGCAGCAGAAGCCATACGACTGTTTGAAGATGCCATGAGGCGGGAACCATTAAACTACTTAAAAATGCTGTGAAGCAGGAACTATTAGATGTTTGAGTGTGCCATGAAGGAGGGACAATTAGATAGTTTCGAAGATGCCATTGAGCAGAAAGCATAATGGAACAGGAACCATTAGACTGTGAAGATATCATGGTGCAGGAAGAATTCAATGCCAGGCGCTACAGGACTATTACTCATGCCAGATGTTGAACTTGAGCTTATAATCTTTGCTGGTTGTGTATGTGGACAGAACTTTGGTAATTTACTGGTTACTGGTGTGTTGACATGCTTCTGGCATCTCTGGCCCTTGCATGTATCCGCTCTCTTCGCGAGGGAAGAATCCCTATTGGACGGCTCGCCAGGCCATCGCAGGGCAGGAACACGCGGACGGCTATGCAGCTACTCTTGACGAAAGTCAGCAATGGTTCTTTTACATGAACCTCACACCATAGACAGTGAGAGACATGGCCGGCCTTTGATGACCCAGTTAGCTGCACTGGGGGGACAGTGACGACCTCATGGAGATTGGGGCTCGAACCCCCAACCTTAGGATCAGTGATCCAGCACCATTACCACGAGGCCACCACTACCACGACCTTTGGCAATGTGTGCTCTCCTGCAGTTTTTTTTTTTTTTTTTTTTTTTTTTATGTTTTGCAAGTGAGTCGACCTCGCATGAAAGACAGCTGTCCTCTCCTCACCTCAAATCGGAATAAGGATCAAATCAGGATTGATTGACAAAGGTAAAAGTCATCTTTCATTATTATAATGACAAAGCCTGTAATTCTATTAAGTGGGGAAAAACCCAGCGAGTTTCAGGCTTTCGTACGGTCTGCCATTTTTAATTGACATGAAAAGCCCACAGTCTTCCTTGCAATTATGCAGTTACGCAACGGAGCTGCCCAAGCAAACAGACTTATTGGTGTCTCGGCTTTTATTGCCTCAATTTGTCCTAAATGTCATCTCGAAAGAGAGAGAATATTAATAAACAGGAGACACGCCGATCCTGCGCCGACTCGTTTTTCTCCCATCCAACCTGATTAGATTACTTCACTTACCTGCAGGAAGTTGTTTTTGATAAATATCGGAAAAGTACCAAACCTGAAGCGTCTCATCCTGACTGCTGTGGGGATGTTAGATGCCTACAGTGATTTATAGTGACATGATGCCATGATAAGGAGAGAAAATAATACAATACAGAACAAACTGTACCGCGAGAATCACATGCTTTATTCTCATCCAGTATATTCGTGCCATTTTGGCTCTGCTGCATAACAAAGACTTGTGCTGTTCACACTCAACATGAGGACCAAAGAAGTGTCACTGGCATTGAGGATGATCACCACAATCTGAATAAATCAGAATAAATTACAATATATTACAGTTCGGTCCAAAAACAGTGGTAAGCCTTAAGAACGAAAGGTTCCAACAAGTTAAAAATTCATTTTTTTAGTGGTTCTGGCATTCTGGGATTCGTGTGTATGGACAGATGGGAAACATTCGCGTGTATATGAGCGCCGAAGTCGAAGTAGGACTGCGTGGGGTTCCTCTAGGTCCTTGGGTTTTCTCCTGCTTCCTCAAAAAATAGATCCAATTGTGAAGCACTGTGTGTCTGAGAGATTGAGTACATGGTGTATTGTGATGTACAGGTGGCACCGGCCCGATATCAATGTTCCGTCCTGATGACTTCAGACTTACTGACGACCAGAATAATGCAGGTCGCACAAGTAGATCGTCAAAGATTTAAAACCTGTCACGTTGTCTTCACTATTCTATCGCCGCCCCGTTTCGCTGAGCTTGTGTCTGTGGTAGCCTTCTACTGATTCATGTTTTTACCTGAAGAGAGCGGAACCCGGCATGATCTTCCGGTGTGGTAACCCACTGGACTCGCGTTTCAGTGCGACTGAGATGCTTTTCTGTTCATCGTGTTCGCGCAAAGTAATTATTTACTCAAGCCAGTACGACCATTCTCCTCTTATCTCTCTCATTGTTTGTTGTGGATGAAAATCCCAGATGATTTTTTCACCCAACAAACTCCGCGGTGCATGTTCTGTGATACCGCTAACTACCACTCGAATGGCCCAAGACTCTGAGATTACCCTGCCTGTCACCTGAAGCCCTTGGTTTGTGTTTGTATGATTAAAAAAACATTACGCTCATTGTGCTTGTGTCACATGGCGGACTGGATAATGACATGAATATGCATGTGAACAGATGTTCCTCATAAACTGTTGTTGACCATTAAAAAAAAAAAAGATTAATAATAAATGTGAGCATTGAATCGGCGAGAAGTTGATTTTAATTTAAACCTTATTTATTCTTATTTTTTTTTATTTTTATTTTTTTTAATTCTTGTAAGTGACGCCACTCCTCGGGTTCCTTCTCAACATTCTCATTTACCCGCTCGCTGCTCTGCTGATGTTTGACAGGTGGTTAGGTTTATTTTGTTGTTTTACTGCTGTGTGGTTGTGTAGCCGTGAAATTTAACCGCATGGGCTTATTTAATTACTTCCTCCAGGGAAATATCTCTCAGGTGGCCCACTTGCCAGTGGAGGTAAAGTGTACCACCTCATCAAGAGGGAGTGTCATGGCCTGGGTGTGCGGCTGCCAGTGGAACGGCTTTACTAGACTTTATTGATATGACTCTTGATGGCTCTGGCAGGATGGATTCTAAAGTGTACAGAAGCTCAAATACGGCCAAATGCATCACAGTGTGGCCGGCAGGTCATATTGACTTAATGTCATGACTGTGAGAGCTTCTCGCAGCCAAGAAAAAAAAAAAAAATTGATGTTCTTGACAAAACCTGGACCTTAGATGAGCTGATGTATGCTCAGTGAGGATCAAGCTGGACATCGACAGAAGGCAAACAAAAACCCCCCGATGGCTTCATTACAGAATATCACCGCCAAAGATTACATCAACTGCAAAGAATAAACCCAGCACCGAGCACACAGTTTTAATTAGGATTTTATCACTGTACATTTGTGGGCGGCATGCAATCATCCCCGCGCGGATCAATAAAGAAATATTTGTCTCCTATGGGCTACGCGGTGCTGTAGAGTTTCGGACGTCTGCCACGCAGCAAGAATGTCCCGGGTTCGGTTCCCATGCTCGGGTGTTTCTGTTTGGAGTTTGCGTGGGCTTTCTTCCGGGTTCGCCGGTTTTCTCCCACAGTCCAAAAGCATGCACGTTACGCAAACTGCCGCTTCCAACTCGCTTGTAGATGTGAATCCGATCGGTCGTGGGTTTTGTTGCCCTGGAACGGATGGATGGTCTACTCATGGTTTCAGCCCGCCTTCACACGATGTCAGCTGAGATCAGCTGACGCCAGCCTCCCAGCGACCCGAGACGGATTTTGTAGTTCGGAAAATAATATCTGTCGTGTGTGTTGCCATGCAACAGTAAGCTGTTCAGGGTTACTCCGCCTTCGCACAGTGTCTGTTGAGATGTTCATTAGCCTCCCCGTGACCCTGGTAGTCGGATTCAGCCAATGAGATGTTTACTATGAAAATCCTTAATTCTGACCTCATTGATTTTATCATCCAGGTCATTTCAGACTGAATTTTATTAATCAGTGCAAAAACGTTGATCCGATAAGTGTGTTTAAACACTTGGAGCAACGTTTGAGTTTTAAAAACAGGAGGATGTCTGTGTGTTCAGTGATTACTGTACTGTACTGACCATTCACTTTTTTTTTCTTTTTAATTCTCCACAGATAATAATGAAAATGATACTGATGATGTTCTGATGGATAGCCAGTTAACCCAAGGTAAGCCATTAATGTTCGGATAGATTTATCGATTCATTTTGTTATGGACTCCAAAACAGAACAGAAATCTGTAAAACAGTAAATCTGAGTCATTGCCGAGCTCCCTGTAAACATGAAGTTTTATGCATGAAGTGGAAATATTTAATTGCCAGGATACTCGAGTCACAATTTAACTAAAAATATCGAGGAGTCTATTTCGGGTTGTTCATTAGTAGGGTGTGTGACGTCCCATTTTAACCGTCGCGTTATACAGCCGCATCGCACAAGCAGGTCAAATCCTCTTGATTTTCTGTCCCCGTATCCTCTCGAGAACAAACTAGGCTAATGAGTTAACTAATACTAACTGGGACTGGTGAAACACTTACAGTGGCTGGTTTTCTTTTTCCAGATGTTCTGATGCAAAGCCAGACAGGTAAGCTAATGTTGCTTTACTCACACATCAGGACAAAGTCAGAATCAGAGCTCGAGATGGAAATTAATGTTACTTCAAGTTTTATAAGTGGAATTTATCCTTAAAATAAAATACCACCAAATCTGCTGTTTCTTCCCGTAGGAACTTAGCTTAAACACAGTGTATACGGTATTAGCACATCTGTGTGTGTGTATATATACTGTGTGTGTGTGTGTGTGTGTGTGTGTGTGTGTGTGTGTATATACATACACACACACACACATATATATATATGTATATATATATATATATATATATATATATATATATATTTCACAAACAGCACATCTGTATAATTGTACATACTACATCTGTATATTTGCTGGTTGAACCACCATTTGCAGCAATAACTGCAGTCATGCGTTTGCGAAAAGAGATGATGGGTCTTTCACATGGCTGTGATGGGATTCTGGCCCACTCTTCTCTGCAGAATTGATTAAGATCAACCAGATTGGATGGTTTTTGGGCATGAACAGCCTTTTCTTAAGGTCATGCCACAGCATCGCAATAGAGTTCAGGTCAGGACTTTGACCTGGCCGCTCCAAAACCCTCATTTTGTTCTTTTTTTAGCCATTCAGAAGTGGACTTGCTGGTGGGCTTCAGATCATTGTCTTGCTACAGAACCCGGGTGCACTTTGGCTTGAGGTCTCAAGCTGATGGATGAATATTCTACACCAGGATTTCTTGGTAGCGAGCAGAATTCATGGTTTCATCAATCATGACAAGTCGCCCAGGTCCTGAAGCAGCAAAGCCGGCCCAGATCATTACACTTCCACCACCATGTTTCACTGCTGGCACAATGTTCTTTTTATCAAATGCAGTGTTGCTTTTCTGCCAGATGTAACCGGATGCATTTCTCCCAGAAAGTTCAACTTTAGTTTCATCAGTGCAGAGGACATTTTCCCAAAAGCTTTGGGGATGATCAAGATGATTCTTGGCAAAAGTGAGTCGTGCCTTGATATTCTTTTTTGTCAACGGTGGCTTTCTCCTGGGAACTCTTCCAGGGATGCCATTTTTGGCTCGTGTCTTTCTGATGGTGGAGTCATGAACATTGACATTGACTGAAGCGAATGAGGCTTGTAGTTGTTTAAAAGTGGTTTTTGGATCCTTTGTGACTTTTC
Source organism: Plotosus lineatus (assembly GCA_024760905.1). NCBI lineage: Eukaryota > Metazoa > Chordata > Actinopteri > Siluriformes > Plotosidae > Plotosus > Plotosus lineatus. Next base: position 8,421,092 of record CM045736.1, on the reverse strand, counting down.
CGGTTAGTCTGCGCCGTGCTGGCCACTCCTGGGAACGATCACCACTGTGCCATGCCTTCTCCATTTATGGATAATGGCTCTGACAGTGGTCCGCTGGAGTCACAAAGATTTACCAATGACTTTGAATCCTTTCCCAGACTGAGACATCTCGATAATCTTCTTTCTTGTTTGCTCTTGAAGGTCACTGGATCACGGCATGATGATGTGTGTTCAGGATGGCCTACCTCACCTTGTCAGACAGCTTTTATGTTCGGGATCTCCTGATTGGAAATGTCTGGCAGCAATCCGGCCCGGGTGTGGCCATGAAGTTGAACTCAGTTTCTCACAATATTAAGATTAATCACAATTACCTCACCTTTTAACAAGGGGGCGATTACTTTTTCACAGAGGTTCATGTAGATTTGGATAGGATTTTTCTCTTAACAAATAAAATCACAAGAGGTAAACTGCAGTTTTTGAATATTTAGGTTATCTTTTCTCCTGTTGTTCAAGTTTGTTTGATGATCCGAAAAATGTAAGTGTGACAAAGGTGCAAAAAAGTAAAAATATCAGTAAAGGGGGCAAAAACTTTTTCACAGCACTGTACATTTACATCTTTACGTTCTTCAGTACAGGAATATAAAACATCTGTATATTGCTCCTCGGTAAATTAATGCTTATTTATTTTCACGCTTACTGCCATATCTATAAATAACTTTTCATATAACTTATTTATACATAATCTGTACGTAATTGTTTTTTAACTGTACATACTCATATATATATATGGTGCACTTGCTGCTGTCTGCACTTCTGATTGGATGCTAAACCAAATTTCGTGACCCTGTATTTATTACATGTGTATTAGCAATCAAGTTGAATCGAATCTATTCTAATGAGAAGAATCCAGGCAGGAGAAAATAAAAGTTGTTCAGAGAGTCGAGCATTTACAGCTCTGTGCAGGAGATCACAATCCAGCATGTGCAGTGTACGCGCCAGATGTGCACAGATTGAGATTCCAGTTCTCAGAGTCAAGTGAACAGCGAGCCTGAGCTCAGTACGCCCTCGCTTCATAATTATCATACAGTACATCTCGGCAGCGCCAATGATTTTCTCCTGTGAATTTCTGGTGTTTAATTCCAGCTTGGACGGCTGATTAGATATCGATCCAAGCGGCTCCTTAGAGGGAGTTCCAATGATAAAAGTATAAGAAATGTGTGATTGTAAGATCTGGCCGGTGAAGCCATGTGCGACTTGTGATTTTCTTTTTTGATGATAGACACGGCTGGGGAACATTACGACACGCCAAGCCAGCAACCAGGTACGTAATATCATTCGTGCTTCAGGTGTTGTTTTCAGAGCTGTATTTTCATGCATGTAAAACAGAAATGTATTTGTGTAACTCCAGGATTAATATTTTTTTCGCCTCCTGTTTCCTTGTTCTATTTTTTGGTCAGAAATATCCTCCGCACCTTAACATTTCTGTCCCATTTCCGAAAATGCTAGTTTCAGGATGTGAGCGAATTTTCTTTTCTGCCAAACAGGTTCATTTACCGCAAACTATTCAATAAGTCTTAACCTTTCTCTGTGCGTAACCCATAATAAAAATCATACCCTTTTAAGGCCTTTGATGATGACATGGCGACTGCGACCGTGCTGAGAACTGCGACTTTAATTTCACCCGCAATGTTGAACAGAAACATTAAAAAAAAATCCCGTTTAGTTTCGTTTGTTTGCATTTTCCCATATTTTTATCCCCGAATTTTAGTCGTATCCAAGTCCCACCCATCAAGTACTGCCTCCATCAGCCATCGAGGGCCGCCTCTCTGAGACACCAAACGCTGCCACTCTGTGAACTGCTACAAATGCGTATTTCGGTGAGGCCTAGCTAACTTGCGCGGAAAGTGATATCCACCCCTTTGTATGAACGACTGGCTTGTGATTACTGTAAAGGACTGGAAGGAGAGCAGCCACCATCCCTCCCTCAGTTAGCTCGCGGTTGTCGATGACTGTTGCATCAATTGAGATCTCGAGGACCACATGGGGGACCCCTCATTTTTTTTTTTGGAAGGACTTAAAGTCCTCGTGGTCTACACTGCTGCCCTGATTCCAGCGGACCTGTCTGTACCAAAAGAGAGACATTGAACAGACCGGTGGGGGGGGAAAGTCTCACTGATGCTTATGGCGTAAATTCAAAACAATAAGAAAATTATATAAATATTACAAATTCAAACACATCAGCATTCAAGCGTCAAGGTGGTCTCAGTAATGTACATTATCTGTAATTTCACCCCACCCCCACCCCGTAACAAAGAGGGGAGGAATTAACTATTTGGATCATTGCGTCTCTGAATCAAACACGTGGAAGTGTCTCAAAGCTTCAAATCTCCAAGTAAACACAAAACACAATTTGTTTTGTCACTCTGTGTATTTTTTTCAAATAAAAAAATAAATAAAAGCAATTTACATTTCTGAACAAATTTAATCATAAAGGGCACAGGAGTGTGAGGGGTGTAGCACTTAATCCCGCCTCTTAACGGTGATCATCATAACGTACACATGAGCTATGAACACATCTCATTACAAGCTGTGAGAGTGTTGTAGAACACAGTCATCACTGAGGGAATAGTGAAGAGACACAGGAGCGCGCGTGTGTGTGTGTGTGTGTGTGTGTGTGTGTGTGTGTGTGTGTGTGTGTTTACACACAAGAATCCGACTTGTCTAAAAATATTTTACCAGCATACTTATACATTCTTCTGACTCTTTAGACTTAGTCATTTCATCTCTCTCTCTTTCTCTCTCTCTCTCTCTCTTTCACACACACACACACACACAGTAGGAAGTTGTTCCTTATCCCTCAGGGCATTTGACTTATAAGAAGGAGTCATTACTGTCAAACTCCGAGGCAAGCGTCTCAAACGCTGCTCCCATGCTGATCAGAAAAGGTTCTGCTCCATGCTACAGTGCCACAGTTACCTCGAAGCAGCGCCCTGTGTGTTTTCTCTCTCTCCGCTGTGATGTAGTTTTCCTCTCCCCAGCACTGACAGCCGTGTCACCATCACCATCCTCAATTGCCCGTTTCTTGGATTTGCTTTCCGGCAGACAGAAGCAAAACTAATGTTTATGTTGGCCTAATCCCAAAAACAGGTGCACTTTGCAATTATGCTGCAAAGAGGGAAAAAAAGAGGGGGGAGGGGGAGGGGCAAAAAGTTACACGGAGGCCAAGTGAAGCAGTGCTGCTTAAAACAGAGCCACATTCTCAATTTAGCTTGGAACACCTGCACGCCATGTTTAATGATGTCCAGAGGGTATGTGTGTGTGTGTGTGTGTGTGTGTGTGTGTGTGTGTGTGTGTGTGTGTGTGTGTGTGCGCGCAGCTGATAGATGAAGAGCTCTCGTACTTCATGTGTGAATAAGAGTCCCTCCATAGGGCCTTCAGAGCACATTTCTAAGCATTGCATAATTTATTTCTTTAAGAGCTACAAGAGAGTTGATGCGAACTTTGTCAGAGGTTGTCGCGATTCATGCACCACATGTACACGGAAGCAGGAAAAGAAACGAGCTACCGGTTCACTTTGAGGCGAGAAGAACATTATTGTAATTATTTGTACACTGTAAGTAATCTTTAATAACAATACGTTCATAAAAATATTTGCAGACACCCGTCCGTCATGTCCGTCTGCAGCGCTTCCCCAAACTGCTTCTGCAAAGTTGGAAGTACAGTCAGTCCCCTCGACTCAAGACAGGGTTTCGTTCCCATGTCGCGGTGTTGTGAGCCGGATTTTGTCGCGAGTCAGTTCGCACTACTGGACGATGCAAATTCCGTAGCAAAGTCATAATCTAGGATATAAAAACACATTTCTATGGCATATGTAAGCATAAATAACTGGAAGAGACATGTGTAGGAAAGATATTAAGTAATACAATTCGCAGGAGGTCGGGGAATCCCTGGTCGGGCACCGCACAACAGACGTATTCTTCCTCCACACACGTGAACCAATTCATATTTACAACGCAAATGTCAAAAGTCAGAATAGAAATTCTGATTGGCTTGTGGCACGAGCATCGTAACCTCAAAAAGTCATATGACACCCAGATGAGTTACAGTACGGCCCACGCCTCTGTGCGCAACATGATTTACATGAGCTCAAGTGGACCAAGCTCCGACCCTAACCCCACTGAACCTCAGTGTTCGGGATAAAGCCATGCACCCCAAACCCAGGTAGAAATCCTTCCCGTTTAAATCCAGGGCCGTTAAAGCTGGGCTTGATAATCTGTAAAACTCGGGAAATTGAAACGTTTCTTCAGGGTTCAGACAAAACACTTCCCCATCTTCAGCAAACTTCCACAAGTGCTTTGATTGCGGGTTTGTGCACGGTGGAATCACGCACCAGCAGGGAGGCATGGCAGCATTTGATTGGATATTTCCCAGTAGACCATGAGGCAGTGATTCGTCGACATTTGTACAGGATTACCGTAGCAACAGATTACTTTTTTTTTAGTTTTGAGAAATTATTGATTTGCTTTCTGAATGTAGAGACCGTTTAAATCCAGATAACAGTCTGGGTACACAGAAAAAAATGTAGCAACCCCAGATTTAAACCTACAAAGAGGGCTCAGTGTTAACATCGAAATAATTCGAAAGGCCATGGAATGCGGAGCCGGGCGGGCGAGAGGGAGGGGGGGTGGTGTGCTATTGTTCTGGAGGTTAGAAAATATGCCTGGCATGAGCTAAAAAATAGTCACTTCCTGTTTGTATAAGAAGCTAAGTCATTGAATACACCCCCATGAATCCATGGGAAAATGACAGATGGACATGTGATCGAAGATTAATCAATACAGGTAGACCTCGACTTAAGTCGTTGTCGATTATTCGTCAGTTTTCAAAAAATAGATGGAAAAATAATAAAAATAGAATTTAAGTCATCATAATCATATAATCGTGCCCCACTATTTAAGAAGCACTGAATTAGGCAGCCCTGGCAAATTACACATATGCATCATCACGACATTACTGGCACGTGATTCAAATTTAGCCAATGGCTGAGAGCTTTTGTTTCTCCCTCATGCTGATTGGTTGTAGATGATGTGCACGCCTCTTTTTTCTCTCCTTCACACACATGTTATCAACGTGATTGCTTAAATTGGGAATTCACATTTTTTCGTGTGTTTTTTAAGATTGTTTAAGCGCTATGATGTCACTCAAACGCCCCGCATCTTCTCTAGCTTCTGGTAAGGAGCCTTAGCGCTTTATATATTCATAAATATTATCAGTACAAAATTAAAACGTTTTTACTTCATCATTATTGTGGGGCCGGTGGCATAGTGGTTAGGGTGCTGCGCTCATGATCGGGAGGTTGTGTGTTCAAATCCCAGTTAGGACCCCCCCCCCCCCCCCCCCCACACTGTTCTAAGACCCCTGGGCAAGGTCTTGACCACAAGTGCAGCTACAGGAAGGTTGAAGTTATTGCTGCCAAAGGGGGGTCCACAAAATATTAAATGTGATGGTTCAGTTACTTATTCCTCCCCCTTCTGTCATTGTTTGCATGAAAACCTCTAAATGTTTGGGTGGGTTTCGTTAAAGCAGACACTGTTTTTTCGTCTGTGTGATTTTGACAAAGATGAGATCACATTTGATGGTGATTTTATGCAGAAATGTGAGAAATTACAAAAGGATCAGACACTTTTTCATACCACTGTAGATAGATAGATAGATAGATAGATAGATACATACATACATACATACATATATACATACAATATTATACAAGTAAATTTGGTGTAGTGTAGCCTAGGCTAGCCTAGAGACAAGCTAATTTGATTTAAGTCATTTTTCGATTCCGTCATCTCGCCTGGAACCAATTAATGACGTAAGCCGAGGTATAGCTGTACTGCAAAGGAACGATTTGAGGAAACATGAAATAACAGAGAGAAGTTGTTTTCAAGTCCCAAACCAGTCAGCTGAGCGTTTGTACCTCATTTCTCTTTTTTATTTTCATAAAAATAAATATTTATATACAGACACTTTTCCTGCTCTTGTAATGCGATTATCAAGGTGCTATGATTGGATAACTAATCTCCTGATCTAATAACCAAGATCTGGTATTTTCTTGTTTTAAAAAGAGGGAATGTTGTGTTCTTTTTTCTTCTTCTTTTCTCTTAGACACCTTCACCTCAGTCACTGAAGATCCTGCAAAGGAGATCGTTCCAGAAAGAAGTGACGGTGGTAAGAGCCGCCTCTGAAAGCTCTCCCTTCAATATTAAAGACATCATTAATGTTGGTTGGATAAAAACAGCATGATCATGTTCTCTGGGCATATTAAATACCCAAAAATTTAAATGAGACCCTCACTTACTCAGTCATTTTCTGAGTTGCTCCTACTATTCGGGTCGCAGGGAGGCTAGGGTATATCTAAAAGTGAGTCAAACCATCAGAGGGCTATACACACAACCATTCAGACTCTTATTCACATTGAGGGGGAAATGTGGAACAGCAAACAGGCTTTGTTGTGCATGTCTTTGAACTGTGTGAGGTATCAGCAGCGGTGCCTTCTGTACTGAGAAACATCTGGTAGATTTTGGGGACGAGTCCAAAGAAAGGAGCTTGAGAAATTTCTTTGGTGGCCAACCAAAGAAAAAGAGTGATAAGTAAGAATGTGAGGTAAACGTCTGATCATGTAGTGTGAGTGACCATGATGATGCTTGTGGCTTTTGCCTGACTTTGTGCCAAAATGTGCTGGATGGACTGCTGTGAGGGAGACTTTTTATTAATACAGCATCATATTATTATTATTACACTGGTACCTTGACTTACAAATTTAATACATTCCAAGGGCGAGTTTGTAAGCCAAAAAGTTCGAAGATCGTATCATGGAAAATTTGTTATAAAAGACACTCATAAGTAGAAGTACCACTGCATTATTATTATTATTATTATTATTATTATTATTATTATTATTCGCTTTCGTTCTGTTTGAAGGCAGTCACTAAATAAAAGAACTTGATTTATTTAATTAAGTTGAATGAAAATTATACCTCAGGTGTTGTTCTCAGAGTCGAGAGCCATGCCACATCCACAATATTTTAAAATAACTACATGAGTGTTTCCCTGATACATAAAAATCGAAACACACACACATATGGAAGGTGGCTGACCTTGTTATATGAGGCACCACGCGTATGCAGTACCCGATCTGCTGTACCTTGGGAAGTGCTTTGATAGGCGTGTGCTATGGTCCAATAAGGCATGGTTTAATGTGTTCATGCTCATGTGGTGTTCAGGTGATTTCCTTTCAGTAGTTGAAGTGAAAATGAGTCCTGGAGGCAGCCAAAAAGATCTGTTGGTGTGACGAACCTGTCCTGATGCCAAAGATTAAGGATATATTTAACCCTTTTACACCTGAATTATTTTTTTGCAGTTAAAAAAAAATCACCACTAGTTTTTCCGAATCAAAAAGGCCTGAGGAAACAACCTGAATATATTTCTTTAGACAAAATGATAACATTTATAATAATAATAATAATAACACTCACAATTTCGTGAACAACACAATCTTGCACACTCAAGGTCGTCTCACAGCTGACTGAGGAACGTGGGATCGAGCTTTATTGCATCAGGCGACGCCACAAGTATAGTATCTGTCAAGTAGTTATTAGCGTTTTTGAAAGAGGACCATATGGTCCTCCTGGGTGTTTAAGGATTAAATATGTACAATATATGCCATAAGACATTGAAATATTTTTTTTCCACACATAGGTACATGTTAGCTTGTATGAAGTTCGGTTGAATTTAGCTCCTACCATTGACAGATTATATGTCACAAAATCTTTTGACGGGTGTGGGCGGGTCAGACAGAAGCGTTATGATTTCTCATCGCATTAACAAGTGTCAGCACTGAGCTTATCAGCATAGTTATGTCATTTTCGTGTATGTGTGTGTCCTGTGTTATCCATTTGCATGTTTTCTCACCTTTGCCTGTGTGTGTGGTTTAAAATGGATGGTCTTCAACATCACCACGTAATCCACTCTGGAGTACACACAGCTGTTAGCTCAGATCCCACAGATGAATCCTGCATCCCATTTACAGTGTGTGTGTGTGTGTGTGTGTGTGTGTGTGTTTTATATATATATATATATATATATATATATATATATATATATATATATATATATATATATATATAAAGTGTGTGTGTGTGTGTGAAAGCTCTGCCAGAAACGGTGTGCTTAAGCCCAGTGCAATTAAAGGCATTAGACTGAACCAGCTGCTTCATCTTCCTCCTAAATTTAACTTGTGGTACGTGTGGGCTTTAGTAGTAGGTCAGCTTTTTCATCTGTGTTCAGGAAAGTCATTTGTAATTCATAAAATGTCAACAAGGGATGAACAATTACGAGAGTGTTTAGTGGCACTCCGAATAACACCAACTATGAATCTCAGGCTTTTGACTGAAAACCTGAAGTTGTGAGAAGCAGCTGTGCTTTTAGTGGATAAAAACTCGCCATTACTCTATAATTTTACTAAAGTGCAGGTGTAATCTTACCCACTCAAATCTTAACACGGTTCCCCAGCGCGCCGCCCAAAAAAAAAAGGATTCAAGGATTTAAATTATAATGATTTAACATTTTTAAGCTGAAGATTGAGGAATCTGTGTCTGTTCGGTCACACATTGTACTGACTTCATGGAACACCTCACCCTGAACTTGCTTTAAATTTGTTGATATTAAAATACAATGAGGGAAAATAAGTGTGGTGGATCGGAATAGGAAACCGCAGGTTACTCCAGGTGTAAATGCAGCCGTGAGGGGGGGGCACAAACCAGTGTCTCTCCCTCACGCCGGTCCCAAGCCCGGATAAATGCAGAGGGTTGCGTCAGGAAGGGCATCCGGCGTAAAACAAATGCCAAATAAACTATGCGAATCACAAGAAAGAATGACATACCGGATCGGTTTCGAGGTCTGGTTAACAACGATCGCCATCAGTGCCGTCAACCAACAGGGTGCTGATGGAAATTGGACTACTGTTGGTCGAAGACGTCGAAGAAGGAGAGGCGGGAGGCGTGTCCGATGCCAGAGAGAGAAGAGGAAAGGCATGAGCCTAGGACTGAAAGTAGGGACTTTGAATGTTGGAACTATGACAGGAAAAGGTAGAGAGCTGGCTGACATGATGCAGAGGAGGAAGGTGGACATACTGTGTGTTCAGGAGACCAGGTGGAAAGGTCGCAAGGCTAGAAGCATAGGAGCAGGGTTTAAGCTGTTTTATCACGGTGTGGATGGGAAGAGAAATGGAGTCGGAGTCATCTTGAAGGAGGAGTTTGCCAGGAATGTTCTAGAAGTGAAAAGAGTGTCAGACAGAGTGATGAGTCTCAAGTTAGAAATTAAAGGTGTGATGGTCAATGTTGTTAGTGCTTATGCCCCACAGACAGGATGTGAGCGAGAAGAGAAGGAGAGATGCTGGAGGAGTTAGATGAAGTGATGCAGAGTACCCCCAGAGGTGAAAGAGTGGTTATTGGGGCAGACTTCAATGGACATGTTGGTGCAGGAAACAGAGGGGACGAGGAAGTGATGGGTAGGTTTGGTATCCAGGACAGGAACGCAGAAGGACAGATGTTGGTAGATTTTGCAAAAAGGATGGAAATGGCTGTGGTGAATACTTTCTTCCAGAAGAGAGAGGAGCATAGGGTGACTTATAAAAGTGGAGGTAGGAGCACACAGGTAGACCTACATCTTGTGCAGGCGATGTAATTTAAAGGAAGTCAGTGACTGCAAAGTAGTAGCTGGTGAGAGGTTGCCAAACAGCATAGGATGGTGGTGTGCAGGATGATGCTGATGGTGAGGAAGGTGAAGAAGGCAAAGGCAGAGCAGAAGACAAAGTGGTGGGAAGTTGAAAAGGAAGAGTGTCGGGTTGTCTTCAAGGAGGAGTTGAAACAGGCTTTGGGTGGTCAGGAAGTGCTTCCAGATGACTGGACAACTACAGCGACGTGATCAGGGACACAGGTAGGAGAATACTTGTGTGTCATCTGGAAGGAAAGTAGATAAGGAGACTTGGTGGTGGAATGAGGAAGTGCAGGAGTGTGTACAAAGGAAGAGATTAGCTAAGAAGAAGTGGGACATTGACAAAACCGAAGAGAGTAAACAGGAGTACAGGGAGACGCAGCGTAAGGCAAAGGTAGCAGTGTCAAAGGCCAAACAGAGCGCTGATTGATGACTTGTATGCTCGGTTGGAAAGTAAGGAGGGAGAAAATGATTTATACAGGTTGGCACAGCAGAGAAATAGAGATGGGAAGGACGTGGAGCAAGTTAGATTGATAAAGGACAGAGAGGGAAATGTATTGACTGATGACAGAAGTGTGCTGGGAAGATGGAAAGAGTACTTTGAAGAGCTGATGAATGAGGAAAATGAGAGAGAAAAAAAGAGGAGAAGAGGTGACTGTTGAGGACCAGGAAGTAGCAAAGATTAGTAAGGGTGAAGTGAGGAGGGCATTGAAGAGGATGAAGAATGGAAAGGCAGTTGGTCCTGATGACATACCGTGGAGGTATGGAAGTGTCTAGGAGAGGTAGCAGTAGATTTTCTGACAAGAACATTTAACAAGGTCTTAGAGAGGAGAGGATGCCAGAGGAATGGAGGAGAAGTGTGCCCATTTTTAAGAACAAGGGAGACGTGGCAGAGTTGTGGCAACTACAGAGGGATAAAGTTGATGAGCCATACGATGAAGTTATGGGAAAGAATAGTGGAAGCTAGACTAAGGGCAGAAGTCAGCATTTGTGAACAACAGTTTGGTTTCATGCCCAGAAAGAGCACCACAGATGCAGTGTTTGCCTTGAGGATGTTAATAGAGAAGTACAGAGAAGGTCAGACGGAGCTGCATTGTGCCTTTGTGGATCTGGAAAAACATATGACAGGGTGCCAAGAGAAGAACTGTGGTATTGCATGAGGAAGTCTATAGTGGCAGAGAAGTATGTTTGAGTGGTGCAGGACATGTATGAGAGATGTAAGGCAGTGGTGAGGTGTGCTGTCGGTGTGACAGAAGAGTTCAAGGTGGAGGTGGACTGCATCAAGGGTCAGCTCTCAGCCCTTCTTGTTCGGCTATGGTGATGGACAGGCTGACAGACTCGAGGTTAGACAAGATTCCCCATGGACTATGATGTTTGCAGATGACATTGTAATCTGTAGTGAGAGCAGAGAACAAGTGCAGGAAAATCTAGAGAGGTGGAGGTATGCCCTGGAAAGGAGGGGAATGAAGATTAGCCTCAGTAAGACAGAATACATGTGCATGAATGCCAAGGACCAAAGAGGAACGGTGAGATTACAGGGAGCAGAGATAAGAAAGGTGGAGGATTTTAAGTACTTAGGCTCAACAATCCAGAGCAATGGAGAGTGTGGAAAAGAGGTCAAGAAGCGTGTGCAGGCAGGTTGGAATGGTTGGAGAAAAGTGTCCGTGTGATGTGTGATAGGAGGGTATCGGCAAAAATGAAAGGAAAAGTGTACAAGACGGTGTTGAGGCCAACGATGCTGTATGGGTTAGAAACAGTGGCCCTGGGGAAAAGACAGAGTCAGAGTTGGAGGTAGCAGAGATGAAAATGTTGAGGTTCTCTCTGGGAGTAACGAGGATGGATAGGATTAGGAATGAGCACATCAGAGGGACAGCACATGTAAGACGCTTTTGGAGACAAAGTCAGAGAGGCTAGATTGAGATGGTTTGGACATGTACAGAGGAGGGATAGTGAGTATATTGGTAATAGGATGCTGAGGCTGGAACTACCAGGCAAAAGGCCTAGAGGAAGACCAAAGAGACGATTCATGGATGTGGTGAAGGAAGACATGAAGGTCGTTGGTGTAAGAGAAGAAGATGCAAAGGATAGGGTGAGATGGAGGCAGATGATTCGCTGTGGCGACCCCTGAAGGGAAAAGCCGAAAGGAAAAGAAGAAGAAGAAGAAGACTCCAGGTCAGAAATATAAGCGTATTATATACAGGGATCCCTCGCTACTTCGGGCTTTAATTCATGCGGCGTCAGTGCATCGCTTTTTTTTTTTTTTAGATATTCATCAAATTAAAAAATAAGGAAATTAAAGAAGAACAGGGGGAAAAGTTAAGGAAAATTCCACAAAAACAAGGCCAATTCTGCAAAAAAAACCCCAAACAAACAAAAACAAAAAAATAACCCAAAACCTCTGATCAAAACTAGTTACATTTTTGTGAGGTGCGCATCTGCACGTGTGCACTTGTGCGTGTCTATGTGTATGTATTTATATTTTATTTACATCTTATACATTATCTGTCAGCGTGACCAAAGAATTCAAGGTGGAGGTGGATCAAGGTGCATCAAGGATCAGCTCTGAGCCCCTTCTTGTTTGCTATGGTGATGGACAAGCTGACAGACAAGGTCAGACAAGAAGCTCCATGGACTATGATGTTTGCAGATGACATTGTGATCTGTACTGAGAGCAGAGAACAAGTGCAGGAAAATCTAGAGAGGTGGAGGTATGCCCTGGAAAGGGGAGGAATGAAGGTTCGCCTCAGTAAGTCAGAATACATGTGTGTGAACGACAAGGACCCAACCGGAACGGTGAGGTTACAGAGAGCAGAGATGAGGAAGGTGGAGGATTTTAAGTACTTCGGCTCAACAATCCAGAGCAACGGAGAGTGTGGAAAAGAGGTGAAGAAGCGTGTTAAGGCAGGTTGGAATGGTTGGAGAAAAGTGTCCGGTGTGATGTGTGATTGGAAGGTATCGGCAAGAATGAAAGGAAAAGTGTCAAAGACGGTGATGAGGCCAGCGATGTTGTATGGTTTAGAGACAGTGGCCCTGGGGAAAAGACAGGAGGCAGAACTGGAGGTCGCAGAGATGAAGATGTTGAGGTTCTCTTTGGGAGTAACGAGGATGGATAGGATCAGGAATGAGGACATCAGAGGCAGCACATGTAGGAGGTTTTGGAGACAAAGTCAGAGAGGCTAGATTGAGATGGTTTGGACATGTACAGAGGAGGGATAGTGAGTATATTGGCAGTAGGATGCTGAGGTTGGAACTACCAGGCAGAAGGCCTTGAGGAAGACCAAAGAAGAGATTTATGGATGTGGTGAAGGAGGACATGAAGGTCGTTGGCGTAAGAGAAGAAGATGCAAAGGACAGGGTGAGATGGAGGCAGATGATTTGCTGTGGCGACCCCTGAAGGGAACAGCCGAAAGGAAAAGAAGAAGATGCATTATCTTTGAATGTTTAATTATTATTATTATGAGCATTTATAGCATTGAATATGTATTTATTGATATTTTATATATAGAAATGGTGTGTTCTTTTTTTCTTTTACAATGCACCATCCTTTTTATTTAAAGCCTTACTTCCAAAAAGATGTGTAGCAGGCACAGTAAGCAATAATGATGGCAGAGCCTAGCCTGTCCGTTAGCTTTCTCATTCTTGTGTATATTTGGCATCCTTAAGAGATTTATGGATGTGGTGAAGGAGGACATGAAGGTACATGTACGTATACGGCAGTCGGGGGGGGGGGGGGGGGTGATCCTGCTTCGCGAAAGTTAATGGCCGATGGGGGATCTCGGTCCCAATTAACCGTGGTAAGTGAGGGATCCCTGTATTTAAATAATCAATAATTGGCATGGCGGTAGGGCATCTTTTTTTTTTTTAATTGTATGACAGAATGACGGATGAGAGAACCGCAAGGTGTTCAGATTCAACAAATACGTTTATCATAGTGTGGTTTAGCAATTCATGACACGTGTGGTTCAATTTTCAACCAGAAACTCTTGGCAAATCATCTTCAATTTTTGAAGCGGTAAGAAAACTAATAAGAAAGGGTTTCCCTTTTGAGTTTTCTTCCTGTCATGGTTTTGTTCCTCACGTGTTCTCCCTGTGCTTGTCTGGGTTTTCTTCAGCTGCTCCGGTTTCCTTACACAGTGCGAACACGTGCACATTATATTAAATTGCTTTTTCCAATTTACCCCGAGGTTTGTGAGTGAATGGTTTTCTGTATGAGTGTTCACTCTGCAATGGTCTCGTAAGCTGTGCACCTTTGCCCAGTGTTGGCTGAGATAGGTTCCAGCCTCCATACAACCCGAGTTGAATTAAGTGCATTAAACAATTGAATGCGTGAGTAAAACATTTCTTGGTTATGTTCCAGTACATCGCCAAGATTCTGCATTCCTGTATTAGTATAGCTATGAATTTCATTAATTTTGGGAAAAAAAAAAAAAAAACCATGTTGGGATAAAATTAAGACGTTCTAACGGCCGAGGGAAATCGAGCGAGCAGGTGTGTCTACGAGAACAGGCGTTATGTAAATATATGTTAATTTGGTGGTGTAATAAGTACATTTAAGTCCATGGTGTTTTGTTTTTCTTTTGCAAAAGTAAATATATTTTCGTTCCTGTGTGACTTCCTGCCATCTAGAATTGCTGTGTACTTTATTGTCACGTGGAATATTAAAGCACAACGTGATGTCGTTTGCACAGACGCTCCTCTATAGTAAAGTATCATTGTGTAATACGCCTGTGATTTCGAAACTGTCGGTATCTTTGGCTGACTGAGTGGATAACAATACAACGCAGACCGTCGACTAGCAATCGCTAAATAGTTTGCTTGTTCGAATAAGAATTGCTGATTCCGCGTTTGTTCGCGAGTACTTCTCGGCGATACAGGAGAAGAAAGAAAGAGACTGATACTGAATTATAATCAGAGCTTCTCGAGACAGTTTTCTTTTCCACTGTTGCATCATAGTCGCCGCACAGCTCGACATCAGTGTGTGTGTCATCCCGTGTGAGCGCCGTTCTTCTGTAAGGATCACGGTGACCCATTAGTGTGGAAAAGTATTTTTCTTTTTTGAAGCTCGACTCGAATTTGTCTAGTAAATATATTTAGGGGGGAAAATGTTTTTTATTGATGTTCTATTATGGTGATCCTGTCAATGTGTCTTCGGCCTGAAAGCAACTCAGAATAACCGTGAATACTGAAATATGACAAACAGCATGGACTGCATTGCTATACTGAACGTGTGAATTTCAACATTTCACATTTAAGCACACACAGAGAGAGAGAGAGAGAGAGAGACACAGGGGGGGGGACAAAGAGAGACGGAGAGAGAGAGAGAGAGAGAGAGAGAGATAGACAGAAAGAGAGCGATAGAGAGAGTGAGAGATAGACAGAAAGAGGAAGAGGGAGATGGAGAGAGAGAGACATAAAGAGAGGGGGCACAGAGAGAGAGAGAGAGAGAGAGAGAGAGAGGAGAGAGAAAGATAGAGAGCGGGACAGAGAGAGAGAGAGAGAGAGAGACAGGGAGAGAGAGAGACAGGGGGAGAGAGAGAGAGAGAGAGAGACAGAATCAGATTTCTCATACCGTGTCAATACCCAGTCAACAAAGCTGCACGAGACACTGAGCTTCCCCTGAACGGTCAAAGCTTGAATTCTCATCCCGCTATGGCGCACACACTCTTGACAGAAAGAGAAAGAGAGAGAGAGAGAGATGGAGCAGAAAGAAGAGAGAGAGAAAGACAGAGAGAGGGACGGAGACAGAGAGAGAGAGAGAGAGAGAGACGGAGAGAGAGAGAGAGAGAGAGAGAGAGAGGGAGGGAGAGAGAGAGAGAGAGATGGAGAGGGAGAGAGAGAGGGAGGGGGAGAGAGAGAGAGCGAGAGAGAGAGAGAGAGGGAGGGAGAGAGAGAAAGACAGAGAGAGAGAGAGACACGGAGAGAGAGAGAGAGCGAGAGAGAGAGGGAGAGAGGGAGGGAGAGAGAGAGAGGGGAGAGAGAGAGAGAGAGAGAGAGAGAGAGAGATGGGGAGAGACAGAGACGGGGAGAGAGAGAGAGAGAGAGAGAGAGAGATGGAAAGAGAGAGGGGGGGGGAATCAGATTTCTCATACCGTGTCAATACCCAGTCAACAAAGCTGCACGAGACACACTGAGCTTCCCCTGAATGGCCAAAGCTTGAATTCTCATCCCGCTATGGCGCGCACACTCTCGACTCACAGCATGCAGCTATGTAGCGGGGGGGAAGCGGCTTGTGACGGGTCGGAGCTTGAAGTCATGCTGATCAGTCTTGCGAGGGCACTCACCCAATTACCCGACACTCGGGTGCGAGAGAAGCTTTCCCATGTCGGTTCAGATGGAGACTGTTTTACCATTTAGCGCACTTTCCTTGATCAATAAAATCTCCGGTTGGCACTGTAACAAGTGTGCGGAGCAAGGCACATGACCCGTGAGTGAGCGCGGGGAAAAAAGAAGTATTGCCTTTTTTTTTTTTTTTTGATTATGTTGCTAAGCATGCTGATCCACGTACTGACAAATCGTTCTTCATGTCAAATAAAAAAAAATAATAATAACTGGCTGGGTTGCCGAGCCGTACAAAGCAGTTTTACAAAAGTCTGGCTCGAGATGATAAAGTCTGATGAACAAGCTCGAGGTGATAATGACGAAGGGGAAAAAAAAAAAACCCAAACAAAGAACCTTTTAGAGGAACCAGATTCACATGGGAACTGTTTTTGCAGTCATACAGAGAATAAAACGGCGCTACGTCTATTGAACGGATGCAGAGTGTGCACTAATATCTTATTGTGAAGAACGACGCCCGGATAAGTAGAAGACAACGGTCAATAGGACGCCGGAGTCTGTTGGATTAGCCATTGATATTGCATAAATTATATTGTGAAAAGTGCGTTTTAGCAATACGCTGTGGATTTCACACGGTATGCTTTCGGGGGAGGGAAAGCGCTTGGAGTTGTGTCAGAGAATCGAACCACGACGTGACTTTAGCTCGGACCGAACAAAACATGACGGGGATGATGACGTTGTATTTAATTTGATGGTGACAGTCATGAGCTCCAGCACGGCCGCCTTAAATAAGACACACACACGCACACTATTCAAGGATAACATTTACACCGCCTGATGGTCTGCAGCTGGGCAGCTCCATTCACAGTAAGCTGTACCACACCGTGCGTTCTGAGACCTTCCGCAGCCAGGAAAACAGTGTCAGCAGTTTGTGTTACGGTGGGTCTTCTGTGGGATCCGACCCGAAATACCAGCTCATCAACCCACACGCAGCAGTGAGCGATTTGAACCCAGGCGATTCTGAGCAGATCTTCTGCCTGTTGTTCATTCGATCACCTTTCGTAGGTGGTTAAACGTGGCAGCTGTGCAGCTCAGTTAAATAAACATGAAAAAAACCACACAGATGTTTCAATAAATAAATCATTTAAAATGAAATAATTAAACCATACTTAAATAATAAATGCATGTTTGTCTTTTTTTTCTTTTTTTTTTTTTTTTTAAACTATGGGCGGGGCACAGTGGCGCAGAGGTTATGAGGAGCATTTCCTGAGCAAAGCACCCGGCAAATGTATGTGTGTTTGGATGCTCTTCATGGTGCTCCAGCTTTCTTCTCAGAGTTTCACGAGAAGTGCTTTTGGCTAATTGGCTGATCCAGATTGGCCCGAGGTGCGAATGTGAGCGTGGTTGTTTGTGATGGTCCTGAGATGGTGTGGCGAGCTGTTTTGGGTGTATTCACCTTTGCTCAGAGTCAGCTGAGATGGGCTCCAGTATTACTGCGACTCAAATAAAGTATAAAGTGGTTCGTAAAATGAAAATAAAATTCATGAAAATATTTTTAGCATCAAATACTTGTGCACATCTGTCTGCGTATGTATTTATAGTGTAGTTACATCCTATGCATTATTTTTGAATGTTTAATTGTTACTATAAGCATTTATAGCATTGAATATGTTCAGTTCAGTTCGTTTTCTGTAACCGCTTACAGAACCAGTACCCTGTACCACGAGGCCACCACTGCCCTCAGGTGTTGAATATGTATTTATTGATATTATATACACATATTCATGTACGTGTACGTCAGTCGGGGGGCGCTGGTGTTGATTGTACTTGGCGGAATTCGGCGGTCGCAGGGGATCTCAGTCCCCATTAACCGCGGAAAGTGCAGGATCCCTGTATGAATTTGCTTCAGAAAATCTGTGCACCATTTTGCTTTTCTGTACTCACAGTGCTGAGGATATCTGGAGGATATGAGCGGATATCCTATTAGTCGAGGAGACAATCAGAGCATTCAGGCCATCCAGTGAATGTGCATATAATACGTAAATAAACAACGTATTCCATCTCTAAACGCAGCGTATGCTTGTGTGTTAAAGTGGAGGATAAGAAGTCTGCAGGAGAGAGCAAATCTGAGAAAGACGAGCACGAGGAAGACGAGGCGGATTTCGAGGCAGGCACTGATGGCGCTGGTAAGTTCTCCTTAATTTCACACAAAAACGTTGAGATCGGGACACGAGCACTGTTAGAACCCATCAATATCTGTTTTGTGTTCCACCGTCTCATGGCTGGGTGTGAAGATACGCCCTCACTCCTCGCCTTGTTTCGGATAGATAATTCAACCCAAGTCATGATTTTTTTTTTTTTCCTATTCATAAGCAGCATTCAAATTTGTCTCTGGGTGCCATTATTAAAAATGATAACTGTAATCTGGCTGCCTGCTGGCCATGCAGTTTGGATTGGCTGAGTTTGAAAAGGCTCATAAAATAAGCAGAGACTGTTGGACTGTTTGAATTATGGATCAAAACAGTTTGACGACTGAATTAGAATAGGCGTGAGGCGGATTTGTCAAATCCTTTAGTTTGTTATTTCTGCTTTCCTGCTCAAGGGGTCGAGAAGGAGAAGCGTGCCAGAGAGAAGACTGAGAATGCTCCTGTTAATACAAAAGACGACGATGTGGACGGTACAATTCTATTTTTTTATTCTTATAGAATAGAATACATGAATATTTATTAACTTGGGCAATGCTGCATTGATTAGCGGTGGCATTTTGACCCAACAGTTCAGGTCAGTAGATATAGAGCCTTTCACTATGGAAGCAGACACAACTCTGCCAGATAGCATGAGTGGACGTCCCACAGATTTATCCAGTGGTGAAAATCAGGTCTCTTGCTCCTCGAGGTTCTCATATTACCCTGGAGGACTACACTGCCCAAGGTAGCACACCCCCAAAATAATAGGCCCCCGTTGAGCCACACTCCCTAAAGTCCCAGACTTCCCAAAGAAATACACCTCCAAAGTACTACATTGCCCAGAGGACTAACCCCCTCAAAAGGTATAGGCCCCCGTAATACTACATTCCCCATAGGACTAACACCCCCCCAAAAAAAAAGTAATAGGTCCCCATTGTCATACATTCTCCATAGGACTACCCCCAAAAGTAATAGGCCCCCATCTTATGATACTTCCCAAAATAATACACTCCCCATAGGATAATCTCCCAAAGTAATAGAACCCCAAAGTACTACACTCCCCGTATGACTAACCCCCCCAAACTAATATGCCCCCATAGTATTACACTTCCCATAGGTCTAAAAATAGTTCCCCAAAGTACTGCACCCCAGAGGACAAACCCTCCCATAGTATTACACTCCCAATAGGACTAACCCACCCCCAAAGTAATACACCCCAATGTTCTACACTCCCCATAGGACTAAACCTTCCCAAAGTACTACACTTCCCATAGGACTAACCCCGCCCAAGTAATACCCCCCAAAGTACTACACTCCCCATATGACTAATCACCTACCAAAGAAATACAGCCCAAAAGTACTACACTCCACATATGACTAATCCCCGCCAAAGTCATACACTCCCCTAGGACTAAACACCCCAAAGTACTACATTCCCAAAGTAACAAACCCCACCCCCAGAGAAATCATTCCCCAAAATAATATATCCCCCAAAAGAAATACGCTCTCCAAAGGACTACACTTCCCAAGGTAATACACCCCAAAAGTAATATGCCCCGCATAGGACGAAACTCCCCCAAGTACCACACACACACACACACACACACACACACACACACACACACACACACACACACACACACACACACACACACACACGCAGACCCCATTGGAATATCTTCCCCAAAGATACACAGATGATTGGTTTAGAAATAAAGGCATTTCTCATTTACCCAACTGTGATTTGGGATTTGAACTCAAAACATTCTGATGGGTCACAGACCCCTTGAGTCACCACTTTCGAAATTATAATACCTGCTCATAGGGTGTAATTATTTGCTCAGGAAAACTCTGCTCACAAATGGACTATCAGGCTGGAAAATTAATTCATCTCGCTGTTATTTAATTGGCTCCGCCTTCTACTTTCCATTCAAATGGCATAAGTGTTCAGGCACAAATAGCAGACAGCAGATCAAACCTGTTCCATTATTCATGTGAAAGACATGGTCTTGCATTGACATGTTATTAAATCTGCTGTATATTTTTTCTGGATGTTTTTGCGTGTGTGGCATTTACACCTACACTCTCTGATGCTCAGATTTGTCAGACACAATAAACCACACTTTGTAGTAGTGCAGCAGCTTCGGTGGGATTTTTAATCATCTTTAATGCACTGCTGAGAAACAGCCCACCAGCCAGTAATATGCAGCTAACAGTGGTGCTTCTCACACAGACTGCAGTCCACACAATGACTTTGCAGAACACAAATTAAGGTGAAGCTCTTTTATCCGAAAGCCACATGTAAATAAATCCGGCTTTGCTAAGGGCAAGAAAAGAAAGAGCTGCAGAATTGAAAATTGAGTCCCGTCTCTCGCTCTCAGACAGGTGAAGATTCAAAGTAATGGCCCCTGAGCCTCGGTGACTTTAAATGAGCTCGGCCTTCGCTCTCTGTTGAACAAAGTGCATCCAGCCAGACTCTCGTCATATTTTACTGTTTCAAAAACACGGCCTCTCACGCTGTCTGGGTTTATTTGTTTGTTTGTTTTATTTATTTTTGTCACATATTAATGATTTTATGGCGCTTGGTTCTGACGTTGCTACTGCTAATGGTGCTCTGCAGATGTGGATCGTCGATGAGTCTTAATTGTGTGTCAGGTTAGTATATTTTTCACTTGGACCAAGCTGTGACAGACAGGACGTCTGGGGCTGGGGGGGGGTATGTGTTAGTGAGAGGGAGAGAGAGTTGGCAGAGAGGTATAGAGTGTTAAAGTCGAGCTAAGTGTGCGTGGGAGGAAACCTTGAACAGATAAGAGCGGAAGCAGGCCAGCCACTGGTGACACACACACACACACACACACACACACACACACACACACACACACACACACACACACACACACACACACACACACACACACACACACACTGAAATCAGGCTGTCCACATTCCTTAAAAACAGAGATGCTGCTTGGACAGATTCAATTTCTCATCCTTTTTCTTCATCCATGTTTTTTTGTCATCACTGGCTGCTGTCTTTGTGTTTGTACTTTTTTCTGCAGATAAGTGTACTTTATAAGAAACATTCACATATTTTTAAAAGCCCAGGACCATTAAAATGTGTGAAAATATTTTTATTCCAAACCCTTTTTTGGAATAGATTTTTTTAGGTAGACGGATAGATAGTTCTCTGTTAGAAAGATACATTATGTAAGCATGTGTTAATTATTTATAAGATCTGATTTGACCTTATTTCAGCTGCAAGAGGAAGAAATAAACATTGGTTAAAGAAGGGCTGTTTATAGTCGGCCTAATAAAGTTCATGACAGGAAACTTGGCCACAATAGAAGTAACTCAAAACTCGTAGAAAGCACAATGTGTCCATTTTAGTCAAAAAAATATATATATATATAATTTTGCTGTAATATTCTACATAATGAGTACATCAGAGGGACACCACATGTCAGATGTTTTGGAGACAAAGTCAGAGAGGCTAGATTGAGATGGTTTGGACATGTACAGAGGAGGGATAGTGAGTATATTGGTAGTAGGATGCTGAGGTTGGAACTACCAGGCAGAAGGCCTAGAGGAAGACCAAAGAGAAGATTTATGGATGTGGTGAAGGAGGACATGAAGGTAGTTGGAGAAAGAGAAGAAGATGCAGAGGATAGGGTGAGCTGGAGGCAGATCATTTGCTGTGGCGACCCCTGAAGGGAACAGCCAAAAGGAGAGGAAGAAGCTGTAATATTCTGCATAAGGAATAAAGTATTTTTTTGGGGTCCTGTAGAAAACTTGATTTTTCGCCTTTGAATCGCTCTTCGGTGGGAGGGGTAACTTTACACTATCCAAGCTACAGTCGGCTAAAAATCTGTTCAATCATTTGCATTATCCTGCTTAAAAAAGGCAACCATTTATCAGTATGTAAACCAAGATAATGGCAAAAATAACAGTACACAGATATTAAATCACCATATCAGCTATAACCTTCTGAATAAAATGAAACACATCTGCACGTAATATTGTACAACACATTATACTATAAGTCTGCTCATTGAACGCATGGTGCATAAGCTCAGTGCTTTCAAATGGAGAACACATCTGTTTTTACTCTTCCATATTTGGAACGTCACACTTTTTGCAGTACAATCGAGCCACTGTGTGATGTAATATTCATGCAGTGTTTCTCCACATGAAGTACAGTCCGGTGCATTTTGTTGGGAACTGACAATCTATGCATGTGGTCTTTTATTAAGTTATGGTTTATTTCCACAGGAAACACTTTGATGTGTCTGCTGTTTCCCATGTTTGTAGGTTCAGATTTCGGTTCTATGCAAACAGTGAGAAGTAATACAGAAATAAAATTAATACAATGGGACCGAGGTGACCTTTAAATTTGGATACAACTAACGTGTATTCCTGTTGTTTATGATTTCTCGATTTACTCGCCGCCATCTTTGAGATTGGCAGTTGATGTTGGTATTGGTACTGTACGCCTTGCAATTTTGTGCATTAGTTGAGGTCAGTAAATCGACTTTCACATAATCGCAATTAAATTCTCCAGCGCTCTTTCAAATCTTTTATCTTCAGTCAGATGTACGGTGCAGGCATGCAGAGAGGTCTGAGCACTTTGTTAACTAAAGGTTAAGTCATTTCATCTTTTGTGGAATGCGTTACAAATTCATCTCGGCATCATAAAGCAGTGAAAAGCATGAAATATTTGTTAGAATAATGAAGATGTTTTATATGGCTCTGAAAATGACTCGAACTCATAAGTGTATGTGGGGGACTCGACAAGGATTTTTTTTTTCCTTCAAAAGAAAAGGTTTACAAAGACCATTGTGCTATAATAATTTAGGCTGTTTGGAGTATGAGAAGAAAACTTTTCTTGTAGTGAGCGAATTCTGTTAGTGATGGTAAATAAGGATGAAAGAAAGATTAAAGATGTATTTCTTGCCTTTTTTTAAGAGCATATAAAATGCTTGTATGCTAAGATGGCTCTAACCATCTTCACTCGTGAAGCTGTCAACGGTTTTCTCTGATTTATTTTTTGTAATACACCAACGAGACTATTAGATATTAAAAATCTTGACCGCTTTTCATGTGACGAATCCAAGTAACATGGTGAACAAAAGCCAGATGTAACCTTGACTTATCGATATGGTGAATGAACATGATAAATCGCCACGACTTTGACACAAGGTGCAGTGGTGGCCTGGTGGTAAGGTGCTGGATCACTGATCCTAAGGTTTGGGGTTCAAGCCCCGCTTTCCATGCTTGTCACAGTCCCGGCCATGTCTCTCACTGTCTATGGTAGGAGGTTCATGTAAAAGAACCATTGCTGACTTTCAACAAGAGTAGCTGCATTAGCCGTCCAGTGTGTTTCCACCCTGTGATGGCCTGGCAAGCCGTCCAGAAAGTACTTTGCCCTCGCCCGGAGTCGGCTGGGATCGGCAGCCTCCTAATTAGGATTAAGCGGTTACAGAAAATGAGCGGACTTTGACACAGCAGCACTGAAAGTGATTCAGACCAATTCTCAAAGTATCATGATGTAGACTATTCTACACTAATATTGTACCTATTCTTAGGATGTCACACCATCCCGCTGTTGTGCCGAGGCGAACTGCTGTTATTTCAAGAGTACCCGAGGCTTTAAGCTTCCATCTGAAAATCTACTTGCGTAGTCATCGAGCAATAGTCCAGCCTTTGCCCCGCCCATAACGAAACGATCAACTCTTTACATAAAGTGTCCATCACAGCAAACTAAAACAATTATGTTTGTGATACTATTTACATGGAGAGTCTACATATAGTTGAAAGGCTAGTCTACATGAACTGTAGTCTGTAGAGTTATGGTCTAAAACAACGGTTGTTGTAGGCTTATAAATTTCAGATGTGTAAGTTACACAAACTTTTATTTTTCGAATGTATTCTTCATGTTGTGGTGTTTTCCTGCATTAAGTGAAGTAGTTTTAACAGTGCAGATAGAGATGGGTCCGTTTTGCTTTTGACAAACTCTTAGCTGAATAATTTTCACTGTACAGCTGGAACAATAAATGTTAGGGGGAAAAAAAAGGGAACCCTCGCTGACCGAAATAGTGTAAACCCCATACTGCACACTAGAGGGAACGTGTGATCGTGTCTGTTTTGTTTTTAGAGTATGAAGTTCGTACAGCCCGAACAGCCGATTCTGTGCTTTCGTTACAAAGTAATTAATAATTAGTTGTATTTTAATGGATGAATCATTTTTTTTTAATCATGGTGAATAAAATTTGATATTTTTTAATAAGAAAGCATTTTAATAATAATGCTTTTACTTGGTGTTTAATGCTTTATTTAATAATATTGTTTGTTTTTAATCATTGTCTAAAAATAGGATATTACTCCAGTTAAGAATTGGAGATTTTTACTGAGTCTCATTTAGTTATAACAATAAATGAACAGAATATTAAAAAAAAAAGAATAATAGCGGTGCACAGATTATTCAAACAGTATAACTGGAATCAGACTGTTCTCTGTCTGTAAATTGACCAGCACTCAGTTTCAAATGTCTTATTCTGTGCCGGTCACTTTTATGCTCATTGATGGTTCATGGACTGCAATTTAAATAATTTCAAAACCTACACACATGGGGCGAGTAAAAGAGCACACGGCGTACCCTGGAGTGAAGAACTATCCCCACAAGGGAACATATCCGTTCTGCGTAAACAGCACGCACTCACAGACAGTTAGATTTTCAGACTTTGTATACTGGTGCAGCGTCTGATGTCTCATATTTGTTGTTTAGTCAATTTGATCAATAAAGTAAAGTCACCTGGATGCAGGATAGCAACTGAGCATGTGCAGAAATATGCTAGACATGATTAATACATTTTCCTTGCACCTGTTTTCATTTGGAAAAGTGCCACTTAATATACGCCAATCCATGAAACGTTAAATAAACATTACAGAAATGTGTATATTTTCTTCTATAATTTTAGTCGTATCCAGTTCCCTCTTGGCAGGTATTACCTTCCTGATCACATGACCACCACCGGGGGTGTAAGCATACACCCTCTCTGTGACATGCAATGCTGCCATCTGCCTCTTTATGAACTTCTGTGCGTGGGTATTTGGGGCGGCCCAACACACTTGGAGGACAAGCACAATCCGACCCCTCTTACGAATGAGCTCACAGACGCTGATGATTGGCTGGTGATCACTGTGAGTGACGGGGAACTGAGTGCATGCCACCCCTCTCTCCCGTAAGAGTCCCATGGAGTCCTGGTCCTGTGGCATCAACCTGGATTCGAACTTGCACCCTCTCAGCTGATAGTGACGCATCTTGTCGAAGTGCCAGTCGAAAAATTTTTATATGCTGGACACAAAATCAGCTGGACAATGGAAACCTAAATAACCAATTAAGTTAGTCGGTGCATTTCTGGGAGGCGGGGATATTTTACTTCAGTGATCTAATAGTTTTTGCCTGAGTGTAAATTCACAGATTCATAGCTATGCTGCACTATGGAGTTGACAATTCAGGCTTAATATGTTGGTGTATTCTTTTGTCTTGTCTGCTGTATTCACGTCAAGTCTCATGTCTCTATATTTCTTTATGGAGCAGCAGAAAAACCGTTAATTAAAAGAAATTCTTCTGTATGCCGCCTTCTGTAATGGTTGTGAATCAGCATATGAGATGCAGAAGAAAACGAACAGTAAACAAGACCAACACATCAAACGCAAACCTATATTTTGTCCTTAGATATCTGAAATCAAATAATTTACTTGGAAATCTCGACACTGAAATCTGCCGAATACTTTGAGGTATCTGTGAATAACTTGCGAGCAATTTTTGACATTTATTTCAGCAATAAATTAAATGAGACCCATTTCCCGTCTTGTTTGTCCTTCTCCTGTACCTGCGATATTCTCATCCTTCAATAATTCAATGGTCCTTTATTCCTGATTGAAGTATTTATCCCAGGCATTACTCAAAGCTTCATAGATTTCTTTTAATGAACTGTTTTCCTAATGGTTCATTCAGTTCATGAGCTAATGGAGCCCATCAATGTAGGACTGATGGAAATCAGTAATACAGCTGACCACTGCTGTATGTCTCGGAACATTTAAGTGGACCTCTGGAGAGAAACTTTCACTCAGGAATCTTTGAACTTTTTTTTTTTTTTTTTTGCATGGCACTTTTGTTAAAAATCAACTCACCTAGCCAATATCAAATCTCTAAAAGGCTCAATAATAACTGTTATCCCTTCACCGTAAACATTTTAGCTTGTGCTTGAACTTTGACCCTCAACTTTGACCTTAAATCCTGTCTAAGTTCATGGGTATTTAACTGGTTTTGGTAACTGGTGATTCTTCAGCCTGCAGTGTGTGTGTGTGTGTGTGTGTGTGTGTGTGTGTGTGTGTGTGTGTGTGTGTGTGTGTGTGTGTGTGTGTGTGTGTGTGTGTGTGCACATAAGATTTTTCAAAGATGACCTCATGACCTTAAACTTTGACCTGTGACCATAGAACCTGTACTAGTTCATGTGCCTTATTAGTGAGTAATTAATGAAATTCTGTTCAAAATCCGTTGAGGGATTCGCAAGGTAAACGCACCCACAAGAAAGATCAGACAAACAGGTGCACGCATGCTCGGACAGGACTAAAATGTAACGCCTCCGGCAGCCTCATGGTGCGTGGCGGCGGCATGATAAAATCTAATATCTCATTGTACTTCCTTTAGCTTTGATTCCAGCGTACAGTCACCATGGCACAGTGGCAACAGTGTTATGAGATGCATTATTTTTATATATATTTTTTTTTCGCTGAGATCTTGTATTGATGACAAAAGAGTCCAAGCATTCTGTGAACTGTTCTCCGTCACATGTCGGAGACCCTCAGAGGAATAATGGCGAGGACTCTGTGATGACCTGTTCTTAAGGGTTCAGAGCCTGTCATCTTTTCTGTTTGTGTTTTTCATGAACAGGATTTCAAGATGCAGAACAGGGTGGGAGGCGGGTGATTAGTGGTTGTGTCCCTGTTGGGATTTTTGTTTGTTTGTTTTAGAATACATGTCTTGTTCTTTTCACACTTTGTACCTCTGACATACTCAAATATTTCACTCCTGAATGCAAAGTAGGTGGGAAGAAATGTGAGAAAACCGTGGTTCTTGCTGGGAAATATTGAGATCCTCCTTTGATGCAAGTGAAAGATTGGGAAACCTAATCGTCCAGATGAAGTGGAGTCTTCACGGAGACTCTGGACTGCACTGAGAGAATTGCTTTGGGGTACCATATTTTCCGGACTATACGTTGCTCCGGAGTACAAGTTGCACTGGCCAAAAAAAAAACAAAAAACCCCATATTAAAAAAAAAAAAAACAAACCCACATACAAGTCGCACTGGACTATAAGTCGCAAACACATGGAAACAGTCTACCTTGGCTCGGAAATCTGCTGGCAGTTTCTATGATGTTCTGGTCCTCGCTCTGATAGAGAGGCGGTTGCGTTGCATAGATTCTTCTCTTTGACAACTACTCGGACGTGGAGATGCAACTGCACTGTTGACAAGCCCCTCCCTGAGGCACATTGCTCAACACCCATGTGCGAGCACGTTCCTCTAGCTGTGACCATCTGGCTTTTAGCCCCCGAAGAGGTTTTTTTTGTTGTTGTTGTTGTTTTCTTCATTGCATTATTAATAATCTCTGCTTTTCTCCAGTCCCACACAAGTTTCTTGTTCACTCCAAACTTTCCGCTGCTCGATTACCATTGTCTGCTGCATATTTCACTACTCGCAGCTTGTAATCTGCAGAATTGGATTTTGTTTTTGGGGACATTTCTTCAGTGGTACAGGATGACCAGGTACTGGTACCCAAGCCTAGAATGCCCTCTTGCGGTTGTGAATGTAAAAATAACAAAAGTGAAATTCTGTTTGTTATTATTATAACGGACAGAATTATATGTAATAATTTCACATATAAATCGCTCTGGAGCATAAGTCGCACCTTCAGCCAAAGTATGAAAAAAGTGTGACTTATAGTCTGGAAAATACGGTAGTTTGAGTATACCCCCCCTTGGTTTTCTCTCTTGCTTGATCTGTATCACGCATGTCCCGCTGGACAGAGGTCCTGCAGCAGACACAGATCAAGCCAGAGAGATGGTGTCTTTCAGTCGTCTTCGGGACGTGTGCGGTATCTGCGGCAGGGGATGGAGAAGTGTCGGCTGACCTTTTCAGACTGTTGCAGCTATGACCCCACCATAAAGATACATGAATGTACAGTACTAATGTGGTGTTGGGGAGCAATCAGGAAAACAGTCTTTTCATTTAAAAAAAAAAATACATTGTCTGTTTATGGATTGATAAAGAAAGGAATTAGACTTAAATGCTAAATGTGTACATGTCCATTCCCAACCTCCATAAAGATGACCGAGCCTGATCATCTGCAGCTGAAAGACGGGGAGACTCCAAACCGAAGAACTGATCCATTGTGCTCTCTGGTGTCCCTGCAGCCTGATTAGCATCAAAGCTAACATGTGGGAGAGAAACCTCTTACCTGTGTCCATGAGTGGAGCTTTGAAGATCTGCTTTTGATCAGCACCCTCATCCATCCTGCCGCCTTTTAGGTTGAGATTCAGGGGAGAGATGGGAGGAATACATTGAGAGAATATACGTCAGTGCACACAAACAAGGGAACCGAGTGATTTGTAAGGAATGTGATTTGTGTCTGATTATGCAAAGAGCCAGGTTTTGTCAGGCTTGATTAACATAATCCTTTGTCTTGGTTTTGTTTCTCAGCCCCGTACACTGTACTCTACACCCACAACCTAATGGTGTCTGTGGCATTTCCAGACTGGAGAGAGCTTTTTGAAATAAGGCGTCTTAATTAAGCATGCACGCTCCACACCTTAGGATACTCATGACAGTGAAATCATTAGAATTTTTAATTAATGTAGCAATTGCCCCATGCTGTTTATACCATATGGATGCACTTTAATCAGTTTCTTTGCCCTGTTATTCAACCAATGTGCCTTTTGCCCTCCTCCCCTCCCCCACCTTGTCATTTTCCTTAGTAACAAGCAAGAACAGCAAGGAACCAGACAGTCAAGAATTGGTGGAGTCCATGGATGTAGAGGGTAAGCATGAGCATCACCCCTTACATCATCCCTCCATACAAATGCATTATCTTGAATATCCTATTCTCTCGTATGTGCAGCAACCCGTATGAACCTCGCGTCGTTTATATCAACAGTGCTTATTTTATACAGCTCTAATGGTAATTTAAATAATCTCGGTTCACTCAGAGGTGAGCTCGCTCTCATCATTTCAAATAATCATCATCATTAGCATTTTTCCAAAAGTATTTTTTTCTCATCCCATTGATCTAAAGAATAATAATTTGTGATTAATACGAAGCAACTTGATGTAAAAATGTGGAAGTAGCAGACAGTAGTGCATGAGCGTAATGTGGATGTAAATTGGCCAAGATTCAACGACATACACCTGCACCGTGCATTTAAACTGTCATTATAATAAATTACGCTCGCCTGTTAAAACCTAAGCATTGCCTTCTGGTGAATTAATGTCTCTACTTATCAAATCCAGTTGAGTTAAGAGCATATTGGGGTAATTATATAAAGGACTTTTGCTTTTACATCGCCAGCATCACCCCAATTTATCATTTTTCTGACAGTTTGCTCGCTTTTAGTGCAAGTCTCTCCCCCCACCTACCCCCACCCCCCCAAACCCATCCTTGACATTTCCACTTGCTTCCCGAACTCTGACCGTAAATACCAGCGCTTCACCAGGTACAAAGATTTTCCGGGTGAATTTGCATTTCTTTTGTGTTTTTACCTGTTTAAGCCCTCAATCTCACAGACAGACTCTGGGCTTGCATAGCTAGTGGCTTTTCACTATGCTAAATAATTCAGGGTGTGTTCAGAAAGGGTCGAAGCTACCTGTGACAGCTCAGTTTAGCAGGTATGTAGGTCATGCCAAAGCTCAACCTCTTTTTGGATCTTTTTTGTTGCTTCTTTTCATTCCTCTTCATGTCTTTACATGTCTATTTAAAGCTTTCATCTTCTTGCTCTGAGAGTTTTACCTGCAAATTGTGCGTTTTACTCTCCACGTGGCAGGAGACATTAAGTAGCTCAGTCATATCGTGGCATCGCACGTTAAAGATGATTTAACATCAACTCGTCATTTACAGCGATGTAAACAATTCGCGTACACAACCTATCCTGCTCTCGCTGTCTCTCCTTGTAATACACAAGTGCGAACCCCTGAGGCGGCTGGCCCCATGTTTCTCTTTTCACCTCACTTTGAGGGCCTCGTGTTTTCCTAACAATATCCTCTCCACTCTTGTTGGAGGAGATCTTTCAGAGCAGCCGAGTGCTCTTTGAAAAGGCTCTACTTACAAGACCAACTCTAACATGCACAATGTTGTAATTTTGGATAAAGCGTCCCAGCCGTCTGGTGCTGCTTCTCGCCCCGTTCCTGTCTCGCTCCTCAGCCTCCTTTTGCTCTCTACCCATCTTTGGTGACAAAAGGACGACTACAGACAAGAGGGTCACTTTTTTTCCCATTGAAGGAACGAGCATCTGCTGAATTTATGACCCGCCTCAGACCCCAATTGCTTCTCAGCTCAGTAGCTTTTAATTGGCTTCGATTGTCCAGAGCTTTATCATGTCACAGCAATGGAATAGGGTTAAAAAAAAAAGAAAGTGAGGGGAGGGGGTAAAAAAAAAAACCTCCTGGACATTCAAGTACTTCCCACAATGCTCCTCTCCAATCACTCATTCATTGGCGATACAGCCACTCAAGTTCCAATGACCCTCGAATATTTACACATGAAAATAAGGGTTTGTTCTTCACATTTAGCACTTCATTAACTCTGTAGGCTTTGCTGCTTCTTAAAGGTCGTTTGGAAGTGTTTCCCCATAAATGTAGGGAGCTCTGGGAATGAGGTGACACACAAAGGTGACATCAGTGCGTACTGAAGGCGCAGAGGCCACCGGCAACAACGTGATCAACATCATCATGACCATTTTTTAATCAGATAGATGAGAAGGCATAGAATTCAAGCAAACAAAGCCACGACTGCACAATGTAAGGAAGAAAGCATCTCCTGAAGAAAGAAAAACAACGTGCTCGCCATGTTCGGAAGAAAACCGTGACGCTTTCTTACTTTGCTTACTCGAAAGGCGTGATCACACGATGCCGATCATGATCCCAGTCGGTTTCGGATGTTACATTGGAGGGAATCGGAGCTCGACAGTACACGTCAATGTACTTTCTAGAATTTAAGGTGAAATATTTTCGATGTTTGGTGGTAAATAGCAGAACCATAAGTCACATCAGATGTGATCATTGTAACATTATTAAATTGAGGGGGGAATCAGAACATTGGTGCTTCTAAACAGCTACAATCGCAACATATTCACACACACACACACACACACACACACACGCACACACAAAGACCTAGGCCCAATCTGAAACAGCCAATTAACCATAATGTGCATGTCTTTGCACTGTTTGGAGAAAACCCGGACAAGCTCAGTGAAAACATGGGAACTCCACAAAGGAACCTCATGACTCAAACCCAGGATCTTCATGCTGACCTTTATACACCACCATTCAGTTCATCAGTTCATTTTCTGTAACCACTTAATCCTAATTAGGGTCACGTGGAGGCCGGCACCCATCTCAGCCGACTTCGGGCGAGGGCAGAGTGCACCCTGGATGGCTTGCCAGGCCATCACAGGGCAGAAACACTCTGATGGCGATGCAGCTACCCTTGTCGAAAGTCAGCAATAGTTCTTTTACATGAATCTCACACCACAGTCAGAGACATGGCCGGCCATTGATAGCCCAGTTTGCTGCACTGGGGGGACAGGGACAACCCGTGGTGAGTGGGGCTTGAACCCCCAACCTTAGGATCAGTGATGCAGCACCTTTACCACCAGGCCACCACTGCCCCTATACACTACCATGCTGCCATAAAAAATGAAACTCTGCAGCAGGTATGTTCTCATTTTAACGAAATCCGTAACTGTGTCTAACTGTGTTTATGAAATAAAAGCAGGCCTGAGTGGTGGAGTTTCCTCACTTCCATTTTCTTTAATGAAGTCCTCATAGAATGTGTGTGATTGCAGGAAAACATGGTCCATACTATGATGAGGATGTGACAGTCGGTGTTGACACGAAGGTTGCCTTCGATTGTAAGTCTCAAGGATCACGAGGCTCTGACGAGTAAAACATCGATATTCCTGCTTTTTCTTGAGCATTCAAGCTCCTGTTAAAACTGCATTCCTCATTGCCACAAAACCATGCTGATCTTTGGCGATACTGCGGCCCGGGTGGAGGGATATAACTCGCTCTTCATTGCCTCGTGAGATATTGAGCATCTTTGTTCAATACACGGATGATGGGTTTTTGCGCCTGCCTCAAAGCATTGCGTTTTTGTGCCCATTTTAAAAGGAGACTTTTTCGATTAACCCAGGGAGTCAGGTCTGAAAGGGATCCTCTAAGGTGCCAGTCACATGTCACTGGTTTGATTACGTGCATCTTCTGTCCACCGTGTGTGTGTGTGTGTGTGTGTGTGTGTGTGTGTGTGTTTTCTTTGTTGGGGTTAGATAAACTGAAAGTCAGAGAGCATGAAATGTGTACGCTGCAGTTCATGAAAGGGGGAGCGCTCTGTTAAAGTTCTCATAGTTGGAAGAATAATGATGGAGACTTACGAACCAAGTCATTAGCGATTCATACCACTTTAAATGAACCTGGCTGTGTGACCAATGACGTGTAATCAAAGCCTGCAATTTTAAATGGGCTAGTGGGACTAAGGGACATGAAAATGAGGCTCAATTTGTTGGATTTCACATCATCCTGAAACACTGAGTCGACTATTTTGATTAACAAACAAGAATTATCAGTAATTATTTTATTTATATATATATATATATATATATATATATATATATATATATATATATACATACACACACACACACACACAGACACAGTGGTACCTCACCTTACGGTAATCCCAGCAAACGAAAAATCCAGGTTACGAAAAACATTTTTCAAAATGTTTTGTCTCTGTATACGAAACAAGTTTTCCTTACGAAACGCGCCAAACGCGCCATTCAAACAATGCACGAACTGCTCTGCCATTGACTATCATCAAACATCCCGCCCTGCTGGCCTCCCATTGGCAAGAAGGGATGACGCTGCTCCTCCCATTACCTATCTCCCAACATCCCACCCCTCTGGCCTCCCATTGGCTAGGAGCGATGATGCGGCTCCCTCCCATTGGCTATCTCCCAACATCCCGCCCCACTGGCCTCTCATTGGCGAGGAGGGATGACGCAGCTCCCTCCCATTGGCTATTATTTTTGTGTAAAGGACAGAGTTACTGTTGTTTCATTCTTGCTTTATTTTTTAACTCAGGCTTTTAACCTTCCATAAACATTTGTAAGATTATAACTCTGCTCAGAATACATGGTCAACGCACGCACGCGCACACACACACACACACACACACACACGCGCACGCGTGATTTCCGGTGCAAGTGAAAAGAAGAAGCGGGATCGTGGCATGCGATTTGAGTGATTTGAGTGAGCAAAGGAATATGGCCAAACCCGTCTACCATCAGTACGATATTGAAGCAGAAGGAGGTCTTAAAAGGTATAGTACTTTTATAATTTTTAAAGGGTTTAGGGGGTAGTATTGAGGGCCTTGGAATGAATCATACGTATTACATGTAAAATGCAGTTCAATTTACAAAAAATTCACATTACGAAAAAGGCTCTGGAACAGATTAATTTCGTAAGGTGAGGTACCACTGTCTTCTTTTCCTTTCGGCTGTTCCCTTCAGGGGTCGCCACAGCGAATCATCTGCCTCCATCTCACCCTATCCTCTGCATGTTTTTCTCTTACACCAACTGCCTTCATGTCCTCCTTCACCACATCCATGAATCGCCCTTTGGTCTTCCTCTAGGCCTTCTGCCTGGTAGTTCCAACCTCAACATCCTACTACCAATATACTCACTATCCCTCCTCTGTACATGTCCAAACCATCTCAATCTAGCCTCTCAGACTTTGTCTCCAAAACATCTTACATGTGCTGTCCCTCTGATGTTCTCATTCCTGATCCTATCTATCCTCGTTACTCCCAAAGAGAACCTCAACATTTTCATCTTCATATTTCATTATACATATACACACAAGTTATTAATTATAAAAACACACACACTAATATATATATATATATATATATATATATATATATATATATATATATATATATATATATATACACACATACATACATACAGTTGGCTCCCAATTTACTAACTTAATCCGTTCCAGAGCCCTTTTCGTAATGCGGGGATTTCGTAAGTAGGGGTCGCCTTTAAAAATGATAAAAGTACACCAATTTTGTATGAAATATGTGTTAAAAGTAAAAGAAAATTATTTATTAAACCATTTAAACATTTTATTAACACAATAAACCATTTTATTAACATATTTATTAATTAAACCATTATTAAACATTTTTATTAACACACACACACACACACACACATCTCTCTCTCTCTCTCTCTCTCTCTCTCTCTCTATCTCCTTCTCTCTCATGCGCGCTGAGGGCCACGCCCACAAGATGTGAATTCAAAGCGCATTCCCTGGTTGACAAACTCAACTTTAATTTGATTCCTGAGGGATCGGACTTCCAGATGAGCTCAAATGCGCTCATTTATTAAACATTTACTGAATTAAAACAACTTAAAAACTAAAGCATTATTCTCTCTCTCTCTCTCTCTCTCTCTCTGCGGGCCACGCCCACAAGACATGAATTCAAAGCGCATTCCCTGCTTGACCATTTACTGAATTAAAACAACTTAAAAAACTAAACTAAAAACTAAAGCGTGAAGCTTCCTTCTGTGTCTCTCTGGAAGGCCAGCAGGCGGGATGTTGAGAGACAGCCAATGAGATAGCAACTCGAGCGTCATGTGAAATTTTGATTGGCGCGTTTGAATTTTTAATTTCTTTTCGTAAGAGGGGGTTGTTTCATATTTCGGGGACTGAAACTCAGGAAAATGTTTTTCGTAATCCGGGGATTTCGTACAAAGGGGTCTTCGTAAATTGGGGGCCGACTGTGTATGTATATATATATATATATATATATATATATATATATATATATATATATATATAAAAAATGCAGCTGTGAGGGAGGGGCACAAGCCAGTGTCTCTCCCTCATGCCAGTCCCAAGCCTGGATAAATGCAGAGGGTTGCGTCAAGAAGGGCATCCGGCGTAAAACAAATGCCAAATAAAACATGCGAGTCATATCAAGAAAATTCATACCGTATCAGTCGAGGCCGGGGTTAACAACGACCGCCATCAGTGCTGTTTGAAGACGTCGAAGAAGGAGAGGCGGGAGGCGTGTCCATAGGCAGAGAGAGAAGAGGAAAGGCAGGAGTCTAGAACTGAAAGTAGAGACTTTGAATGTTGGAACTATGACAGGAAAAGGTAGAGAGCTGGCTGACATGATGCAGAGGAGGAAGGTGGACATACTGTGTGTTCAGGAGACCAGGTGGAACGGTAGCAAGGCTAGAAGCTTAGGAGCAGGATTTAAGCTGTTTTTTCATGGTGTGGATGGGAAATGAAATGGAGTAGGAGTCATCTTGAAGGAGGAGTTTGTCAGGAATGTTCTAGAAGTGAAAAGAGTGTCAGACAGAGTGATGAGTCTCAAGTTAGAAATTGAAGGCATGATGTTCAATGTTAGTGCTTATGCCCCACAGGCAGGATGTGAGCTAGAAGAGAAGGAGAGCTTCTGGAGTGAGTTAGATGAAGTGATGCAGAATACCCCCAAAGATGAAAGAGTAGTCATTGGGGCAGACTTCAATGGACATGTTGATGCAGGAAACAGAGGGGACGAGGAAGTGATGGGCAGGTTTGGTATCCAGGACAGGAACGCAGAAGGACAGATGTTAGTAGATTTTGCAAAAAGGATGGAAATGGCTGTGGTAAATACTTTCTTCCAGAAGAGAGAGGAGCATAGAGTGACTTATAAAAGCAGAGGTAGGAGCACACAGGTAGACTACATCTTGTGTAGGCGATGTAATTTGAAGGAAGTCAGTGACTGCAAAGTAGTAGTGGGGGAGAGTGTTGCCAAACAGCATAGGATGGTGGTGTGCAGGATGACGCTGATGGTGAGGAAGGTGAAGAAGGCAAAGGCAGAGTAGAAGACAAAGTGGTGGAAGCTGAAAAAGGAGGAGTGTTGTGTTGTCTTCAAGGAGGAGTTGAAACAGGCTTTGGGTGGTCAGGAAGTGCTTCTAGATGACTGGACAAATACAGATAATGTGATCAGGGAGACAGGTAGGAGAATACTTGGTGTGTCATCTGGAAGGAGAGTAGATAAGGAGACTTGGTGGTGGAATGAGGAAGTGCAGGAGTGTGTACAAAAGAAGAGGTTAGCTAAGAAGAAGTGGGACACAGAGAGGACCGAAGAGAGTAAACAGGAGTACAGGGAGACACAGCGTAAGGCGAAGGTAGTCGTGTCAAAGGCCAAACAGAGGGCGTATGATGACTTGAGTGCTCGGTTGGAAAGTAAAGAGGGAGAAAATGATTTATACAGGTTGGCAAAGCAGAGAAATACAGATGGGAAGGATGTGCAGCAAGTTAGAGTGATTAAGGACAGAGAGGGAAATGTATTGACTGATGACAGAAGTGTGCTGGGAAGATGGAAAGAGTACTTTGAAAATCTGATGAATGAGGAAAATGCGAGAGAGAAAAAAAGAGTAGAAGAGGTGACTGTTGAGGACCAGGAAATAGCAAAGATTAGTAAGGGTGAAGTGAGGGGGGGCATTGAAGAGGATGAAGAATGGAAAGGCAGTTGGTCCTGATGACATACCGATGGAGGTATGGAAGTGTCTAGGAGAGGAAGCAGTAGATTTCCTGACAAGAACATTCAACAAGGTCTTAGAGCGTGAGAGGATGCCAGAGGAATGGACGAGAAGTGTGCTGGTGCCCATTTTTAAGAACAAAGGAGATGTGCACAGTTGTGGCAACTACAGAGGGATAAAGTTGATGAGCCATGGGATGAAGTTATGGGAAAGAATGGTGGAAGCAAGACTAAGGGCAGAGGTCAGCATTTGTGAACAACAGTTTGGTTTCATGCCAAGAAAGAGCACCACAGATGCATTGTGCCTTTGTGGATCTGGAGAAAGCATATGACAGGGTGCCGAGAGAAGAACTGTGGTATTGTATGAGGAAGTCTGGAGTGGCAGAGAAGTATATTAGAGTGGTGCAGGACATGTATGAAAGATGTAAGACAGTGGTGAGGTGTGCTGTCGGTGTGACAGAAGAGTTCAAGGTGGAGGTGGGACTGCATCAAGGGTCAGCTCTGAGCCCCTTCTTGTTTGCTATAGTGATGGACAGGCTGACTGACGAGGTTCGGCAAGAATCTCCATGGACTATGATGTTTGCAGATGACATCGTGATCTGCAGTGAGAGCAGAGAACAAGTGCAGGAAAACCTAGAGAGGTGGAGGTATTCCCTGGAAAGGAGGGGAATGAAAGTTAGCCTCAGTAAGACAGAATACATGTGTATGAATGCCAAGGACCCAACAGGAACGGTGAGGTTACAAGGAGCAGAGATAAGGAAGGTGGAGTAAGTACTTAGGCTCAACAATCCAGAGCAATGGAGAGTGTGGAAAAGAGGTGAAGAAGCATGTGCAGGCTGGTTGGAATGGTTGGAGAAAAGTGTCCGGTGTGATGTGTGATTGGAAGGTATCGGCAAAAATGAAAGGAAAAGTGTACAAGACGGTGTTGAGGCCAGAGATGTTGTATGGTTTAGAAACAGTGGCCCTGGGGAAAAGACGAGGCAGAGCTGGAGGTAGCAGAGATGAAAATGTTGAGGTTCTCTTTGGGAATAACGAGGATGGATAGGATCAGGAATGAGCACATCAGAGGGACAGCACATGTAAGACGTTTTGGAGACAAAGTCAGAGAGGCTAGATTGAGATGGTTTGGACATGTACAGAGGAGGGATAGTGAGTATATTGGTAGTAGGATGTTGAGGTTGGAACTACCAGGCAGAAGGCCTAGAGGAAGACCAAAGGGCGATTCATGGATGTGATGAAGGAGGACATGAAGGCAGTTGGTGTAAGAGAAAAACATGCAGAGGATAGGGCGAGATGGAGGCAGATGATTCGCTGTGGCGACCCCTGAAGGGAAAAGCCGAAATGACAGGAAAGAAGATATGTATATATATATGTGTGTGTGTGTGTGTGTGTGTGTGTGTATGTTTATAATTAATAACTTGTATGTTCGAAAGTTAATACAAAAACACTGTATATTTCTAAACGATAGTTTTCCAGCACAAAAATAAATGTTATATATAAAGTGTTCAGACAATAATATGTTAATAAACAAAGCAGCATATTATATATGAGTCGACTTTTCAGACAAAAATTGTAATGAAGGCTGCTTTGATTTACAAATAAAGAATCGAGTGTGACAGTCAACATTTCCGGGAGAACTGTGGCTGCTTCTTTAGCCCATTCGCTACTGCAAACCACCGTAGTGGTGCCGTTTTATTACTCTTACGTCTGCGCGAGCCACTGTAGTGGCGATGATGAAAACTGAGCTTTTAAACTCTGGAAACCACTGAAGTGATTAAGTACACCATCTGATTGGGTAGCTTGTTCAATCAAAACAACCAATATAAAGGTTGTGGCCATGTTATAAGTCCATATTTGGAGTATCCACAGAGATATAAACCGGAAATAATTAATATTAAAAAGCCTCATTGATAACAGCTCGTCTGTGGGTCTAACAAAATGGGGGACACGTCTGATTTTATGGAAAGGATTTTGACGGATTTTGACGATGTGCTCTTGACACTTCGACCTTTCAAGTCATGTCCAGTAGTTCACTCTCCATGAATTAGAACTCGAAAAAACATAACGTGTGAATCTCAGCTATCCGGGCGTTTCTGTCTGTGATCGGCAAACTGTTGTTCATAAAAAATAAACAAACACTCTTTCGATAGCATCCAATATATCGCATTTATAAAGAAAAAAACACTATCTGACTGCTATGTCGAGGTTTAATGTTCCAGGTATTTGGAAATATGAAAAGCCAAAAGCATATTTTCTGCTGAGGTTGAAGGCCAGAACTGGCCCCATTGCTCTCGGCAAGATGTGACTGCAGTAGCGAATGAGTACAGAGACCCAGTCGACACTTGTAAAGCTGCAAAAAACTGGACCTGATTCTGATCTACTTTCAGCAAAATCTCATCACACCTAACATTGAATAAGTTCCATCAGTTTCTGTTCACTGTGCTTCATAGAATTTTTATATAGAGATCTTTAATTGAATGTCTTTATTCATATGTAAATGTAAGGCATCTTTGTTTGACACAACGCCTTTGCATGTGCTGATAACTTTTACACAGTACTGTATAGGAAGTGCATGCTGGGACTGATTTGATCCTCACCCTGAATGTAGATTCCTGCAGTTGTGTCTCGATTTCCGGGTTAATTTAAGCATGCTCTGGAACAGTGATTAAAAAAGGAACACACAAAACACAGCAGGTGTAAGAAACATATGAATCAGGTGCGCTGTAAGGTGATTGGACATTTGGCCACGCCTACCATGACAACCATCTATTTGAGCATCTGGTTCCAGATGGCGTCACCTTTGGCTTTTGAAATGAGCTGTATTCTTCTGGAAGGGCTTTCCGCTCAATTTTGGAGCGCGGGTGTAGGTTTTTGTGTTTAGGAAGTCAGGCGATAAGGTCCAGGGTGCAGCACCCTGTTTCCAGTTCATCTCAAAAGTGTTTGGATGGGTTGACGTCGGGCCTCACGTCTTTATGGAGCTTGCCTGGTGGACAGGTAGGCCATTGTGCTGTAACAGGTTTATACAAAGATTATTCTATAATTGTACAGGCCATCTATGCAGTTAAGAGCAGCAGGGGTGCACCCTGAACATCTCGCCAATCCATCAGCGCTCACTGAACACAAGGGAGCAATCTGGAGCAGCCAGTTAGGCCGAATGTGGTCGTCTTTGAACCGTGGGAGGAAACCAGAGTAACCAGAGGAAACTCGTACAAGCATGGGGAGAGCATGTAAACTCCAAACAGAAACGCCCAAGTCGAGCCCGGGACTCGAACCCAGGACACTTTTGCGTGTTCGTCACTATACCACAGTACCTCCCAATAATATTTTAGACCTTTTTTTTTTTTTTTCTACTCACGATCAAACACCTACCAGCAAAAGTAATCCATAAAATCTCAGAAGTTAATATATATTTTATTTCATTCCCAAAACCAATTAAGTCCCAAATTGGACCTTTAACTCGTGCTCTTACTTCAACCAGTCGGAACTTGTTGACTTTCTGTACGTTACGAGCCTGTAAACATGGCACTGTAGCGGAATAATGCGGATATAAATTTCAGGTACAGTACATCCCCCCGATGTACCGAAAACAAAGTCCACAATTCATTCTGGGTCGAGTCCCTTAATAGGTATCATGACTTGTGTTCTGGCAGGGAAGTTGTGATCACTTTGATGTGAGTCAGTGACCGCGCTGTCATGGCCTCTTAACAGGCTGCTTGAGATTTTGTCAGGTTTGTAGCACAGTGTGAGAGTATTTTGTGGGTGGCTTGCTCCCTTTAATGCTTTTAGATGAAGTGAGGAAGGCTTGCAGCTGTCTTTGATGAATAGCTTCAGGTGTGCTTTATTCTCAGGCTGAATATTTGTTAGCAGAATTAAGTCAGTGAATATTATTCAAACAAGACATTCTTTTATGACATAATAGTGAGTTATAATGGCAAAGATCAGAAGCAAGATCCTGATGTACACACTCTGAAAGAAGGTGTGATGATTTGTGTGTGAACGGATTTTCATTCTGGTGTTTTACACTCTATATATATATATATATATACACACACACATACATATACAGTGGTACCTCACCTTATAATAGATAGTCCCAGCAAACGACAAATCCAGGTTACAAAAACATTTTCCAAATTCTTTTTGTCTCTGTATACGAAACAAGTTCTCCTTACAAAATGCACCAAACGCGCCATTCAAACAATTCATGAGCTGCAATACATTGACTATCTTCCAACATCCTGCCCCACTGGCCTCCCATTGGCTGGGAGGGATGACGCAGCTCCCTCCCATTGGCTATTATGGAGCTGCATCTCCCATAATGCTTTTCGTGTAAAGGACAGAGTTACTGTTGTTTCAAGAGTTTTTTGAGTGTGCTCATTGCTTTTCTTCATCTTCTTCTTTTCCTTTTGGCGTTTCCCTTCAGGGGTCACCATAGCAAACCATCCGCCTTCATCTCACCCTATCCTCTGCTCTATCCTCCACCCTATCTGCTTTTAACCTTCCATAAACATTTGTAAGATTTTAACTGTGCTAAGAAGACATGGTCAACACACCCATGCACACACTCACACACACACACACACACACACACACACACACACACACACACACGCGCGCGCGCGCACGTGTGATTTCCGGCACGAGTGAAAAGAAGCGGGATTGTGGCATGCGGTTGAGTGATATCGCAAAGGAATATGGCCAAACCCGTCTATCATCAGTATGATATTGAAGTAGAAGGTCTTTAAAGGTATGCTTTTATAATTTTTAAAGGGATTAGGGGGTAGTATTGCAGGGGGCCTTGGTGGGGCCAGTGGTGTAGTGGTTAGGGTGCTGTGCTCATGATTGGGAGGTTGTGAGTTCAAATCCCACTGAGACCCTCACTGTGCTAAGACCCCTGGGCAAGGTCTCGACCACAAGTGTGCCTCTGTTCACCCAGCAGTATAAATGGGTACCAGTAAAAATATACTGGGAAGGTAACCTGTGATGGATGAGTGAATGTTGTTGCATGTTTTGGGTAGAAATGCACAAAATGCATCGAGTCATCCACATACAGAAGCAGAACACTGTAATGCCTTCAACTTTTTATCCCGTCTATGGCTTAATGATTCCACATTGGTATTTTATGTACTTATAAAATACCCAGCTGTCACTCAAGTGTGGCATATAGTTTATATTGGCTAAAACACTAATTAATCCTGACAGCAATACGTTTTGGTGTTACACTCTGTAATTAATTAGCTCTCTCAGGCATATTATTGATTCTTTCAATTGCATGACGCTTCAAGTACAATGGCACGTCACGTCACGCTGCAGATGGTGGAATAAACAGTACACATCACAAAAGGCTTAGTGATTAAAACAGACCAATTTGGCAGTGGTACCTTCAGTACTGCATGAAAAACAGCTCATTCATTCGTAAATCTCCTCTGATTCTACTTTAAATATCATACAAGCCATAAATGGACTCCAAGTGATATGCAGCTCAAGGCCACGGATATATTGGGTTTGACTCTGTCACTGAATGATTATCCACAGTATGACTGTACACTTCATAGAAAACATTTATTTTCTGAACCACTTAAGCCTAATCCCTCGTCACAGGGAGGCTGGTGCCCATCTCAGCCGACAGTCCGGCGAGGTCAGAATACACCTTGGACAACTCGCCAGACTATTGCAGGGCAGAAACATGCTGACGGCTATGCAGCTCCTCTTGACGAAAGTCAGCAATGGCTCTTTTACATGAACCTCTCACCACAGACAGTGAGAGACATAGCCGGCCTTGAATACCCCAGTTATGTGTACTGGGGGGGACAGCAGTGACAACCCGCTGGTAGTGGGGCTTGAACTCCTGATCTTGGGATCAGTAACCCAGCACCTTATCACCAGGCCACCACGGATATAGTATACATCTGATTGGTTCACGACCTCCCACAGTCTCAGGGGGAAACACCTCAATTAAAATAAAAATAAAACCAAAAACAAAGCCTAAAAATCTTGGGGTTTTTTTTTTTGTTTGTTTGTTTTTTAATTGGCAGTTGTTTCCGAGACTTCTTCAGCGATGT
Organism: Plotosus lineatus; assembly: GCA_024760905.1. Classification (NCBI taxonomy): domain Eukaryota; kingdom Metazoa; phylum Chordata; class Actinopteri; order Siluriformes; family Plotosidae; genus Plotosus; species Plotosus lineatus. The sequence goes on along the minus strand of CM045736.1, from coordinate 8,377,941 downwards.
TTACTTTGCCTTCTGCAAAATGTAATGTTAAAAAAGACAGTTTTCCAAATGTTACAGTTAAAATGCCGTAGTTAGTAGATGGTAACACATGATGGCTACATGTGTAGTTAGTAGATAGTAACGTGTGACACTTAGGTGTGTACTTAGTAGAAGGTAACTTATGATAGCCACGTGTGTAGTTGATACATGGTAACCTATGACATTTAGGTGTGTAGTTAGTAGATGGTAACGTATGATAGCTACATGTGTAATTAGTAGATAGTAATGCATGACACATGTGTAGTTAGATGTTAACGTCTGATAGCCGCATGTAGTTAGTAGATGGTAATGTATGATAGCTACATGTTAGTAGATAGTAATATATGACACGCGTGTAATTAGTAGATAGTAACGTATGATAGCCATGTGTGTACTAAGTAGATGGTAACGTATGATAACCACGTGTTTAGTTAGTAGATGGTAATGTATGATAACCACGTGTGTACTTGGTAGATGGTAACGTATGATAGCCACGTGTGTAGTTCATAGATGGTAACGTATGATAGCCACGTGTGTAGTTAGTAGATGGTAACGTATGATAGCCACGTGTGTAGTTAGTAGATGGTAATGTATGATAACCACGTGTGTAGTTAGTAGATGGTAACGTATGATAGCCACGTGTGTAGTTAGTAGATGGTAACGTATGATAGCCACATGTGTAGTTCATAGATGGTAACGTATGATAGCCACATATGTAGTTAGTAGATGGTAACGTATGATAGCCACGTGTGCAGTCGACAGTAACGAGCAATTGCAAGATCTGATAGGATTCTGATAACCAGCACGAGCCGGGGCAGTCCACGGGAGCTTTTGCTTACTCGGTGAGCTCCACAATAAATCTACAGTTTGTCCAATTGTGATCCACAAGCACAGGAACGGCTCATCAGGAAGAAAACAAAGTTTTGTAATGCTCCTCAATCTTCACATGCAGCAGCCTCTTAAATCATACGCACTGAGTTGTAACATCGCCGTTGGGTCTGACCCCCGTGAACCAGTCGGTAAGAGCATGTTGACTCTCTGGTGACACATCAGCTCATTATTTGTGTGAGACAGTCGGGCTGTGCTGACTAACAACACATCCTGTAGCTCCCGCTATCTTGGGAAGAAATGGAAGTCGGCAGATCTAATTTTCTGCCTGTCTGAGTATGAATATGACTTATGTACCCCTGCTACCCACCCACTGTGGTGAGACAGGGGCCCGAGATTACTGCGAAAGTACTGACCACATAAAAGAGGTTTTAACGAGCTTTCAAATTCTCATTATTGCAAAATGCTTTTTTATTATAAGTGAGTAGATTAAGTAAAGGGAGAAGCCCAACTGATTTGAAGCATATTAGATGTGCCCTGTTGTCTGAAACCAGCTACAAAGCCTCATTCGGTCCGAGCGAATGAAAGGAAGGTGTTTATTTCCGTTTCTCGGGTATTTAAAGATTCGCCACGCTCCAAGCAACGATTCCTCAGTCGTATTACGGATAAAACTTGTTAGTTTCTAAAGAGTTCTTCGCCTCATTGAATTTCAAAATTTCGAGAAAATATACACAGGTTTCCCCAGAGCAACAAACTAATGAAGTCTACTACCGGACACATTTTGCTCGATAAACTTTCTTTCATTCTTTTATTTCCCCCAAGAGGTCCGGTGGTGTCGTGGTTAGCCGTGCTAATGTCCTGGTTTTAAACCCTGTCCCTGATGGAGGCGTTTCTGTGTACAGTCTTAATATTCTCCCCATGCTTGTGTGGGTTTCCTCCGGGTACTAAGGTTTCCTCCCGCAATCCAAATATGTGCACGCGACGTTACTTGGATATTCATGACTGCTCTTAGGGATGAATGATGTATGAATGTGAATGGCTTTTGTGTGTTTGGTCTGTGATTGGCTAGCGAGCAGTTCAGTGTGTATCCCGCCTTCGGCTTGAGTTGGCTGGGACGGACTCCAGCCTCGCCGTGACCTAAATAAAGGATAAAGCGACTTTGGAAATAAAATGAAAACATCTCCCTGTTTCTATTCCCTGCCGCCGTGCAACTATTCCTATCATAACTTTAAACACAGAGCTACTGATTTTTTTTTTTTTGCATGATCTGTTCTTCTGGGCGACTTCGCGGTGGTGTAATTACAGAAACTGTTTTATTGAACAAACAATACTTCATTCCCATGCTCGCATATTTATAAACTGATGTATGATGTCCTACAAACATTTTCACTTTAACTCGAGCAGGGACGCGACTCCGTCTCAGGTGAAGCACCGGCTTCCTTTCTTGCAATCACAAAACGTGCACATTCACAAATCACATCTCACTGTTTACTTTAACGCCTGTTGTTTGACAGACAGCTGAAGATCCTCCTACTGATCTGAAATACGAACGCTCAGGGCTTTCCGAACTTCATTTCAAATGCTTCTTAGAAGCAGCTCTGACAAAAGCGTAAACAATTAAAAATTATTCCAAACCCTCAAGACTTCCAGGCTCCACTTTTGAAAAGCTCTGCAGTTTGGCCGCAAACTTTCCTTTTGTTGTTTACATAATATCATTTTTATTTCATTAGTCAGATATATTGCTGAAAGCCTTGAAGGTTCTGATGCTAATTTCATGCTCATGTTTCTTTGTACATGCTGCCTTGCCAAATGATGGGCCTCGTGTTTTTATCGGAGTAGAAGCCAAATTAGAGAGAGAGCCAATTTGCTTCAATCGAATGGCATACTGGTGCCGTGAGAGCATGTGGGGCTACTGCATCGATTGAGATTCTAGACTTGTGTTTCTCCCAGACTTGGTTCATTGCATTATCAGCACTGCTTATTAGAGATGAAAATGACAGAAAAGGAGAATTTAAGGTGAAAGCCAAGGCTCAAATGTACCTGCAGCTTCTATTGCATCACTTATAACGTATTGGCCATTTGACAATGAAGTATTTTAGAGATCTCAGCAATCAGAACATAGAAAGCAACCTGAGTTTTTGAGAGAGAAGTTAAAATTGTTCATTTGGTAAACGGTGAAATCCGGCTTGAACAGATGTAGCACGACATTTAAATAACTTCTTGGATAATACAGGGATCACTCACTTTCCGCAGTTAATTGGGACCGAGATCCCCACGCGACCATCGAAATTCATGAAGTAGGATCACCCTCCACCCCGACTGACGTATATGTACATGTATCTTCTTCTTATTTTCCTTTCAGCTTTTTCCCGTTCTCGAGAGTCGCCACAGCGAATCATCTGATATGTGTATATACTATCAATAAATACATAGCCAATGCTATAAATGCTTATAATAACAATTAAACATTGAAAAAATAACACAAGATGTAAATAAAATATAAAGACAGATGCTCTCCAACTCACCAACATTCGTTTTGCAAATGAATACCAACCTGTCCAAGGTTGAAAGTGAAATGAAAGTGAAGAACAAGTAGAAATAGAAATGGAATAAAATATTTATGATCTATCTTTCTGTAGAGAAGTATGAAATATGATTAAACATTATCCTGAGGTACACTTAATACTGGGCTCCGGCAGAGGGGGGCGTGGCTGCGCAGACGCACAACAAACACATGCAACAATGTAAGTAGTTTTGATTGGAGATTTTGGGATGTTTTTTTGTTTCGTGTTGGTTTATGGTTTTTATTTTTATTTATTTATTTTTTTGCATAATTGGCCTTGTTTTTGTGATTTTCCTTAACTTTTCCACCTATTATTCCTTAATTTCCTTATTTTTTAATTCGATGAATATTTATTTATTTATTTATTTTTTTAAATCACGATGTACTGAAGCCACATTAATTGAAACACGAAGTAGCGTGGGATCCCTGTACTGAGCTACGATTTCAAAGCATGAACTCGAAACTACGCTGAAATATGAAAAGGTCTGCAGAGATCTGAATATGGAATTATTTAACTCTGAATAAAAACTGGTGAAGTACAAGGTCGCAGTCAAGTCTTACAGGCACACACGGGGTCAGTTGATGTCAATGAGGTAAGCCCTCCCTGCTGGTAATATGGATTCTATGCAGCTGATATTAGATTTTTGTTGAGTCGCACGAAAGTGCATCGAAAAATACACAGCACTGTAAAGAGCTGATGTCCAAGTTCAGGATTACACAGAACCAAAAAAATTCGACACTTTTACACTGGCGGTATCTGGTGCCAAACTCTTTGTCGCTTTTTTGTTGTCGGTGTTCTGGACAGATGGTTCCAGAAGTCCCACTTCTCTGTTTTTGTGACCAGAATCACTTAGAACTTGGTAGATCTGTTCTCCTGGACAATAAATAGAATTTCAATTGCTCCATGATGCATTGACAGCAATTTTGCATGTTCAGGTTTTTCCATTTTTAACCCGGATGGAGAATCTTAGTCCACCATTATTACTGACCCCAATCACACACAACTTTGTGGGCTGAAAGAACATCACCTGATTAACAAGTCGATGAAGGTGGATTTTTTTTTTTTATTATTCTCATTACCAGCCATTTTGTCGGAACCGAATGAGTCACTTTTGTGTTGCCCAATTGAGCCTTTTTAATCATGTCAGAATTTTTGCTGAGAATATTAGGACGGTCTTATCAGCTCCAAGTTCAGCAAGTGTTCTTGAATCAATGTGGCAGTTCACAGCATCAATAAAGCGGTGCTTTTGTACTTTTAAATGACCCGTTCTGTTTATACATTCTACTTTAGATCAGTCAGTGTAATCATTTTAGCATATTAAATGTAGCTCGCAGTCTTCATGAAGGGAATATACTGTGCATCTCCAATCACAGCTCGCTGTGCTATATTTTTGCTAAAAAAGAAAAAAAAAAAAAAAAGGTAAATAAGACATTCTTTCACTTCCTATTAGTTGCTTAGAGCACACTTGGAAATGGGAAGTTGGAACTGGGAATTATGCCAAGTTGAGTTTAATGCTACATAAATTCTCACTACATGTTTAACCCAAATCTGAACCTGTTGTTATTGTTTTACAGATGCTCAAAATGAGCAGGAAAGCATAACTGTAGACATGAGCGTGTCTGAAGGTGAGCTCTGTGTGTGTGTGTGTGTGTGTGTGTGTGTGTGCGCGCACTATATAATTTTATAAATGTGATAAAGATTCTGATTTCTATTTGTTACCAGCACAAAAACACTGAAAGTTTGCACCTAATAAGCTGTTGGGCTGTGTGTGTATCTGTGTGTTTGGTTGGGTGGGGGGGTGGGGGGGGGGTTGTTAAGCAAGTTAAATCTATTAAATTAGACATTCAGACATGCTTTTCCTGAAAGTGGACTCACATTATTATTTAAATGACTTGGAATTTAATATGAGCGCTTCCAGCGCGTGTGCTTTCCGGCGCTGACAGGGAGGATGTATGCTGTTCCTGCTCTTCTGCCCATTATGAAGAGTTAATGATTTCTTTATGTTGCATAAAGGCAGCAAACGTAAAACAAAATATTTGTTATTACTGGACTCGTTTACATCTGTTTATTTGGTGAATTTCTGTAGGAGTGTATTGCGTGTAGCTTTTATATTAAGATCAAGGGAAGCGACTAAAGAAAGTTGGGGGGCCTTTGTGTGTGTGTCGGGGATACCTGATAAACAAATGTAAAGGATTTTCGAGCATTCCAAGTATTTGTGTTGCTCCAGGCGCAGCCCCCGGCTGCTTCAGTCTATTATTTTAAGTGCAAAATCTCAGTAGGCAGCATAAGTGGTCACCTCGTCTTATTTTCTAGCTTTGTAACTTCAGGGCAAATAGTGCAGTTCTAACTTTCTTGTTGTTCTTCCAGGTGAACTGAAACATCAGGATAAACACCCTGCAGAAAAAAAACAAGCAACTCAGACAGATAGCAGTCAGTCCAAAGGTAAAAAAATAATACCATTATATAAGGGAGGGCTGTTTTCATAGTCGGGTGTTGCATTTGCTTGGATTTATTTTCTAGGTTCTCACTTTCAGATTACTGAAATTATCGATGTGTAGTGTGCACCTCTGAGATTTGTCTGAGTCCAAACATCCATGATCGAGTTTTTCAGTCTGGGGCTTTTTTTTTTTTTTTAACTGCTGCCTTTCAGCATAAACTTGCCTTTAAACCCACATAAAAAACAGAGCTGCAAAAAGCAAAGAATGAATTTTAGTTTCAGCCTCTTAGAGAATATCAGTTGATCCAGCCCATCTGATTACACCTCATTTTATTGTGTGGCAACAGATACTTATTCTTAATGTCACCATGTGAGAGTAAATTACAGTCATGAAATTTTTAGTGTGTGCAAAGTTTAAGCTGATGTGTTACACTATTTGTAATTTATTACCAAGCATCACAGCCCACTTCAATTTAATTATCTTTATCTGTAAACTTCAGCGCTGTGAAATGCACCATGTTCAATCAACATGTCTCGAGGGATTCATTTTTTTTCAAATCACGGACTTTAACCCTTTAATGCAATAAGGACCGTATGGTCCTCTTTCAAAAAATGTGAATAACTACTCGACACATTGTAGTCAGTGCTGCTCAAGTGTTCTATACGTGTTGTGACGCCACCTGATGCAACACAGCTTGATCCCACGGGCCTCAGTCAGTTGTGAGATGACCTTGACTGTGCAGGGTTGTGTTGTTCACGAATTTGTGAGTGTGTTATTATTATGTTGTTATGATTACTATTATTATTATTAGTGTTATTATGAATCTGTTGAAAGAAATGTATTTGGAGTGTTTCCTTGGGCCTTTTTGATGAGGAAAAACTAGTGACACCTTTTTTTTTGAACTGCAAAAAAATAATTTGGGCGTTAAAGTGTTAAATGAACCCTTTACCTATGAGTGGTATTTAATAGTGGTTGTTATGTACAGTATTTCAAAGGCTTTGTGTCTAAAAACATAATTAAGGCTTGTTTTACTTATTATCCGCTCTGCATTCACACTCGTTTCTCTCGGAACAGCACTTCAGTCTTTATTTGCGTCTGAGGTCGGAATATTGATTTGTGTGATTTTTAATGAAATCTGGATTGCGTGCTTAACTCGAGCCTAAAAACAGCCCTTCATGATAGAACACATAAATCCATTTCATGCTTTAACAGAAAAGCTACAGTCAGATTCAAACTTGGAACCTGACAGAAAATGTTTGGCTGGACAAAACTTTGGAGCCGTTGCTTCTTTAGTGCGTTACTGTAATAACTGTGGTTTGCTTTTTCCGGCCAGATAGCACAGAATATTTATAATCTGGGACTTGGACTGTGCTTAAATGTTTATCTTCCAGAGAAATATTATATTCAAACTGTGTGCCTTTCATTCTGAAGCTTTGCCCACTGGATGGGAGCACCGGTGATTAGATTAGGACAGAGCTGAGCAATTCTAGTCTCTCGGGGTCAATTTAACACATTCCCAAATCTATTGTGTCTGATTCAATTCAGTAAATGACAGGGTTTTTTGTGTTGTTGTTTTTTTGTTTTTTTATGAAAGCCTGTAATTTTGTTCACAGGGGGAGAATCGGAATCGCTAAGCAGGACAGAACTTTTCACTGAGTGATTTAAATGTGTTGAATAGAGATATAGAAACAGTGTGACCGAGGAAGGTGATATCATGCTAGGGCATGAAAACAAATCACACAAATGTAGCTTAAAGTTTAGCACATCTGCAATAACCTTTTTGTTGAAGGTAAGTTGGATATTCTTGAATTAGTCCCCAAAGTCTGATTTCTGGAGGGGTTTAATACAATTATTAGTTGATTCAAGCAGTCACCTGATCATGCAACATGCAATATAAGCAAGTATTAAATGTGTGTTAAGTATGATCTGGAGAATTATTCAATAAAGGGGATTATCTGCTGATAATCGCATGTACAAGAGTTGAATTCTGTGTTATTATTCGTTCACAGTGTATTTTAATCGACAGTCACATTGTGATTGCGGAAATCCACACAAAGAATTCATGCTATTCTTCTCCGAGCCAATATATTCCATAGGGAGAACCTGTCAATCTGAATAATTCTCCATATCATATTTTGCAGCATTCAATAATTGTCTTCAAGGCAGAGCAATCTCATTCACTTTCTTGGAAAAATAAGCATTCACTTAACATGCACTGCCAGTAGTCAGACGTTATCCGGATGACAAAGGGGATCTATTGTATGCAAAGGTACCATATTACTCCTACAGCACAGTATTCGATGAGCCTGTACAATTGCAAATACAGGCAAGCTAATCACACTAAATTTAATCATTCTGTATCATCTTCTCATAAGAAGACCCCAAATTAAGTAATTTTATGAAGTCCAAGCTGATGTAAAGTTATGCTTGTTGGCTATAGCAAAGCTAAATCTGGGTCGGCGGAAAGATGGTGGTGGGATGCATCCAGTATGTGTGCCTTTAACTTGCTTGCATGCTAATAGCACATACTGCAGGGAGGCCTGATGTTAACAGATGTTATTACACACCGAGTACTTGGATGTAGGATTGGATTGGTCACAGCTGTTCACACTGGACATGAACAGGACAGATTTGTGCTCGATGAGCATTTACACAGGCAGCCAAGGCTTTTTATATATATATATATATATATATATATATATATATATATATATATATATATATATATATATATTCACCTTTCTATTACAAAGCATTCAATAACTACTCACAAAGCCCTACAGTTTTGCTAATGTTAGCTAATTTAGCTAGCAAAATTATTTGAATGTAATAATTGGGGGGGGCACGTATGACCCTGGGGAACATACCTTTTTTCTGTACTGTACTAGAATTAAATGTAATTGTGCATCCTCTACAGTAGGTGGCAGTGGCACTCCCACTATGTTCCCTATGGTGTAGGGAAAAAGCACCGAGCAAATGATATGAAGTGCAGTAAACACTATTTATAGTCACGCGCAGGATATTGGGGGGGGGTCCTTTCTAAAGGGGGCATTACAGAAAATAATTGAGAAGCACTGCGCAAGGCGTTCTCAGAGTGCGGAGGAATACACACGGAAGAATACAAAGTTAATCGGCCCGGAAAGGAAATCAATATTTTCTTCAGATATGTTGGTAAACTGTTTAAAGAGAAGACGCCATGTGCCTAAAGTTAACACAGTGTAAGACCTGTAAGATCATTCTATGAGCTGCGATTAGCCTACTGTGAAACGAGGACTAGAGTGGGTCAGATACTCTTTGCAGCAGACATCATCCACTTGTACATATTTAAGTGTCATGTATATTGATTTATACATTTTATCAGTCATCTGGCTAAGTGTTATTGCTGGAAAAATTATTGAAAATGTGTCTTAACCTGACCCACCGCCAGGACACAGGCAGAACTGGACATGCTGTTACATTGTCCAACACCTTTTACATTAACAAATGGCTTCCTGTTGTTTTCTCAAATGTATCCGCTGTCTATATGCATGTGCAGCGTTATTCATAGTTACCAACTGGAACAGACAGGTCATCAACTCATCCAATGTTTGGGTAGCTGGAAAGACAAATAATAGTGAAGGCCAAACATGTAAAAGACATTTAATCCAAATATACAAACTAATCATACTTACCTTCACACACACACACACACACACACACACACACACACACACACAGCCAAATATTCAGCACATTACTGAAGAACTTGGATGAACCTTGAGAAGGTCTACCTGAACTTCTACATCATGCCTGTTCTTTTATATGAAGTGTTCTATTACATCGTGTCAGAAGTGCACAATTCAATCAACGCAGCCTTTTCATGATGTTGTACTGACATGTATATTCCTTTCATTGCAAAGAGCCGATATATGGTTGATGATAAAGTCCTTGGAAAAGGTTTCAAGTGTTAAATGTTTATATTGAAAACCTGTCGTGAAAAAAACATTTTCCACGAGAAGATTCAGATCATCTCTATCTAAAAGCAGATTTCCTCCCTTCCTCGAGCTAGTTCAAAAGCACCACACTGATAACCAGTGCCACACGCGGTAGCATAAAATGTATTAAAATGAGTTTTACTGTCCTCTTAATTAGGCGCTTACCAACACACAGCTGCTGATGACAGGATTACACTAACTCCGTTCAATGTACAATTCCCTCCGGGATCAATAAAGTATTCCGATTCTGATCATGTGAGGATGTATCAGGGGGAAAAAACGTCTTGGATTTTAATTGTGCCTGGGTGAAAATAATGAGAATTATTATTCATTTTAAATATTTATGTTTCTGATGGGTAGAAAGCCATCAAATGTTTCTTGGTGTTCGACCACGGGCTGAATTATCTGTTACTTACATCAGATAAGTTTAGCAATAACGGGCTTTTTTTTTTCTTTTTTTTGGTGGGAGGTGTGTCTGAGATCTGATGGGAGTTCTCCACTGAGACCGATCTGAATAATTCTCCATCATACGTCACCTCATTCAATAAATGCCTCTGAGTAAATACTACATGGAGATGGTACGATCTGATTGTTTTAGTCTCTGGGGTGAACAGACTCGGTGGGTGGTGCTTGAATTGAAACAAACTGTTTGTCACAATTAGTTTCGGATCCTGGATCAGGATCTTAAAAAATCAATAAAAAGCCTAACCCAAAAACATGAAAGCACCGCATAAGCTCTCACGTTTTTAAAGGTGGGGGGGCGGGACAAGCATTTGAAAATATTCCATCATAAAGCACACATGATCACTGTTACTCTTTAAAATAAACCAATAAATAAACCATCGTCTCAGTTTAATTAGATTTTTGTTTCCGTGTGGTTTACACCTCAACAACATCCAAGTCTTAAGTTTATAAATGTGAACTTTAATAAAGGGGAAAATAGTTTGCTAACCTCAGAGAATTTCTGTCACAGAACAGCCACACTGTTTATCGAACAGATATACAAAAAATAAATACAAACGCGCCCCGGCTTACGTTTTCAATTGGCTCCAGACGGCTGAACATAAGTTGAAAGTGAATGTAAGTTGTTACAGTGACGTATGACGTATGACGCTCATACTGTACTATACATCCATAAATACCATTACCGTATCTCATAAAACACCCCTAAATCGATTCTTATAAACATAACATTGTCAAATAATATCAACATTAATTTCAAATAAGTCACTTATTTATACCGAGTCACTTTACATGAAGCTTAAAACAGCCAATCAATGCGTACAATGTGTGAGGTGCTCAATACCGAAAGTAGTGTACTCGCTGTGGGTTATACAGACTTCCGGTCTTTCAAGTGCACAAGGGTGTCGCTGAACTTGTTTAGAACACAGCCTGCACTGTGTGAATCCCAGCAAAGCGGAGAGTTCTTTCTTTTGTGTAAGTAAGTAAGTAAACTTTATTCAAGAGATACATACAAAGAACAATTACAAATCCTAATGAATATTAACATAAAAATAAGTATACACTCTTAGGATTCCGCTAAAAGATAATAAATATCTGCAATTGTTCTGTAATTTGTGGATTCGGGTTTTCATTTATATTACAACTCTCTTTGCTTAACTGAGTATCCATGGTAGATTGTGCCGATCTGAGCAGATAGTGAATTCATCTCTGTGTATGAGACTTGCACCCATGCTAGTATGCTTATTTGCTTAGGCTTAAAAAAAGTCTGCAAAACAGTGTAAACACAAGATCACAGAGACGACGTCTTAACACAAGGGTAACACACTATACTAGTCCTTCTCAAAAAATTAGCATATTGTGATGAAGTTCATTATTTTCTGTAATGTATTGATAAAAATTAAACTTTCATATATTTTAGATTCATTGCACACCAACCGAAATATTTCAGGTCTTTTATTGTTTTAATACTGATGATTTTGGCATACAGCTCATGAAAACCCGAAATTCCTATCTCAAAAAATTAGCATATGATGAAAAGGTAGTCTAAACGAGCTATTAACCTAATCATCTGAATCAACCAATTAACTCTAAACACCTGCAAAAGATTCCTGAGGCTTTTAAAAACTCCCAGCCTGGTTCATTACTCAAAACCGCAATCATGGGTAAGACTGCCGACCTGACTGCTGTCCAGAAGGCCATCATTGACACCCTCAAGCGAGAGGGTAAGACACAGAAAGAAATCTCTGAGCGAATAGGCTGTTCCCAGAGTGCTGTATCAAGCCACCTCAGTGGGCCGTCTGTGGGAAGGAAAAAGTGTGGCAGAAAACGCTGCACAACCAGAAGAGGTGACCGGACCCTGAGGAAGATTGTGGAGAAGGGCCGATTCCAGACCTTGGGGGACCTGTGGAAGCAGTGGACTGGGCTACAGGTGCCGCATTCCCCAGGTCAAGCCACTTTTGAAGCAGAAACAGCGGCAGAAGCGCCTGACCTGGGCTACAGAGAAGCAGCACTGGACTGTTGCTCAGTGGTCCAAAGTACTTTTTTCGGATGAAAGCAAATTTTGCATGTCATTCGGAAATCAAGTAGCCAGAGTCTGGAGGAAGACTGGGGAGAAGGAAATGCCAAAATGCCTGAAGTCCAGTGTCAAGTACCCACAGTCAGTGATGGTCTGGGGTGCCATGTCAGCTGCTGGTGTTGGTCCACTGTGTTTTATCAAGGGCGGGGTCAATGCAGCTAGCTATCAGGAGATTTTGGAGCACTTCATGCTTCCATCTGCTGAAAAGCTTTGTGGAGATGAATATTTTCATTTTTCAGCACGACCTGGCGCCTGATTACAGTGCCAAAACCACTGCTAAATGGTTTACTGACCATGGTATTACTGTGCTCAATTGGCCTGCCAACTCACCTGACCTGAACCCCATAGAGAATCTGTGGGATATTGTGAGGAGAAAGTTGAAAGACACCAGACCCAACACTGTGGATGAGCTTAAGGCCGCTATCGAAGCATCCTGGGCCTCCGTAACCTCTCAGCAGTGCCACAAGCTGATTGCCTCCATGTAAGGTGCTAACATGTAAGGTGCGACCCCTACTTACGAAATCCCCGCAATACGAAAAAGGCTCTGGAACGGATTAATTTCGTACGTTGGGGGCTAGCTGTACGTCTAAACTCAAAGTTCGACTTTTTTTTTGGGAAAAAAAAAAAAAAGTAAAATCGAAAAAACGTGAAACGGATGAACGTAAGTCGGGAGCGTCTGTAAACATATAAACCAATTATTAACCGATTCGTAGTTAACCTTTCGTTACCTACACTATATTTAAAAAAGGTGCACAAATTAAAAAAAAAAAAAGCCACATGACCAGGAAAGAGGTGACTTTGGTGTAAAAGCAGGTATTTATTAGTCCCCTGCATTGACACATCATCACCTGCACCAGGTACGCTGCACAACATGGATCATGACCGAAATAAAACATTTACAACATTATAATGTTAAAAAGCTTCCAGCTCGGGTGTTTCTGTGTGGGGTTCACATGATCTCTCCGAGCTTGTGTGGGTTTCCTCCTGCGGTCCAGAAACATGCATGGTAGGCTAACTGGCTGTTCCAAATCACCCCAAAATGTGAGTGTTGGCCCTCCGATGGCCTGGCGGGCTGTCCAGGGTGTACCTCACAAATTACCCAGACGAACACAAACATTGAAAACCAATTTATTTAGACCGTACCTTCTATAGTACAGCAAATACATTTTATGCATCAGTTTGTTCAGTACTGTGTCGATGTGAGCCATCGTCCCAAAGATCAGTCGATTTTGAATTCATCACCGTCAACCATTCCTGACGATCATGGGCTGTGTTCTGTTTCCATCTCAGTGTCTCATTTCAAAACCACCTTCATTTTCAAACACAGATTAACATGAAGCTTCATTTTCAAATCGGACCAAACTCCTGCCTTCAGGCCAAAGCATGCAGGATTTGTACCCGTTTTATGAGGAATTGGGTCGAAATTTTAAAAAAAGGTCTAGATTATGTTGCCAATGGCAACTAGTGCAATGAGTCAAGACACCGGATGACTGTTAAAAACTCTTTCCTATATTTAGACTGATGTTTACTTCATGTAATGGGACAGCATCATGCTTTGATAAAACCGAGTTGGTTCTGCGTTGTTTGGCGAATATGAAATCAAATGGTGTCTGAACTAAATGAAGTAGATCTGGTGGTACTTGAAACCACCAGACTGTTCCTTAACAATCAAAATCTTATCCTGTGATCGTATAAAACTCAAGAATTCAAGCTGAATCATTCTGAATCATTAGTATTTGGGGGCGGTATAACACGCTCAGAGAGAAAGCGCTATCTGCACCGTCATACGAATGAGCTCACAGACACCTGTGATTGCCTGGCAATCGCTGTGAGTGACGGGGGGGGGGGGGGGGGGTACGCCCTCCCTACCTGCCTCCCTCCTGTTTGGACCCCCGAGTACGGACAGCTGTGGCATTAAAATGGATTCAAACTTGCATTCTCCAGGTGGCGTACTGTGTTTGTGTTCCATACAAAAGAAACCAATAAAAATAAACTTATAACTGTGACTATTACGGTTAACCTAAACCACAATTTGCATTTGTTCTGAATTACTGAATTTTATATGAGGAGTATAGTGCTGGATGACCACGACAATGATGCTAATCATGTTTAATTTTTTTTCCCTGATCTCCTTTTGCATTTTCTTACCCCAGATGGCTCCGGAGAGAAAGGTGAGCCGAGTAAGGAGTGAGAAGACAATCAACCTCATAGTTACACGCACCGGCAAACTGTGCGAAGGTGATCATGACACCACACGGTGGAGTCTCCTGAATCCCCCACCCACACCCCCCCCACACCCCGCACGAGAGAGGATCTGTGCGCCACCGTGCTCCTTCTTCCCTTCCTTTTTCCTTTGTTTTCTTTTCCGCATTTGGTTTGGAATTTGCTGAAATCTATTTGAAATTAGAATATCACACCTGATTGTATGAAAGAAATTCGAGGGTGACTGGGTGATACTTTGCCTCGCCGAATTGTTGCTTGATCATTTCCATTCTCCAGGTTTCCTGGCACTGGATCTGAACAGGTGGGGAAAATAAATAAATATCACTCTGGGTTAGTTGAGTTATTAATACCTACCTGTAAAAAAAAATAACAATAAAATATATACTCTTACTGATCGATGCTTTGCACAAGGTCTGTTGTAACACAGCACCTTTAAATCCATTACAAATATTTACGATTGTTTTTTTTCCTTTAACACATAAGAATAACGATACGTCCATGAATGTCCATGTCTGCATATGGCCATATGTATGATTATGCAAGCCAATGATGAAATGAAACCCTTGGCATTACTACAGTAAGTGCTTCATGAAATGGAATTCCACATGCATTTGATAGAAGTGAAACTGATATAGGAAATATATAAATAAATAAATATATTAAATAACATTATCAAATGAAATAATATGCAAAATTATATGGATTTCCAAATTCTATATATTTTGTGTGGCTCGTTTCGTTTGAACGTTGAATGTGAAAAGGTGATTTAAAGGGTTTTTTTTTTTTTTTTTTTAAACAATGGCCTAAAACAGTCAAACCAAGGAAGTTCAAACAAATGAAGACAACTACAGCATATATTTTAACAATCGTTTCCTTATTTAAAATGACGTTAGCGTGTTGTGGGTCCGTATTGTAATGCATCACTACACATCGGAGAGGTTCACGTTTTTCCTGCATTGTGCGTCAGAAGCCATGCGACACTATAAAAGCCTCTCCGCCGCCTCCTCTTACGTTCATGTTTCTTACAGTTACTTCTAATCTCACGCTCACCGATGCCTCACGTTGATGATTTGGGTTTTGTGGAGTTTGTTAGCAGATGAATGTTTCCAGTTTTCATCCTAATGCATGCTAGTAGGTTTCTTTGTGGCTTTTTTTTCTTTCTTATTTTTAATTTTAAACAAAACACACTCTATTTTTACTAAACTTTGTGTGTTCCAAAAAAAAAAAAAAAAAAAAAAAGCTAAATAAAAATTGATGGACCTGATTTGACAAAGACATAACATGATGCCAGTGCAACATGCAAATCTGAAGCTTGGAATTGTTCTGAATATATATATATATATATATATATATATATATATATATATATATATATATATATAAAATCTAATAAGTGATAAACTTTACTTTTCTGAAAAGAAAAAAAGTAAAATCTCTACATGTCATTTGTTTCTTTGGAAGGTTTGAACAATTACTTGAAGTGGTGCCATAATTATAGCAGATGACTTTATGCCTTCATAAATTGATGTTTGCTTTGCTTTACAAATATGAAATAAAGTTGAAAAAGGTTCTTTCCATGACCGAGTAGCGTTTATTTATTTATTTATTTTTATTTATCGGGTTTAGTAGTTTTTAGTCTGGTGCGCCCAATCTCGGACTGATAAAAGCTTATCAAATTGTCTCCTATCATCCACTTTGCATTTAAAATCCAACTCGATTATTTAATTGCGGTCCATTTTCCTCATCCGAAACCATTTTCACCAAGAAAAAAAGCTTTGTAATGACCAAGCGGAGAACAACAGTGCTGAGGACAAACAAAGAGGGAGGGAAGGAGAGAGAGAGAGAACCAAGAACCTTGTTAGCAGCGAGATGTCATGTCACCTTCGTGATGTTCTGAGTGTATGAATTTTTTTTTTTTGTGACATTTCAGGTCCGAGAATAAGTGCACGACAGAGTTCGAGTTACAGGTTGTGAACACTCGGGGACTGGATTGAGCATTTCAGTGAAAAATGTCACACCGTTTGATGGTGGATGAAAAAAATGTGAGTCCAAAAGCACACGTGATTTGAACTGGACGTTCCAATCGACTGTATAGACAAATAGACAGATGTACCACGTACATGAAGGACTTTAATTAATCTTCCTGATAAACATTTTTTAATAATAATTTAATAATATTCAACACCCACAATAATAATTCTACTGTTAATGACATCATGCATAAATGTTCCTCAGTTAGTTCTGGACCAGGCTGTAACGAGTAACATGTTGAAGTGTACGTACACATCAGTCTTGGGAAACAAATCATATTTTGACATAGTGTACTATGGGCAGTGGTGGCCTGGTGGTAAAGGTGCTGGATCACTGATCCTAAGGTCGGGGTACGAGCCCCACTGTCAGCAGGTCGTCACTGTCCCCCCCAGTGCACTAACTGGGTTTCCAAAGGCCGGCCATGTCTCTCACTATCTATGGTGTGAGGTTCATGTAAAAGAACCATTTCTGACTTTCGTAAAGAGGAGCTGCATAGCCGTCAGCGTGTAGCAATGGCCCGGCAAGTTGTCCAGGGTGTACTCTGCCCTCACCTGGAGTCGGCTGGGATGGGCGCCAGCCTCCCCACGACCCTGATTAGGATTAAGCGGTTACAGAAAATGAACGCTGAACATTTTGTACTACTCAAGTTCTTAAAACTACACTTTCCTGAACTGAAATATGTCTCTCCATTGCATAAATCTCGACCCCAAGGAAAAATAAAAAGAGTATATTAAAATCCGGTTACCCGAAAATTGAGAAAGGAGAAAATTACATTTAATTGGATTTCATTCCAATTCCACTAAAAGACGCCGTGCCTTACCTGTATATTTATAACTTAATCTAACTCTGGAAAAACTTTAGTGTTTTTAAGATTACAACAGAGACCAAATTCTTATTTTGATTTGATCAGCATCATTCACATCAACTAAACGCTTGCATTTTTCAGTCTAATAACTCGAACATATTCAGAGAAAAACGGAGAATGGCCCGTCGGATTTACATACAGAGTTGATATCAGCGTTCAGACTTACTCGGTTGTATATTAATCGTGTCTGGTTTGTGTAAACATGTTAATTTTATTTTGGAAGCAAGGTGAGTATTCGCTGGCAAACTATTAAAGTTCGGAAACAAAAACTCTTCCACTGCGACGGAACGACTTTGGGCTCGGTCTTTTCAAAGAACTTTGCGTTAAAGATCTCCCGATGAAGCACAACTTCGAAAAGCTAATGTGCTAAATTTGTGTTATACTGTTTGGATTGAATTTCATGGCTCTTCGTGGGCCATGCTACTACAGAGCAGATTGTGTGAGCAGCACATGGGTCCATTTGGGTTAAAACAGTGAGTCTTACCGTGTGAGCATTATTAAAAGTATCATCTGGTAGTTCGGTTCAATACCGCCAAAATAACATGCCAAACTTGTACAGGGTGACACGTTTAAAATGTGACGGCAACACAAGGCCTGATTACACCCCTTCAATCAGATCTGAAAACTCCTGATAAGGAAGTAAAACAGGTTTTCTTCTCAGATCTTCACTAAACTCGAAGGGACCGTCGCCGCACTTGATAATCATCAGTGATTAATATTGAAAGAAATAGTAAGTAGTAATCACGTGCGGTGAACGTAGGCGAGTGCTAATGCGCTCTTGTCGCTCTGAATTTTCGTGCCGTTTTTACGGTCCAGTAAAGACTGAAACGGTTGATACTATGAATCCGAAACAATCTCTGTAATATTCAGCACTTTCTTTGGCCGACATGTTTTACAATACAGATCAGAATATATGACAACTCTTAATTTGGGTAATTTCATGCTTTCTGAATCCATTTGGTGTTGTGGTTACTCTGTTAAAATCGCTGCCGTTGTAAGCGTGTCTGTTCTGTGTGTTATTTTTTCTTTTTCTCGAATGCACACCAGGACCGCTAAAATTCACCGACACGCATCGATGCACCGATTTAAAGTTCGTGATGTGATTATTCCTGTTTAAAAAATGTGCACTTGATGCAATCTGCGATTTAATATGGAGACGTCGTTGAACGCATCTTCCTGAGTAAAAGCTAATTTGTTAATCCACAACACTTGACACACTTTGCCTTTCTGACTTCCAAATGCGACCAGTAACTTTTATCGAGGAATGATATAATGATATCGGATCCGATTGATCCGCGAGTGCTGCTCGTGGCGGATTCTATGGCACAAGATGGAGGAACGTCCACACGTCACCCAGCGACATACGGTGTGAGAATGAGAAACTCGAATGCTGGCTCCCTCGCCACGTTTCCAACAGGATTACAAAGTAAAAGTCTGTTCTTTTACTCCTTTGGGTCCGACACACGTGCAAATTCATTCAGTTTAGTATTCCTCGTCCAGCAGCATTCAGTAGGAAGAAACCAAAAGGAAAGCCACAAAGACTTGGAGGAGAATGTGAAGATCCAGACAACCAGTAACGCAAGCTTTGGACCAAACGGAGGACCCCGGAGCCGTGAGGCAGCAATGCCATAACAGTATCTTCTGGAAACTGTATTCAGAAGTGGCCAATGTGTCTTTCATTTGAAGTGCATATAGAACCTAAACAGCATTCATTCATTTTATGAACCGCTTAATCGTAATTAGGGTCGCGGGGAGGCTGGCGCCCATCCCAGCCGACTCCGGGTGAGGGCAGAGTACACCCTGGACAACTCACTGGGCCATTGCTACATGCTCACGGCTATGCAGCTCCTCTTTACGAAAGTCAGCAATGATTCTGAACTCAGCCCTGGTTCAGCCCGGTCCAGAACTAACTGACGATGGGCTGATGCCCATCTCGGACGACTCTGGGCGAGGACACCCTGACTTATAACACCATTACAACTTACAGAAGTCAGCAATGGTTCTTTTACAGCGTCTCACCACAGATGGCCTTTCATCACCGATAGCTGCACCAAGGGCTTGAACCCCCAACGTTGGGATCGATAAGCCAACGCCTTACCACCGGGCCACCACTGGGCCAGCACTGCCCTACCTAAACAGCATGTGATGGATACTTTGAGCTTAAACTGTTAATACTATCCATAAATTGTGAAATTTAGTAATCCTTACGAAGGGTTGAGAAATATAAAATGGTTTACAAAGGTTATTAACCCTTTTGAAAACCGCTTCCATTTTCTGGATTACAATTTTTATTATTATTCTTATTATTCTTATTATTATTAATAAACACTTTTTCTATTGAGAACTCCATTGCTCCGTAATAGTTTCAAAATCAAAACAATTTTCTTCCACCGATCCGAAAAAGTAAAAACAAACTGATAGTCTGTTTGCATAAGTATTCAATCCCCTGTGCTTTGGAAACCCGAAGAGGAAACTGATTTGACCGTAATTAAACATAACGGGTACAGCTTGTGAATCCTCAACGTAACGATGTCTATCCAGATATAAAATGCCTCCTTGGAAAATTCTGTTTTCAAAGCCCCTGTGAAAATTAAGCCGAAGGAACATCCTGCTCTTGCCATTAAATTACACAGTTCGGGAAATGACTAAAAAAAAATAAATATATATATATATATATATATATATATATATATATATATATATATATATATATAGTCCTCCGAGTTGGAATGTGCCATTGAGCACTGCTGAATCCACCATCAGAAATCAGAAGGTTCATCACAGCACATAGACCCTCACTAGAACATGCCGTTCCTCTCTGGGGATCTAACTAAGCATGACAGCATGACATGGAGTGTGGGGAAAGGGGACTAAAAATCCAACCGTCCCTCTCAGGAGTCTGCAATGTCCTTCGGTGAGACAAATCATGGTGCATGGTATCAGAATTTCAAGAGCTCTCCATAAAAACAGGCCTTTACAGGAGTGTGGCAAGAAAGAAGCCATTGCAGAAAAATGTCCGCATAAAAGCACTTATGGCACTGGGAAGAAGCTTTTATGGTCATATGAGACCACAGAGAACTTTTTGGCCAGACTTCAAAGTCATATGTGCGGTGTGTAAATCTAGCACTGTATAATTCCGAAAGAAACACCATATACCGACACAGTGAAATACATGCCAGGAGGATCCTTCTCATCTGCAGGGACGAGAAATTTTGAGAGTTCCAGGGAAAGCGCATGGCTGCAAATACTGCACGGTACTGCAAGAGGACATGGAGAAGAGGAGTCTGCTACAAACATACAGCTGTGGAGAAGATTTAGCTTTCAACGTGAGCATGACCCGAGGCAAAACGTAAAGCAACGCTGGAATGGCTCAAAAACAGGAAAGTGGATGTTTTAGCAAATAGCAAAGTCAAAGCCTTGCACTTAAACCTACTGTGGCACAATCTGAACAAGTCCAGAAGCACTGTTCCACCAACACAGGGAGCGCTACAAATTAAAAAAAAAGCCTATTGTTATTATTATTATTATTAGTAGTAGTAGTAAAAAGTATTAGTTAGTGGTTCAATATTTCTGTAAACATTAAAATTCTGTCCTTTTAATTTAATTGTCTGCAAAAAAATTTTTATTTTGACATTGGAAATGTGTTGTTATGGCAAAAGAATTCATGATGATCATAATGACTTTTGATGGGATTGAATACTTTTGGAAGCTGCTCTCCTATAATGTGCTCTCTTACAAAAAACCCGAAAAACTGCAAATAAATTCCCACCCAAGCTCCGTGACATCTGATTGCAGCAAAGTGAAACATGACGGGACAGTCAAGTTCAACTTCAGCTGTGGGTTGGCAAAAGAATGTGTTGAAGAACCCCCGTCATGTCCTGACACGTCAATCATCTATCAACCACACCCCTTTATCACCCCCGTAGCTACCATAGTGCGCTCGGAGCTCGCGCACCCCCGTTCGCCATACACATAGTAAAGTTTTCCAGGCAAAGAAGTTGCTGAAAGTGAAGCCTAAATGAGCTGTATATAGCACACAGACTTGTGTGAGACTGTATGTGTTGTACTTGAGTGTCAATGTCACAGATAAAAATAGCCACTTAGAGTAGTTTTGAACATTGAAAGTCCATAATGATCATTCATGCCTGTGCATGAATACAATATACTGTATAAATTTATAAAAGAACTACACATACATTTCATTGTAATAGATTACTAGTTCTACTGTGCAGTTTATTTTATAACTAACTGTCAGTATAATTTTGTGTATAATATTATTCAGTATGAATGTTCATGTAATTAGTCAC
The DNA here is from genome assembly GCA_024760905.1 of Plotosus lineatus. Taxonomy (NCBI): domain Eukaryota; kingdom Metazoa; phylum Chordata; class Actinopteri; order Siluriformes; family Plotosidae; genus Plotosus; species Plotosus lineatus. The sequence goes on along the minus strand of CM045736.1, from coordinate 8,356,154 downwards.
AATGAACACTGGTTAAACAGTTGCCTTAATACATTTTTTCTGTATGCCTCTACCTGGTTATTTTAAAAATTATTTATTTAACACCAATGTTATGAAGTGATTCTTCCCAGAGGCCTACAGTGGTCACTCAATTACTAAGAATTCTAATATCGCTGTATCCCTGCTGTTGAAATACACATGCTTTTAGAATACCTGAAATTTTCACCATTTACTCATTTTAGAGTGTTTGCAAAAATATCATGGAGGAGGCCCATACCGTAACTGTATCTCTTCGGTAACCCTGCTTTTCATTGTTAGAGGAGCAGCCCCGTTCGCCAAATCCTGGCTACGGGGGTGTTTATTCATCTGCAGGGATGGGAATTCTCCATGGAATTCCACGGATTTTATCAACCCAGGGGTCATTTTTGTGAATCGTCTAAATCCGAGGAGAAAATATTTAGGGGGGTTAGGTATGTGTTGACCCGGTCAACCATCGGGATCAAGGCACTGTTTACATCGGCAGTTCAGAATGTACACTGTATTTGATTGGCCGTTGAGAGAGAAATATCGCGGTTTGACCAACGGTAAACGAGCATAGATAGGAAAGGCCAAAATGTCACATATAAGCTTCGTTCTGATTGGTTCTTCACGTTTCGCTTTCTTACTCATTCAGCATGGCGCTCCACCAGACCGGAGATTGAGGATGTAACAGCGAATAAGAGCTTCAAAATGGTGAAAATGATCACTAAAGAAAACAAATCGCTTATTCAGGTGATCGGTAAAGACGTGAAGAATAAATTCCGTTGGGACTGGTTAGAGAGAACTGTAACTTTGAAGATAAAAATCAGCAAAGCCACTGAAGACATAGTTGAGAAATTGTCCAATTTCATTGGAAAATGTGACGCTCCCGGCAAAGCCCAATGGATCTACCGCAATGAGGTTATTAATCATGGCTCTCGCGGGTGCATTGCTTTGATTGAACATTATTCAAAAGGGAAGAAACGTGCGGAAAAAGTCAGAATTCGTCGTTCTAACTATTCGTTGGGATCGGGCCAGCCACTGGACATAACCACTCGTCGACCAACCAGTTTCATCGGAATCGTCACCTCTCACTCATTTGACTGACAGGAAGACACACTCAGAGGTAAATATCGTATGATAAGATATTAAAATGTCAAAATTTAAATGATACTTTTCAGGCGAAGTGTATAATTTCCTTGTTTTTTAGCATCCAGAAACACTTATGTCAAAGTTAATATAATTTGTATCAGTTCACATAGATTTTATATTACTGTTTCTTATATTGCAAGCATGCTCAATATTTTTACCAGGAGCTGCAGATTGACGGACACGTAAGTCTCATTCACTTTGGTGTTGGTAACCAGGACAGTTACTGTAACTGTTATAGTTTTGGTGCTTATTCTTTTAATACACAACAATCTGAGACCATTTCTAGTGGTCTAAAATGTATCAAACTCATTAGCTTCTGGGGGACTTCGGCCCCCTGGACCCCCCGACCAGGCTCCGCCCTGGACCTGGCTGGGGGCCGATGGCCCCCTGGACCCCCGATTAAATTTTCAGCTGAAAATACAATTTCTCATTTTCATCCCTGCATCTGTAAACTTTTCTCATACAACACATTGAACATGCAAAAAAGCTGAAGGAGAGATAAAGGTCAGCTGTATAAAAAACATCAGAGATTTATTTCTGAGAATAAGTTGTCAGGCTGGAACTTTGGATGCAAGTTTGGACGGAACAGGCGAGGTTTAAACTTGTAGCTCAGCCAGCCGGTAAATGGCCTCCGAGACAGTCGACTCACAGATACAATCACTGGCAATAATGGACTATATTAGGGGAATCAAATGTTTCTAGGAAAGATCAGGGATTAAAGAAACTATCCAGCTGTACGCACTACCAGACGCATGATTTATTAAACTGATTAAAGTTTTAAATGGATATCAGATTTCCAAAAAGAAAATATATAGCATTAGACAGAACTAGATTTAAGATTCAACACTCACAAAGGCTGCTCTCTGCTAATAAACGTCCATGTCCTCAGTCTCCTGTCTCTTATCTTAACTCTCCATCAAATTTTCTTTTTCTACAAGATTTCAGGATTTGGACTCAGTCAATGTCTCACAGTAAAGGTCAACAGTCCGTGTGGTTCAAAGTCGTTTTTAGACAGAGATCTGACTTAAATCAAACCAGAATTTCAGCACCATGAGCTGCAAGCCCACACTCACTCCAGAGTAACGTGGGAGGTCGCACCACCTCAGGTCTGATGTGAAAACACGGAGATGCAGGTACTGTCGGCCCTGTTATGTATTTCATAATAACGTTTGTAAAAGCTGAACAAAATTATACAGCAGTGCTTGAGTACAATACTTCAACTTAAAGGTGTGCTTTAACCCTTTAATGCCAAACAGGACCATATGGTCCTCTTTCAAAAAAAAAAAGCTAACTGCTAGACACTTGTTGTGGCGTCGCCTGATGCAACACAGCTTGATCCCACGTGCCTTGGTCAGCTGTGAGTGTTCACGAATTTCCAACAGTGTTATGTTGTTGTTATTATTATTATTATTATTATTGTTGTTGTTGTTGTTGTTGTTGTTATTATTATTATTATTATTGTTGTTGTTGTTAGTGTTATTATTAGTGTTATTATAACTTTGTTGAAAGGAATGTATTCAGGGTGTTTCCTTCGGCCTTTTTGATTACGAAAAACTAGTGATAATTTTTTTTTAACTGCAAAACATAATTCGGGCCTTCAAGGGTTAGGAGTCGCACCTAAAATACGTTTCACTCAACTACTAAAATCAACACTCTTAATATTTGTATTTTAGTGCAGCGTAAGGATATTAATTTTTTTTTTAGTTTGCGAACATGTAAATGTAAAAACTCTGCTGTTCTATTAACTGAACTTCAGTAACATGAATGCATCTCACAACGATAAACAGTATTTCTCATGGTCACTTTTACCAAGAGCTTGTTTGTGTGTGTGTGTGTGTGTGTGTGTGTGGCGCACTAGGAGAGGAATCGATTGCCTTCACACTCGAGTGCTCTCTCGCTCTCTTCATTTTTACTCGTTCTCTCAATCTCAAGCCACTTCTTCCCTCTTTTCCAATCATCCCTCTCCCCTCTCCAGCCTGTTCTGCTCTTCTATTTCCTCAGTCTGGCCTCTCTGCTCATCTGTATAGAATGAAAATGCCTTTGATGAAAAATGAAACAACGCTTTAGTGGATTAATGCTGGCAAAGGCCATAAATGCTTGTGAAAAAAGGCAAAATATCCTCAGAGCGTAAATTCAGTTATGTGCCGTTTTCCTAGCGTTTGTTTTTTATTTATACTGTCTTTTCAAGCAGGCAGATGTCTACAGGGCATGAGCACAATCCCATTTATTTCAGCACCGTGAGAGAGCGTGTGAGTGGGGGAAAGCATGATGTGCTACTGCCCCCTGCTGAACATATTGGGGCAAGTACAAAAAGTTGATTGTGACCCTGACGGTGTGTTTCTGGCTATGAACAAATTAAATGCTGCCTTGTAGACTGTTCAGAGATGATCTGTGCACCATCAGTGGGGACTGTCATGTCAGGGTGAAATTTCATGGTAGTGCTTGCAAATTAAAGCAAACCATGAATGGTGTTTATTTAAATTTTCATTACATCTAAGCACCCCTGTGTGCTAAAACGGCAGGGTTTGTTTTTTTTTTGTTGTTGTTGTTTGTTTGTTTTTTTTTCCATCAATAAAAACACTCGAGTGAGCTCACTGACGCTCATGATTGGCTGGCGATCGCTGTGAGTGACAGGTAAGTTAGTGTATGCCTTCCCTCCCTCCCGTGAGAGCTTGGCCAATTAGCTCCCATTAATAGTCATGCACCTTGTCGATTCGCCACTTGGGGGCCAGAGAATGGATAAATTGCCATGTCAGGCAACACAACATACCTTTCTGACACATGTAGCCTCTAGCAGCCACCATTTTAGTCAGACTTTTATTGTTACCTGCCTTGGGCGGAAAGATGTCAAACATTTCACACGATCAACTGACTGGGTCCGCACACAGCTCTCATTTGCATTAACTTGCCGTTAAATGTTGAATAAAGAAGCAGAACGCCAGATAAAAAAAACAACAACAGATGGCGATGTGCAGCTGTGGTGACAGCACATCCTCGACTTCTTGAGAACAATAGTAAGAGGTGATCGTCAGGGAGTAATAATAGATTCACAGAAGACAAGCATCCAGATCTATTCCGAGGATTTCAGCTCAGTAATCTTCAATGATGTTCATGTACATTAACATTTCATTTCATCATTTTCTGGAACCGCTTAATCCTAATTAGGGTGGCAGGGAGGCTGGTGCCCATCCCAGCCGACTCCGGGCGAGGGCAGAGCACACCCGAGACGGCTCGCCAGGCCATCGCAGGGCGTAAACACGCTGATGGCTGTGCAGCTCCTCTTATGGTTCTTTTACAGGAACCTCACACCATATAGACAGTGAGACACATGGCAGGCCTTTAATAACCCAGTTCGCTGCACTGAGGCATTAACAACATATCCAAAGTAATATCCTCATCCTGAAAAGTACATATGGTGATTTTTTTTTCAAGAGGCAGGCATGGCTACCACAAACGATTACATAAATTATCAAAAATTAGTGTTATACACAATAATACAGCCACAAAGGCAATTGGGCGCCTGAATTTCACTTTATATCTGAGATCACAGTGCACACAATACAGGAGTGAAGTACCGCCGCTGACCACAGAAATCACCTGAGATCAGTGCGCCTTCCATATATAGTAAATCAGGGGTCCCAAACCCCCGGTCCACGGACCGATACGGGTCCGTGGAACATTTGATACCGGTCCGCAACAAAATCTTTCATGGTACAAATGATACCGCTAGTTTTATTATAAGAGCTTCCGGATCTTATTTTGAAAAACAGCCGTTTTTGACATTGCCACAGAAGCACTGAAAGCCCTTCTTCCGTTTCCAACCACATATCTTTGTAAGGCGGGGTTTTCTGCGGTGACACCCACCAAAACAAGACTACGGAGTAGACTCTACCCGGTCCGCGGAAACATTTTCATACATAAAACTGGTCCCTGGTGCAAAAAAAGGTTGGAGACCACTGTGGTAAAGGACTATGACATGCATCTATTTTATCAATGACTTCATATAATGACTTCTTATGCTTTTTTAATGTTAAAGATTGAAAATGTGAAGAATTGGATTGTAATAATCATGTTATTTCACTTGTATTGGCTCCTAACTGTTTTTGCATTCTTAATACTATTACTCACCCTGCCATGACCTGGCGAGCTGTCCAGGGAGAACCCAACCCTCGCTCCGAATCGGCCGAGATGGGTGCTGGCCTCCCCATAACCCTAATTACGATTAAGTGGTTCAGAAACTGAATGAATGAATGCGGTTGCTCTTCTTGATAGTGCTGATCAGTCTGGTACTTTAAAAAGGTGCCACATTCCAATGTGCAGGATAACTTGGTCGTAGCAATAATAACCAGACAGAATTAATAACACTAAACCTTACCGAAAACATTCCGCAGTGATTTCACAAATAGGGGCCTGATTGAAATGGATTTGGAGAAAGAGAGAGAGAGAGAGAGAGAGAGAGAGAGAGAGAGAGAGCGAGAGAGAGAGAGAGAGAGACCAAGTCAGAGAGAGAGACAGAAAGAGAAAGAGACAGAGAGACCAAGTCAGAGAGAAACTGTGTCAGGGAGAGAGAACGAGAGAGAGAGAGAGAGAGAGAGAGAGAGACAGACAGACATCGGGACAGAGACACAGACACAGACAGAGAGAGACACAGAGAGAGAGAGAGAGAGAGAGAGAGAGAGAGACGTTTTAATGGCACAAGAGTGATGAGTTCTTTGTTATTAACTGCGGTTGAAATGCATTACTGCCATCTTCTGGCATTAGTAACACATTACTTACTACCAGTTGATGGGGGAAATAAGTATTTACAGTATTGTATTTATATATTTATTCTCCCCCTCTTCCCAAGACAATATTTGAAAATCTTTCTGATCTCTTGTTCAGACTTGAACACACATTCTGCCTCATGGTGTTTTCGGTGATATAATCGGGACACAGTTTATTAATAATAAAAAATTTAAAAAAAAATGTAGAAAAGACACTTTCAAAAAGGGACCACAATTCACAATCAAAAACAGACGAAAATACCGTCCAGTCTATTTTTTCACAGCCATGATATACGTATAAAAACTAAAAGTGTAAATTGGTGTATTCATTTGTTATCTGAAGCAAATTACAACAAAAAATAATAATAGAATACAAAAAAAATTAAAAGAAAACAATCAATAAAATGGCAGCAACAAAGAATATTCTGAAAATCGGTGATTATTAATTTACATTTTATGTTCGTTGTTACAAGCTGCATGATGACCGCAAAACAAGTCGTCCCCTCGCAGCTATTTAACGGCTATTCCATGACCCTGAATCGTACATGATCAGATCGACCGCAAGGCACACGAAGCATCGAACTGGCGATCGGTCAAATGCAACAAGAGGGAGTAGAATAAAGTGTTTTATTCCATCCACACTGTCTGGATTTTAAGAAATAAAGCACTTATAATTTTATTCAACTTCATGAAAATTAGAAATATACATTCTTCCTAACAAGGAATGTGTACAGGAGTGTGTACAAAGGAAGAGGTTAGCCAAGAAGAAGTGGGACATTGAGAGGACCGAAGAGAGTAATCAGGAGTACAGGGAGACACAGCGTAAGGCGAAAGTAGCAGTGGCTAAGGCCAAACAGAGGGCATATGATGACTTGTATGATAGGTTGGATAGTAAAGAGGGAGAAAATGATCTATACAGGTTGGCACAGCAGAGAAGTAGAGATGGAAAGGACGTGCAGCAAGTTAGATTGATAAAGGACAGAGAGGGAACTCTATTGACTGATGACAGAAGTGTGCTGGGAAGATGGAAAGAGTACTTTGAAGAGCTGATGAATGAGGAAAATGAGAGAGAAAAAGAGTAGAAGAGGTAACCATTGAGGGGCAGGATGTAGCAAAGATCAGTAAGGGTGAAGTGAGAAGGGCATTGAAGAGGATGAAGAATGGAAAGGCAGTTGGTCCTGATGATATACCTGTGGAGGTATGGAAGTGTCTAGGAGAGGTAGCAGTAGATTTTCTGACAAGAACATTCAACACGGTACTAGAGAGTGAGCAGATGCCGGAGGAGTGGAGGAGAAGTGTGCTGGTGCCCATTTTTAAGAACAAGGGAGACGTGCAGAGTTGCAGCAACTACAGAGGGATAAAGTTGATGAGCCATACGATGAAGTTATGGGAAAGAATAGTGGAAGCTAGACTAAGGGCAGAGGTCAGCATTTGTGAACAACAGTTTGGTTTCATGCCAAGAAAGAGCACCACAGATGCAATGTTTGCCTTGAGGATGTTAATAGAGAAGTACAGAGAAGGTCAGAGGGAGCTCCATTGTGCCTTTGTGGATCTGGAAAAAGCATATGACAGGGTGCCAAGAGAAGAACTGTGGTATTGCATGAGGAAGTCTGGAGTGGCAGAGAAGTATGTTAGAGTGGTGCAGGACATGTATGAGAGATGTAAGACAGTGGTGAGGTGTGCTGTCGGTGTGACCGACGAATTCAAGGTGGAGGTGGGACTGCATCAAGGGTCAGCTCTGAGCCCCTTCTTGTTTGCTATGATGATGGACAGGCTGACAGACGAGGTGAGACAAGAATCTCCATGGACTATTGATGTTTGCAGATGACATCGTGATCTGTAGTGAGAGCAGAGAACAAGTGCAGGAAAATCTCGAGAGGTGGAGGTATGCCCTGGAAAGGAGAGGAATGAAGGTTAGCCTCAGAAAATCAGAATACATGTGTGTGAATGAGAAGGACCCAGGAGGAACGGTGATGTTACAGGGAGCAGAGATAACGAAGGTGGAGGATTTTAAGTACTTAGGCTCAACAATCAAAACCTGAGTGTGGAAAAGAGGTGAAGAAGCGTGTGCAGGCAGGCTGGAATGGTTGGAGAAAAGTATCCGGTGTGATGTGCGATAGGAGTGTCAGCAAGAATGAAGGGAAAAGTGTACAAGATGGTGGTGAGGCCAGCGATGTTGTATGGCTTAGAAACAGTGGCGCTGAGGAAAAGGTAGGAGGCAGAGCTGGAGGTAGCGGAGATGAAAATGTTGAGGTTCTCCCTGGGAGTAACGAGGATGGATAGGATCAGAAATGAGTATATCAGAGGGACAGCCCACGTAAGATGTTTTGGAGACAAAGTCAGAGAGGCTAGATTGAGATGGTTTGGACATGTACAGAGGAGGGATAGTGAGTATATTGGCAGTAGGATGCTGAGGTTGGAACTACCAGGCAGAAGGCCTCGAGGAAGACCGAAGAAGAGATTTATGGATGTGGTGAAGGAAGACATGAAGGTTGTTGGAGTCAGAAAAGAAGATGCGGAGGACAGGGTGAGGTGGAGGCGGATGATTTGCTGTGGCGACCCCTGAAGGGAGCAGCCGAAAGTAAAAGAAGAAAAGAAGAATTCTTCCTAACAAGGACTTAACAGACGAGACGGTTAGCAGGCTAATCTGCGCCTGCACTTCTGGGTTTGGCAAACCAGCCATAATCCTGTCGTCACCTCTGGTCGCCAATATCAGGTGATTTTGAGAAACCATGACTTACTGACCGTGACACTGAAATCTTTCTATAAATTCGAAATAAAAATAATCATTATCTTCCGCCAAAACAATGAGGTCCAGACGTCCCTCTCACCAGCCACTTGCTCCAACTCTTATGGAGGGCCACTGAGGCGTTCCCAGACAAGCTGAGAGACAGTCTCTCCAGCATCTTCTAGGTTGACCCCGGGGTCTCTTCCTGGTTGGACATGCCAGAAACACTACACCAGGGAGGCGTTCGGGAAACATTCTGACCAGATCCACACCAAAAACTGCAGGGGGATTTGGGAAGTTTATTATGAATAATAATACAAGTTAATGTGGGGCACCTGCCAGAAAACTGATTACCATAGAAACAGTTATATACATATATTCAAAAAAATCGTGCTTTTCCTGAACTACAATCAGGACTGCTATTTTTTTTATTTGAATTAGGGTCGTGGGGAGGCTGGCGCCCAACTCACCCGATTCCGGACGAGTGCAGTGTGCACCCCCGGACTGATAGCCAGGCCATGGCATAGCAGGATACTCTTTTCAAAAGTAAGCAATGGCTCTTTTACAGCCTCTCACCACAGACCGTTGGAGACATAGCCGGCCTTTGATAACCCAGTCGGCTGCACTCAGTGTCGCTCAATTATGTGGTCACAAAATAAAATCTCAGGAAAGCTGCTTTGTGGATAAAAATTAAATTCTAATACTAACAATGCTGTAAATAAATATTTATGTAAAGTGAATCAAAATTTTTTTTTTTTGGTCCAAGTCAGTGAAGGTACAAAATGAAGAAAACAGGGTGAAACGGTGTGAGGCGTCGCGCAACATGTTCCTTTAAATAACCCCGAGAAGAGCACGGCTGACCGGGACAAGAGCTTGAACATCACCAACAAGCCGATCTGCACGAAGTCAGAGCACACGAGCAGAGACATGCTGTCAGGTGCAGCAGCCTTAAATGTATTGCCTCTGGATGGTTCTGGCGATTCTGTCATTTCAGCCGTCATCATATATGTGCAGAAAGCGTGTGGGCTGCTGGGGGGTTTTGGATGCTCATTGTTCCGTGTTACAAGATGTCAAAGTTATTCAAAGTGTCTGGAAGAGAACATCGCTCTCATAATACCATATTGTTTTCTTGGAGTTAGTAATGGCCTTCATATACAGTACCATGTTTCCCTGCGTCCAAAAAAAAAAATCCCATCACATACCACCGATTACAAAACAAAACTGTTTACCAGCGCCGTATTATTAAACTGGAACTCCAACGCCGTTCAGACCTGGATACTGCTGTAGTTTTCTATCAGTAATTTTTAACTTCTGCTAAATTGTTTATGCCCCTGCGATGGCCTGGCAACTGTCCAGGCTGTACCCCACCCTCACCCACAGTCGGCTGAGATGGGCGCCAGCCTCCCCACGTCCCCAATTAGGATTAAGTGGTTTGGAAAAGTAATGAATGACTAAATTGTGTATTGGAATGTGAAAAATTGTGGAAGTGCAATACCCCTCACCAAGTAATACATATGAAATTCTGTGATATTATCAGTGTGCTCTGGTTACGGAGATGGTCGGCAGAAAAATATATTTTTTGCCTTTGAATGAATTTGGCTGCTCAAGTAAAATACAGGCGCTGTGTTAAATTTCCAAACTTACGAACTTATACTTGCTATTTTGAGGGCATCAGCGCTCTCACACTGAAGCATGTCATAAAAAATGTATAAATACCCAGATGATTTGTGTTTATTTTGTGTAGATATTATAAATTTATATACATTTAACTCCTCCCGGGTCATGATAGACAAGCGTCTCCACCCTACATTCGCCATGTGATGATAAAGAGGTATTTATTATGATGTCATGAGCTAAAATAATGACAATAATAGTGACTCTGAATCTACTGTAGGGAACCAACTTAATACTTAATAGTCATTTTCCAAATTACATTCATGTGGATATAATGATGATACCAGGATACCATAATATTAATTCTTGAAATGTGTGATTTGCATTTTTAATATGCATTCACTGCAATTACACAATTTGAACAGCAGTGCTCCTGATTCTCACGGAGCTGGATTATACAACGCAGAGACTCCCTCAAGGCTCTAGATCACAATGACAGATGGACATTACAGGTTTCATGGCGTTGGGGATTCCCTCGGCTATTTCCAGAGGTTTCAAATATTCAAAAATAGCCTGGGGGCACTGGGCACCATTCTGGAAAGAGAGCTATCTTATCTTTTTGAGAAAATGCAGCAGCAGGTGGACCAGTTATGTATACAAACAAATCAGGAAGTAATATATTTTAATATATTCATGTGGCTTCCTGTGTACCAAAGTACGTTTGGCATTAAAGTCAACAGGTACAGATGAACATGAACTCATGTAATTTGAGGTAGCTTAATGACGAGCTAATGTAGTTTTATACGTTAGTGATTTAAATAGCAGCCCTTCGGGGAAGCCCTTGGCCACAGTGGAACCCGAAAGGAAATGGCGATTTAAAAGCAGTACCAGCTCCACCATGGCACCACAACCATTGAGTTTTATATAGAACCAGAGGGCTCCTCAGCCCATAGTCAAAGTCATCGGCCACCACATTGGTCCTCCTTATCCGCAGAGAGTTGCGATAGTCGATAATAAAAAACATGGCGAATAAAAACCTGATTTTTTTTTTTTTTTTTTTTTTAAGTTCAGGGGTATTCTTTATCTTCATCATCATCATCATCATCTTCCGCTTATTCCGAGGCCGGGTCACGAGGACAGAAACCTAAGCCATGAGATCCAGACGTCCCTCTCCCCAGCCACTTCCTCCAGCTCTTCCAGGAGAACACCGAGGCATTCCCAGACATAGTCCCTCCAGCGTGTTCTAGGTCGACCCCGAGGTCTCTTCCCGGTCGGACATGCCTGAAAAACCACACCAGGTAGGCGTTCGGAAGGCATCCTGACCAGATGCTCAAGCCACCTCAACCGGCCCCTCTCAATGCGGAGGAGCAGCGGTTCGACTCCGAGCACTCTCCAGATGATTGACCTTCTCACCTTATCTCTAATGGAGAGCCCCGCCACCCAGCGAAGGAAGTTCATTTCAGCCGCTTGCATCAGTTCAGGGGGTTTTGTGTGTTTGAAATGCCTAAAACAAGTGCTACTTGTTTATCTGTGATCTGAAAAAAATCTGTAGATAAAAAGTATTCTCATTCATTTATTTATTTATTTTCTGTAGCCACTTAATCCTAATTCGGGTTGCAGAGAGGCTGGCGACCATCCCACCCGACTCTGGGCGAGGGCAGAGTACAGCCTAGATGGCTTGTCGGGCCATCAAAGGGCAGAAGCACGCTGTACAAAGTACTGTAATCTGTTTGAGTATCATGTTTGTGTTCTGGGAAAAAAGGACTGAAAAAGTTTCATGTGGATGCCAAATGTCTCTCCGACATGAACCATCGACAGACAAAAACTTCCCTTGTGTTAGCACCTTGACGCTTTGTTTTCCAAGTCCATAAGTTGAACGGGACAAATATATCGTATTCATAACAGGTGACAATGGCGCGTCAGTGGCCTTCCAACAAAACTAGACCTTCGCTTCGACAAAATACCGTATTGGAATAAATAATTTAGCCAAGTTTTTTTTTGTTAAAATGATGCCTCAGGGTTTTGTTTATATTATTCAAGAGCCCAGATACAATAATTATTCTTTTTTTGATTATTTTTTTGGAAATTATAAACCTGTAGTTAATTTTTCTTATGACTCTATTATATATGGACAACTTTTGTCCTTCGATTTCACATTGTTTTCAAGCTACAAAGAGAATAATATTGTTTGTATGTGTTGATATATGATTTAATACTCCTTTATTAGTGTCTCCAGTGCTGAGACATTCATCCAGTGAAGCTCAGAAAGCCCTTCTGACTTTTAGTGATTTAAAAAGAGACATTTCTATTTTTTTTTTCCAGATAAAGATAGAAACTAAACTGACCTTGAGCTGGAGGTGGTTATAGAGCTGTGAGTGGTGATGGCTGGTTCACACAAAACTCATCTCCAACCTACAATTTTCACATTAAAACACCAACTCGGGCATCATATACTAAAACACAATGTTTCACACTTTTAAAAACAAATACTGGATATTTATTTTGATTTGTAACTGAGTGTTTACCCCTGTCATTCCACCAAACTACAAATATATTGATCGAAGCACAACAGGAAACTCCAACACGTATGCCTTGTTATTCATTTTATCATTAAGGTGATTATAAATTAAAATAAAATACCTACAGTAAACATATAATTGTGTTTTTTTAAGTCTGGAAACAGATACACGAATATTTACCTGAGACACGAGGCTAGTTTCCTCAGTGTTAGCATGAAGCTCGACTCTCTCAGAGCAGAAAAATCACCTCAAATAGGACCTGAAATAACAAGGTCGAAGGAAAAAGTCACCTAAATTTGCTGACCTGTTTTAAAAGTAAATTGTAGTTTGAAAAATTACAAGAATGTGACGTTTTTTTAATTAATACTGAGGAAAAAGCAGCTCCCTCAGGACTTTCCCTCTGCTCTGACTGACGCTGTGTATAACACGTGACCGACAGGGGGCGCTTCAGCTCAGAACTCAGTGTTAACACGGTATAGCTATAAAATTAATACCTTCATGATTTATCATCATCATAATCCTAACAATAATATGAACAATCATATCATTTGATTTAATAATAAGAATCATCATCAGAATTATTATTATTCATTCATTCATTTTTTTTTTTCTTTTTTGGAATTGTTCCCCATTTTCTCCCTATTTTAGTTGGATTCAATTCCCACCCATCAACTATTGCCTTCCCAATCACACGACCACCACCGACCAGTGAGGGGCGAAAGCATGCATATGCCCCCTATCCGTGACATACAAATGCTAGCCACCCGCCTCTTTTCGAACTGTGATGCATGCGTACAGTATTTGGTTGCAGTCTAACACACTCTGAGGGAAAGCACGATCCGCCCCTCCTACGAATGAGCTCACAGATGTCCATGATAAACTGCCTTTCGCTGTGAGCTTGAGCTCGGCCACTTAGCTCGCATGGACTCACGGCTACAGACCGGCTGTGGAATTAACCCGGATTCGAACTTGTAATCTCTGGGTTAATTGTCTTACACCTTGTTGATGCACCTGGCACCCAACTCTGGGCGAGGGCAAGGTACACCCTGGACAACTCGCCAAGCCGCACAGGGCAGAAACACACTGACCTGTATCCAGCCTACTCAGCAGTGTTGTTGTTTTTTTTTTACATACCTCTGTCGTAGCAGACACAGTTTAATTCACAAAAAAAAGATGCAGATTCAAAAATCAGAAACAATTTATTAAGTCAAAGAAAGCAATATCAACAAGCATGTGCATTCAGAGAACGTCGTGCCAACAGAACCACAGACTTCTCTTCATATTCATAAGTTAGAAAATAAATGTAGCATACGTTTACACAGAATTATCCAAGATGATATAAGCTCTGCTCCTGTTGGCACGACGTTGCTAACCGAGGGCCTGGTTTAGCCAGGAATAACTTCATTAGGCTTCAGACTGCAGCCTGCGTACGAACGTGTTGTCTCTTCTGCAGATTTATGCAATGTAGAAGCCCTTGTTGGGGTCCTGGGAAAAGGTTGCTTGAACGTCACGCAGGTCCCGTTTTCTGGCCCTTCTGCAATTATTCTGGATATCTTCCACCTATTTCACATAAATAATAAATTAATCACTAAACAGGTTGCTTATCAGTTTAGCATTCATCACATGATCATTAAATAATCAACTATAATAGTTAAATTTCACGTTTAATAGTTTAACATACTGTACATGAATCGGTTATTCATTCAACAATTCACTACAGATTACATAACATAACATTCAGTAGGTTTTTTATTGCAGTAGGATGCTGAGGTTGGAATTACCAGGCAGAAGGCCTAGAGGAAGACCAAAGAGAAGATTTATGGCTGTGGTGAAGGAGGACATGAAGGTAATTGGACTAAGAGTAGAAGATGCAGAGGATAGGGTGAGATGGAGGCAGATGATTCGCTGTGGCGACCCCTGAAGGGAAAAGCTGAAAGGAAAAGAAGACTACAGGCAGTGAGAGACATGGCCGGCCTTTCATAACCTAGTTAGCTGCACTGGGGGGGGGGGGGCGGCAATAACAATCCATCAATAGTGGGACTTGATCCTCCTCCTGAACTTGGGATCAGTGATCCAGCCCCTTACCACTGGACCACGACTGCCCCTGAACAACAACAACAACAATAATAATAATAATAAAATTTATCATCATCATCATCATCATCATCATCATTATTATTAATATCTCAGCCGATCTCAGCCAACTCCGAGCAAGGGCAGAGTCCACCCTGGACAGCTCGCCAGGCCATTGCAGGGCAGAAACATGCTGATGGCTATGCAGCCACTCTTTACAAAAGACGGCAATGGTTCTTTTACATGAACCTTTCACCAAAGACATGTCTGGTCTTTTGAGAGCCCAGTCAACTGTACTGGGGGGGACAGTCACAACCCGTTAATAGTGGGGCTTGAACCCCAACCTTGGGATCAGTGATCCAGCACCTTTACCACTAGGTCACCACTGCCACTGTGATGAAATTTCGTGTTCAAAAATGTATGTCTAAAATTGAAAGTTCAGACGAGAATGAATGAAGACACACGTATTAACTCACCCACTTCAGGCTTTAAATAATGAAGCAGAATCAGAGTGTTTTTTTTTTTTTTTTTGCTTTCCTTTAATAGTTTGTAAACAGCATAATATGCAGATATACAGGCTGCTGGCACGGCTCTGTTTGACACTGAATGCATATTCATTAATTCCTGTTTATCCTGTTCACCCAGGTCATAAAAATATAATGGTTTAAATTAGCTCGTATTTATGGAAACACAACTTTCGATGGTTGTTTGAAAATGTCACAGATGGGCAAATTCACAACACTGTCGAGGCTGAGTCGGTCAAACTTTCTGTGGGGAAAAAAACCCTGATATGCACCCACTTCCGCCTCAGTGTGGCCGTGCCTTAAACACCACAAAAATTCAATGGCAAGATAAAACCACAACAGTGAAACCTGCTTTCAACCTTCCAAAACAGAGTGCTAGTTATTTTTATTTTTATGTTTTATTATGTTGTGCTTTTGGATTGGGACGCGAGGTGGTGCAGTAGTTAGAACTTCTTTCTCACAGCAAGAACGTCTGGATTTAGAGCCCCGGGGTTGGTGAGGGGATTTCTGTATTGACTTAAAATGTTTTCTCCGTGATTGCATGGGTTTCTTCTGACATCCAATAACATGCACCTGAGGCTAAATGGCTGTTCCAAATTGCCCCTATGTGTAAGAGTGTGTGTGAATGGTTGCGTGTTGGTCTGGTGATGGTCTGGCGATATGTTCTGGGTGTACCAGCATTCACCCACAGTGGGCTGAGATAGGCTTCAGCCTTCCTGCGAGCCTAATAGGATTAAGCAGTTCTGCAAAGTAATGAATGACGTTTTTATATAGTTTTGCTTTTTTACGAGATGATGATGTGTTGCTGTGTTGTGTTTTATTTACTCACTTCTTTTGCATATGGTCTACCATACATTTGAATGTGTTCATGGACTGTGCAGTCGCACTGTCATGCTGGGATATGTTTGTGCCTTGAATGAGATGCTCTGTGAAAGCATCATTTTGTACGGCTGCAGCCTGGAACTGAATTGGGAGCATATGACATTACCTAATAGTTACAGGAGCAAAACCTGCCCTTATTGTGAAATAAAATGGTAAACAAAAGTGCAGACATTTGTTGGTTGCATCAGTTTGCATACCCAAAGTCGCTACTTGGTAGAACACCATTGGGTTGCACTTTTAGCTGCAAGTCTTTTGGAATCTATCAGCTTTGCACATCTGGATCCTGATGTTTTTACCCATTCTGCTGGGCAAAGATGAAATTTGGGCTTGCGGGTTAGTTCACAAGCAGTTTATATACATTTGAAGTTAACGTTTTTGTTTTTATAGCTTTAGTCTCAGAAGAATTTCATGTATAACTTTTCTCTAATTTAATTTCTCCCAAGAAATTTTTGTAAAAACATGTGTGTCAAATGTTATACCTAAATTAAAAAAGTGTGAGTAGACACTGAGCCTTTTGCTATTTATTTTAGTATCCATCTCTCTGTATACGTATGCATGTATGTATGTATGTATGTGTGTGTATATATATATATATATATATATATATATATATATATATATATATATATATATATATATATATATATATATATATATATATATATATATATATTTTTTTTTTTATTTTTTTTTATATATAAGAATTTTCTGAGGAGATCCTTCCGTAAGAGAGTTCTCAATACTTTTTCGTAGAGCACATATAAGTGAAAATCAAAGGACAGGACAAAGACTTTCTATTGAAACTTCATTTTTCACTACAGATCTGTTTCAAGGGGTGGTGAAACCATCCTCTCTCTTCAGGTGATTACAGAAGATTACTCTGTAATTGTTAACATTAAAACATTAAAAATGAAGATTATTCTGTAATCACCTGAATAGAGAGGATGGTGTCACCACCCCTCGAAACAGATCTGGAGTGAAAAATGAAGTTTCAATAGAAAGTCTTTGTCCTGTCCTTATATACTGTATATGTATTTATATATATATAAAATGCAACCGTGAGGGGAGGCACAAACAAGTGTCCACCCTCATGCCGGTCCTCTGCAAAGTGCAAAGGCAGAGCAGAAGACAAAGTGGTGGAAGTTGAAAAAGGATAAAGTTGATGAGCCATACGATGAAGTTATGGAAAAGAATAGTGGAAGCTAGACTAAGGGCAGAGGTCAGCATTTGTGAACAACAGTTTGGTTTCATGCCAAGAAAGAGCACCACAGATGCAGTGTTTGCTTTGAGGATGTTAATAGAGAAGTACAGAGAAGATCAGAAGAAGCTGCATTGTGCCTTTGTGGATCTGGAGAAAACATATGACAGGGTGTCGCGAGAGGAACTGTGGTATTGCATGAGGAAAGTCTGGAGTGGCAGAGAAGTATGTTAGAGTGGTGCAGGACATGTATGAGAAATGTAAGACAGTGGTGAGGTGTGCTGTTGACGTGACAGAAGAGTTGGGACTGCATCAAGGATCAGCTCTGAGCCCCTTCTTGTTTGCTATGGTGATGGACAGGCTGACAGACAAGTTTAGACAAGAATCTCCATGGACTATGATGTTTGCAGATGACATTGTGATCTGTAGTGAGAGCAGAGAACAAGTGCAGGAAAATCTAGAGAGGTCGAGGGATGCCCTGGAAAGGAGAGGAATGAAGATGTGCTTCAGTAAGACAGAATACATGTGTGTGAACGAGAAGGACCCGAGAGGAACAGTGAGGTTACAGGGAGCAGAGATAAAGAAGGTGGAGGATTTTAAGTACTTTGGCTCAACAATCCAGAGCAATGGAGAGTGTGGAAAAGAGGTGAAGAAGCGTGTGCAGGCAGGTTGGAATGGTTGGAGAAAAGTGTTCGGTGTGATGTGTGATGGGAAGGTATCGGCAAGAATGAAAGGAAAAGTGTACAAGACGGTGTTGAGACCAGCGATGTTGTATGGTTTAGAAACAGTGGTACTGGGGAAAATACAGGAGGCAGAGCTGGAGGAAGCAGAGATGAAAATGTTGAGGTTCTCTTTGGGAGTAACGAGGATGGATAGGATCAGGAATGAGTACATCAGAGGGACAGCACATGTAAGAGGTTTTGGAGACAAATACCACAGTTCTTCTCTTGGCACCCTGTCATATCCTTTCTCCAGATCTACATAAGCACTATGCAGCTCCCTCTGACCTTTTCTGTACTTCTCTATTAACATCCTTTTATATATATATATATATATATATATATATATATATATCTATATATATATATATATATAAGAGTACTTTGAAGAGCTGATGAATGAGGAAAATGAGAGAGAAAAAAGAGTAGAAGGGGTGACCGTTGAGGAGCAGGAAGTAGCAAAGATTAGTAAGGGAGAAGTGAGGAGGGCATTGAAGAGGATGAAGAGTGGAAAGGCAGTTGGCCCTGATGACATACCAGTTGAGGTATGGAAGTGTCTAGGGAGGTAGCAGTAGATTTTCTGACAAGAATATTCAACAAGGTCTTAGAAAGTGAGCAGATGCCAGAGGAATGGAGGAGAAGTGTGCTTGTGCCCATTTTTAAGAACAAGGGCGATGTACAGAGTTGTGGCAACTACAGAGGGATAAAGTTGATGAGCCATACAATGAAGCTATGGGAAAGAATAGTGGAAGCAAGACTAAGGGCAGAGGTCAGCATTTGTGAACAACAGTTTGGTTTCATGCCAAGAAAGAGCACCACAGATGCAGTGTTTGCTTTGAGGATGTTAATAGAGAAGTACAGAGAAGGTCAGAAGGAGCTGCATTGTGCCTTTGTGGATCTGGAGAAAGCATATGACAGGGTGCCGAGAGAAGAACTGTGGTATTGTATGAGAAAGTCTGGAGTGACAGAGAAGTATGTTAGAGTGGTGCAGGACATGTATGATAGATGTAAGACAGTGGTGAGGTGTGCTGTCGGTGTGACAGAAGAGTTCAAGGTGGAGGTGGGACTACATCAAGGGTCAGCTCTCAGCCCCTTCTTGTTTGCTATGGTGATGGACAGGCTAACAGATGAGGTTAGACAAGAATCTCCATGGACTATGATGTTTGCAGATGACATTGTGATCTGTAGTGAGAGCAGAGACCAAGTGGAGGAAAATCTAGAGAGGTGGAGGTATGCCCTGGAAAGGAGGGGATTGAAGGTTAGTCTTAGTAAGACAGAATACATGTGTGTGAACGACAAGGACCCAAGAGGAACTTTGAGGTTACAGGGGCAGAGATAAAGAAGGTGGAGGATTTTAAGTACTTAGGCTCAACAATCCAGAGCAATGGAGAGTGTGGAAAAGAGGTGAAGAAGCGCGTGCAGGCAGGTTGGAATGGATGGAGAAAAGTGTCGGTGTGATGTGTGATAGGAGAGTATCGGCAAGAATGAAGGGAAAAGTGTACAAGACGGTGATGAGGCCAGCAATGTTGTATGGTTTAGAGACAGTGGCCCTGGGGAAAAGACAGGAGTCAGAGTTGGAGGTAGCAGAGATGAAAATGTTGAGGTTCTCTTTGGGAGTAACGAGGATGGATAGGATCAGAAATGAGTACATCAGAGGGACAGCACATGTTAGATGTTTTGGAGACAAAGTCAGAGAGGCTAGATTGAGATGGTTTGGACATGTACAGAGGAGGGATAGTGAGTATATTGGTCGTAGGATGCTGAGGTTGGAACTACCAGGCAAAAGGCCCAGAGGAAGACCAAAGAGAAGATTTATGGATGCAGTGAAGGCGGACATGAAAGTCGTTGGAGTAGGAGTAGAAGATGCAGAGGATAGGGAGAGATGGGGGCAGAGCATTTGCTGTGGCGACTCCCTGAAGGGAACAGCCGAAAGGAAAAGAAGAAGAAGATATATATATATATATATATATATATATATATATATATATATATATATATATATATATACAAAAATAAAAGGACAGGACAAAGACTTTCTATTGAAACTCCATTTATCACTACAGATCTGTTTCGAGGGGTGGTGAAACCATCCTCTCTCTTCAGGTGATTATAGAAGAATCTTCTATATCTTCTATAATAATAATAGTAAAATAATAATATAATAGTGATAAATGGAGTTTCAATAGAAAGTCTTTGTCCTGTCCTTTTATTTTTGTTTATTTGCTCTACCAAAAAGTATTGAGCACTCTCCTACGGAAGGATCTACTCAGAAAATCCTTTATATATATATATATATATGTATATATATATATATATATATATATATATATATATATATATATATATATGTCTGTCTTCCTTTCGGCTTTTGCCCTTTTTTTACTCGGGAGTCGCCACAGCGAATCATCTTGATTCGCACGTTTGATTTGGCAGAGGTTTTTACGTCGGATGCCCTTCCTGTCACAACCCTTTTAGCAAGGGACAGAAACACGCTGACGACTTTGCAGCCTACTCTTTACGAAAGTCAGCAATGGTTCTTTTACATGCCTCTCATCATAGACAGTGAGAGACATGGCCCACCTTTGATAACCCAGTTAGCCGCACTGGGAGGGCAGTGACAACCTTGTGGAGAGTGGGACTCAAACCCCCAACCTTTGGATCAGCGATCCAGTGCCCTATACCACTAGACCACCACTGCCCCTATATATATATATATATATATATAGTGATAAGAGTAAAATACAAAGAGTCTCAAAAGTATGTTTTGTTTCCATCCATCTTTGTACAACATGAGATTAACAGTAATAATGAAAATTGAACAATAAGCACAGGTTCAGAAGTTGGACTCGCTCCTTTTTGTTGAAAAGTTCATACTTTTCCAAGTCTAAAAAGAGACAAGCAGAAGGAGTTCAAGCATGGAGGAGATGCCTGGCATGACTCATGGCCTGACTCATCATACTGTGATCTTCTCCTTCAAGTTTCTTTTACTCAGTGATGTGCCAGGTTGGCTCACATTTCTATAAACAGAAGAATCTGTGTCATGTCTGTACATTGGGGTGCGATTCTGGGAAATCCCCTGGAATGCATTTTACAATGAGATCAATAATACAAGAAAAACACCCTGGGACAAGGTGAATAATGGTCGTGTTGAATGTAACCACAATGAAGTGTGAATGACCGTGTCCTTGCACATAAATGATTTTCAAATATTCATTTTATTGTCATTTTCTTATTATAATGTGATGTTGTTTATGGATATAATATATTTCTTGCTCATGCTGTTTTACCTACTCAAAAGACATGCACATTCTGCGAGTATGAAAGGTTATGTGTCTGTTGACTCTGAAATCTTCTGGTGAGCTGTTCAGGGTGTACCTCACCTTCACCCAGTGTTGGCAGAGCTAGGCTCAAGCCTCCCGTGACTTGATTGGGATTCAGATGCTTCAGAAAACTGATTTTTCATATTATTACTTCTCGCAGTTATTAATTTATATGATCCTGAATTTTCATATACTCGCTAAGCCGCTTTATTCTACTTTGGGTCCCAAGGAGGCTGACGTCTCAGCCAACACTGGGTGAAGGCGGAGGACACACTGAACAACTCGCCAGACTGATCTTAAATATGTCATGTGAAAATTATTATTAAGTTCAGTTTTCTGTAACCACTTAATCCTAATTAGGGTGGCGGGGAGGCTGGTGCACATTTGAGCCGACTCTGGGCGAGGGCAGAGTACACCCTGGACAGCTCGCCAGCCCATCGCAGGGCGGAAACACGCTGACGGCTTTGCAGCTACTCTTGCCAAAAGTCAGCAATGGTTCTTTTACATGCTTCACACCATAGACAGTGAGAGACAGGCCGGCTTTTGATAACCCAGTTAGCGGCACTGGGGGGGCCAGTGACAACCTTGTGGAACTCAAACCCCCAACCTATGGATCAGCAATCCAGCACCCCATATTTTTATTATTATTACTGTATTATTATTATTATGTTGCTGTTGTTGTTGTTACAATAACACATCTGTCTTCTCCTTTTTGAAAAGCTGGATTTTGTCATTCATATAAATTTGTTAAAAGCGAGACAGTGTATTTTAGTGTTAGTTCATTTGAAAACCTATGTTTTCAGAATTGTCTTTCAAGAAACAATGATTTCAAGTGTGGAATAATTCAATGATTTAAAAATCCTCCATCAGGAGCAGCACAGAGTAACAATGGGCGGGACGTATTAGATGATTGGCTGATATCTTTTGATTGATCACAGGGCTGTAACAGTCCCGCCCACCTGTCTGTCTGAGGTGAAGCGGCCAAGCCTTTCTTGCTCCCTGGTTTTCTCTCCCGTACTCAGCCGCTTCGTGCTTTCTCCTGACACCAGATCCAAGAAAGCAGGCGTGATGGCGGACCAGGGATTAACAGATGAAGCCGCGACAGCCGCCTGCAAAGAAGGAAACCCGATCACCAAGGTAGCGTGAGAGAAATTCCGGTAAATTCCGGTGAAGGGAGGCTAACAATGCTAGAACAGGCCTTATGTCGTTCCCCCGCTGACGTGCTGCTGCTTCGTCCTGAAATAGTTTTGTTGTTGTTGTTGTTGTTGTTTTTCTTGTTCAAATGTCGAAACAAATGTAAATATCTGGAAGCTAATGAGCTAGCATAGGCGTCTCCAGGAGCTGTTTTGCTGAGTCATAATCCTGAAACGAGCTCGTGCGCCTGTTTGGTATAAATCCTGGATGCCAGATTTTGTAAAAAGTCGCTGATTTTGAGTGTTTCGTCTTAATTTGTTCAAGTGACATCTTTGCTTCTGTCAGTTTCCTTGACAAACTTCAGAATCTTTTGTATTTTTATGATGATTTATTCTGTACAAGGCTGCAGTTCCACCAATTTAAAAGTCATGGTGGTTTCAAGAAAATATCTGCGATAGCATAAATGGTGTGGCCAAGCAAGATATAATGGGGTAACCCTGGCCTAATGGTGAGAGGGGTGGGTTTGGGACCGAAAGGTTTCTGGTTTGATTCCTGAACCAGCAAGGAAAGTGTGTTTTTTACCTTGGATGGGCCATAAATTTCCCCCATTCATTCATCTCACCGATAAGCCACTTAATCTGAATTACGGTCTCGAGGAGGTCATCTCAACTGACTCTGGGTGAAGGAGGGGTACACCCTGAACAGCTCACCAGGCCACTACTTTGTGGAATTTGAATAAATTTTTATAGATTTGAAATTTTCATTGCTAAGGTTACAAGAGAGAAATTGTGGTCATATGTTTCATGTGTTTGGGGTTTGCAAGGCAAACTCGATCTTTTGAAAACTGTTCACCCCAGGAAGATTAAAAAAAAAAATCCCTTGTCCATCCACTCCATACTGAGCTAAATACTCTCAATGTCTCTTAATTTGGAGGCTAAAATGGAAAATTAAAAAAAAAAAAAGCTGATGGGAGATTATATAGAATTATGGGAAAGGTGAGCATGCTCCTTGATATGCTGTCAAGACCAGGCATGTCCTGCCCATAAGGTTATATCTCGGCTTTTGATGGCAGCTTGTTTGATGTTATTGAACTGCCAACTGCTTTCTAAATTAACATTAAGATCTCGGGTTGACACCTGAGAGCCGTGACTGGTGACTTTGCAGACGCAGATCGCGGTACACGATCACTGAACGATGCAATGTGGTTGACTTGATCTGGTGCTTGTCCCACAGGAAACTAACATGATCCAACTTTTTATGGATCGAAGCCACACCTTCCTGGTTCTCGTAGTCAATTTCTGGCTCTCAGGTATTCTGCTGGAATTGTTTGGAATTATTACGGGTCTGTTGTCATGTACCATGAAGTATTTGCTCGCTATAATATGAGACTTTAGGTACTTCGTTTGGACAGACTGGGTGGGGATCTTGAATGCTATTGGTTATTGTGGAGATCAGTCAAGCACCAGTTCATTCCTTGATTGCTGAGCTGCTTTATCATATTTGGGATCATTGGCAGCCTGAAGACTGCCCCGGCTGAGCCTGGTTGAAGACAAGTACACCTTGACGAGCTCACCAGCCAATCACAAGGCCAAAACTCATAAATGTTCACACTTACACTTCAAGTTATTTATGGAACAGCCAGGTCACCTAATGTACATGCCTTTGTACTGTGTGGAGAAAATCCATGCAACCATTGGGAGAACATGAAACGTTCCCACCATACCCAGGACTCGAACCCATAACTTTCTTGCTGTGAAACAGGCGTGCAAACCACTACCACACTGTCCCACCTTCCATCACGAGCTGCTGTACTGAATACATGCATAGGCCGTGTAGTGAGAATTGATTCACGTTGTTGTCATAATGTGTGTTTACTTATTTTTCTCACGGTAGGATTTCATGATGCAGCAGACGATGCTGAGAGTGAAAGATCCGGAAAAATCGCTGGATTTCTACACGCGCATCCTGGGAATGACGTAAGTGCCGATGTTTTGGGGGGCAGTGCTGTGGAATGTTGCAGATTCTGATCTTGATTTATAGTATTACATCAATAAGTCACACTCGGTGTTATTCCAATTTGTCAGGATGGAGCAGTTCATGTGGCTGAATTAATAAATTATGATTTCTGTCTTTGCAAAATGCGGGTGTGCTATAAACGTAAAGTCAAACAGATTGAAGTTGTTCGTGATGATTGGATGGCGAGGTCTGCATTCTTTCTCACATTCCGTGCAGATGTCTCACATCTATTCAGAGTTATAGGTCACCAGCAGGAATTGGCACGCAATGACTTGTAACTAAACGATCTTGATCACAGCGAGGAATTAAATTTAGTTGGATAAGCACGGGGTGGGGTCACGTCAGAAATTCATTTTTATCATCAGCTGGAAGATAATTTGAGTTGATGTGCAATGTGACCAGCCTTGAACGGCTTTATTTAAAAAAAAAAAAAAAAAAAAAATTCCTTCTTCCCCCTTTGGCCGTTTTAAAAGTTCCCGCAATTGTGTGGAATGTTCCGCAAATGTTTGTTTCTTTTTTTGTGTGTGTGGGGGGGTTTAATCCAACCATATTTGTATTAGCCTTTTTTTTTTTTTTTTTTTTATATATATTTGAAGATGTGATTTTAGCTTCACTCTTTGATTCGCCGTCATGTGGTGAGGGAGACCGGGACGAACTGTCCAGTTATCTGTGAAAGAGCTACATATAAAATATACACTGATCAGCCGTAACTGTAGTGTCTCATTTATTATAAATACATAAATAAATGTAAAAAAAAAAATCACAAGATGAACATGTTATATCCTGCCATCTGGATGGAACTGCTTCATGTAGATGCAATAAGGTTGTTCATGACACCTGATGTGTTTCAACATGTTTCTGAAGTTCCCCTTCGTCCAACGCCCTCAGTTATTTTAACAAGCTTAAAATGTGGGCATATGACCTACCACATGAACGCATACACGTACTAGACATCACAAACACCCCCCCCCCCCATATTTCCCCTGAATCTGGAGGAGGACCTATTAGTTTAAATATTTTTGTGAACCACTGACCGATCTGAATTAATTTTTTTCTCTCCCCCCCCTCCCAACAGGCTTCTGCAGAAATTCGACTTCCCCTCCATGCGCTTCTCTCTCTACTTCCTGGGTTATGAGGATGGAAAAGAAATCCCAGCTGACGTTAAGGAGAGGACAGCATGGACCTTTTCCCGACGAGCCACCATCGAGCTCACCCAGTGAGTGTATAGCACAGAGCAGGGAGGAAATTCATCACTAATAATAACGCCAACTGTTTCCATAGAACCCGCTTTGAATTTTGGGTTCGTTCAAGTTGTTCCACGCCTTTTTGATTGAGCATGCTGATATACCTGAAATACAAGACACTGGTGCGCACTAATACAGTCTGCCACGACAATCCGGTTCACACATAACATGCTTAATTGGCGTTCATCCAAACTGATGTAATTTGTTGTGTGCCCCTTTTTTGTTCAGCGAGTAAAATGCGTTCAGGGAGAATAATACACGGAGAAGAATGGGAATGGAAGCCACGCCCTTCCGATCTCAAAGTAGCTCCCCAGCTCTCAAGTAGATCAAAGTCCTGGTAATCTTGCTGCTTAGGAACACATTATATGTTCATAATATTTTATAAATCAAAAAGAAAGGATTTTTTTCCTGAGAATCTGATGTGACCGCAAACGTATTTTAACATCTCAGACACTGATATGTCCAATTCTCAGGACAAGCTTAGCGAAGCCCCGCATATGACGCGGATGGGAATTTTCCGCCAATTCGCAGATTTCTGTCCTTTTGTAAGTCAAATGGGTCATTTTTGTGATCAATGCAAATCCGGTGTAAAAATCTGTGTGGGTGGGGGGTTGGTCATCTCACCATGGGCCCATGGCACAGAGAGCGTCAGATCATCAACAGAAGTGATCGAGCAGTATTATGTATAAATATGACTATTATAACGCTTCGTGTACATTTAATAAATTCTACTGATATTATTAAACTCTGTATGCTACGACTAGGCTGACCGGTACACAGTTTAAAGCAGGGGTCGGGAACCTATGGCTCGCGAGCCAGATGTGGCTCTTTTGATGACTACATCTGGCTCCTCAGATAAATCAGGTGGCCTTTCTAACAGAATAATGAATACATAACTTCACTGTCATTTAAATTAAATTAAAAACTGCTCGTGTTGTTTTTGAGTAAAGAGATAAATTTCCCTCGTTTTTGATCAGCTCATTTGCACGAAGCCAAGCGCAGCTGGCAAGCAAACACAGATGGACAGACATGGAAAAACTCCAACCCGCAGACCGGCTAATTGCTAAAACTTGGGACGCGTTTCCTGTCACTTAAACACTGCAGCGAAACCATGCAGCACCAGAAGTTGCATTAATAGTAAGCAGTGCTGTAGTGGTGGATGCCGTTTACCCACTTGTTTTAGTGGCTGAGTTGCGTGTACTGACTTAATTTGGTCTACTTTATAGTTGACAGTGGAGATGAAGTGATAAATAGTTTCAAAGCCGAACCCTCCCCGAGCGCCTCGGTCGCTTCGCTGCCATCGTGTACACACTTATTTTTTGACCACTACAGCACTGATAGTAAGAAGTACTTTTCTTATTAATAAATAACTTCATTATGACAATGTCGTTAAAAATAAATTCCAAGTCTTATTATACTCTAAAATTGTTGGTCTTTTTCAATTTAGTTGTATTCAAGTATTAATATATATGTGTACTGTGTGTGTGTGTGTGTGTGTGTGTGTGTGTGTATATGTATATATGTATATATATATATGTATATGTGTATGTCTCTTTTTTGGCTCCCTTTGTCAAAAACGTTCCTGACCCCTGATTTAAAGTATTTGAAATTAAAACTAGGCCCACTTTGGCCTATAACTGAAATTTTTTTTTAATAATTTTAATAAGGTTCTCTTTAAAAATATTTTTTTTCCAGGAGAGATCAATTAAGCTCCTTTTTGTAAGTATAACCCCAAACCTTTTGGGGGCTTTGCTCTCTAAACCCCCCCATCAAGGGCACTGCCCCCACACTCCCATGTGAGGCCTAGGTTGCCCCCTTGACCCCTGCCAATTTTTTCTCCTTTTTCCATAAAGGCCCGTTCTCATCCCTGATATGAGGACGGATTCCACATGCTTGCCTAATAAAATATAATCGAATCCACCCTGGTATGAGCTACCAAGCCAAACGTAGCCTGCCCCTTTTATACAGAACGACATGTGTTTGCTAGTTAAATAAGACTTTTTATTCATGTAATGGGTGGCATGTTGCCATAGTGATTCACTTGGCTGCCTCACAAAGACAAGGTTCTGGGTTTGTGAATGTTCCATTTACATGTTGTGTGGTTTTTAATTAATTAATTTTTTTATTTAAATATCTGACTCGTCATTAAAATGGACTCGAACAATAAACTTGGCGTTAACCTGAATGTAAGTAGAAGAATAAGTGATCTGAAATCCTATTTCCAGACAGGTCATGTTTCTTCAGTAATCAGTGTCATGGTCCTTTACACAGCATTCCATACGATAATGATCATCCCATTTCTGTCTCTGTTTGTTTATTTATTTGTGTAGTAACTGGGGTTCGGAGACCGATGATAGCCAGTCTTACCATAATGGTAACTCCGATCCTCGAGGTTTTGGTGAGTCTTCATGTCTCTCAAAGTAAATTCACACTTTTTCTGATCATAGATGGGTTTTTTTTTTTATTTTATTTTTTTTTGGTTTATCCACAAACACTTGCTGAGGATGTAAACCAGGTACATGACTGGAACAGATTACGGGATCGGCACAATCTGATTGGTTTGTTATCTTGGGATAATGAGTATCGTCCAGCCCACAAACGCAGTAAAAACCCTTCAAAAATGTGAAAATGGAACGGTGGGACGTCTCATTTGGAGTTATTTACTTGTGTTTCCATGTACAATAAGCCCTTGACTATTCGCGGTTTTGCACTCACGGTTTATGTATTTGCGGACTGCCAAGCAACTGACATGTAACTCAAATTCAGCCAATGGCTGTCCTCCTTCCTGCTGATTGGTTGAGATGATGTGTGCGAATGAGGAAAAAAGGGGAGTTACAAGTTTTCAATGAGCCTCATTTTATTAAAAAAGTGTTTTATTTACCAGTTAAGCTGTATGATGCCACTCAAACGCGGTGTGTCTTCTCTGGCTCGGTGCTCGAAAAGGTAATGACATTGGATGTCTCTTCTGAAGAAATAAGACTTTCTCCTGAAGAAACGACAGTTTCCTCTGAAGTGCCTGAAGAGAAATAATCATCTGAAAGCACTCTAGTATTAATCTTTTTCAATCATAATTCCAGTTCAGTACCTAAGTTAATGTTTAGAATATTTGTGAGTGTGATTTTTATGGACTGTGGTGTCACATGTTTATCCAATTTATTACATTTCCTGTTCGTTTTTTGTTATGGTCTGTGTTTTGGGGGACTTTAATTTTAACGGCTGTGTTCTCTAACTGTCCACTCCGGCTGAGGGGTGTGGCTGAACTGCTCCGTGGCTCACACCTGAATTTCATTCTCGGCTACTCTCAATAAACACAAGCATGCTTATCTCTGCGCTAGAGAATTAACTTGCACATTTTTGCAGGTGACAAAGGGAGCTTGTGAGACGAAGCGCGGCTTATTCGGACTTCTGATCTTTTAAGTGTGCAAGATCACGCTCCGTGTGTCACCTGCAACAAACGCCTCACAGTGAAAGGGGAAAGATTAAAAAGCGTGCTTTAATTGATGTGTGTGCGGTTTGTGTTTATAGGGAGTAAATGAGATTACTTAATTCAAGTTCAGGCACTTCAGAAAGTCTTATTTATTCAAATGAGATGGAGCTTAGCCTGCGTTTGAGTGGCATCATGGAGCTTACCTGGATAATATATTATAGATACGAAATGAAAACATACATTATGTATGTATATATAGACAGATATAAAGTATCCTGTATAATGTTTATATATTTTATTAATAAATATCACAGTACAAAATTAAAGTTTTTCTTAATCATTAGTCTAGTTTATTACATTAATACTGTATTAATGAGTACAACTGTCTATAGAATGTGTTTAAGAGGCATATTTCAGTGCATGTAATCGATGCATAGTATTTAACTTCTGGTTGATCATTCGCACATGTAATGTGATACATGAGGTTTACTTCCTGGTACAGAACTCGTGGATTATCTTCATTCGCGGGAGGGGCCGGAACCAAACCCCCGCGAATATCGAGGGCCTACTGTCGTGTGTAAACTTCAACAGTTGTTCATGTCAAGCTTGGTGGCTGTCGCTGAAATTAAACTGTTCCGTGAAATCCACACCAATAAAAATGAGTTATTGTACATTGACTTTTTTTCATTTGAAGTAATTTTTCCCATCATATGATGTTTTGTTCTGTTTCTGTAGCTACACTCCCCTATATTTGATGCTGCTTTCTGTTAGATTATGGCAATTTGGGACCAAAGGGTGAACTAAGTTGATGAAAAGAGAATTGTGGGGCAGTGGTGGCCTAGTGGTCAGGTGCTGGGTGGCTGATCCCAAGGTCAGGGTTCAAGCTTCACTACCACCGGGTTGTCGCCACAGCTCACTGGGTTATAAAAGGCCGACCGTGTCTCTTAGTGTCTGTGGTGGGAGGCTCATGTAAAAGATCCGTCGCTCCTTCGTAAAGAGGCGCTGCATAGCCCTCAGTATGTTTCTGCCCTGCGATGACCTGGCAAGCTGTCCAGGTGGTACTCTGCACTCGCCCAGAGTCCGCGAAGATGGGCATCCCCATGACCCTAATTAGGATTAAGCGGTTTAGAAAATGAATGAAAAAGTTTTATTTCAAATAAGCTAAAGGCCAGCAAATTGTACGTGATGGTGAGGTAGCTGCTGGTACTATTCTCCTGCCGTTTGTTTTTGGTTAACTGATTCAAATCTGGACTGTACTTTCACTGACCACAAACCTTGTGCTGGAGCATATGAGCCTCTTGAGCAACTGTAGGTCAAGTCCATTTTTGTTTGGGTTTTTTTTTTTTTTTTTTTTTTTTTTTTTATAAAGAATTGGTATGTTTTCATATTCTAATGCCTTCAGTCCTCTGAGATACATTTTTCAGCTGACATTGTTGTGCTGCTGGCCATTTTTCCAAAAATTATGGGTTCTGGACTTGGAAGATTTGCAGTAAACTTGTGTTGCAATTGTATTCTTCAGATTAAGTCCAAATGTCCAGGAAATGTAGCAATATTGTGAGAAATGATGAACAGATGAGTGGTGTCCTAGCCAGAGTAACACTTACTTTCTGGGTCATCTGTTGATGGGAGAACCTATCGTTACAGGCATGTCGAGTTGGGGTTTTATTTTATTTTAGGTGGAGAAGTGTCCCATGGGTGCTGTCATCTTGGATTTTGGCGTACACTCCTTGTTGCACCAATTTCTTCCTTTCGGCTTTTACCTTTTCTCGGGAGTCGCCACAGCACGTTTGATTTGGCATAGGTTTTTACGTCGGCTGCCCTTCCTGTCACAACCCTTTTAGCAAGGGACAGTTACACGCTGACGGCTTTGCAGCTACTCCTTACGAAAGTCAGCAATGGTTCTTCTACGTGAACCTCTCGCTATAGACGGTGAGAGACATGGCCTGCCTTTGATTAACCCAATTGGCTGCACTGGGGGGGACAGTGACAACCTTGTGGGGACTTGATCCGCGATCCTGCGCCCTATCCACTAGACCACCACTGCCTGTCATTGTTGCACCAAGAAATTCATGAAATAACTATGAGCAAGAAGGAAGTTGTGTGAAAGTTGGAAGTTCACCTGATTTCGAGCTGTACTACCAGTATTGATCTGAAAGATTTCACATTGTTCTCTTAATTTCTGGACTTAACTCCGACTCGGCCCACTGCTGCTTTCAGGGGCTTTAGTTCCTCCTTTTAAGCACAGTGTGGTGCAGTTTCCCAGTTCAAACCCAAGTGTGATTTATCTTTTTTCCTCTCCTCTTGTCCCCCCTGCTGGTTTCTGTTCACATTACCGTATTTGGTTGTGAACCCTTGATCTGTTTATCATGAACATACAAGGGCAGACAAGGTTTAATTTCTCACTGGTGTCAGGTGATAACACTAGAGACAAAATGGAAACTGCCACAATATTTTATTTTGAAGACCAGATTAACTGATTGTGCTGATTTTTTTAATGCGGGGTTTAGTGGAGACCTGTTGTGGTGTAGAATGACTATGCAGTTTTGCTTGGAGAGTATGCTCATGGACTCTCAATGTGAGCCAACAGTCTGTATGTCTGCACTTATTGTATTGTGTTTTTTTTAACTTGCGATGTTCCAGGCCATATAGGAATCGCCGTACCAGACGTCTACGCCGCGTGCAAGCTGTTCGAGGAGGAAGGAGTGACCTTTGTTAAAAAGCCTGATGATGGTGTGTTTCTCATGTTCTGTGCTCTTGTAGAATTCTTTTGAAAATTGTCTGCATTTCTCTTGTCTATCAGTCTGTGGGTCCATCCCAAAATATTTTATTTACTCATTTAGCTATTTCCGTGATCGCTGCTTGAACTGGCAGTTCTTTTTTTGTCCACCATCTTTACCAGTTGTGTCAATCCTCTTATTTGTGCAGTGAGGTCACATGGGGCAGCCTTCCTGGAAGAGCTGCAAGTCTGTATAACCAACCTGTGGTTTATGATGTCAGGCAGATTTTTTTTTTTAACATGGCAGGTCAGCTGATTGCAGGCCATTCAGAGGAAATGATGTCTCATTTCTCTTCAAATACATTTGATTTTCCTCGGGTCTGTTTCCTCAGTGGTGGGACAAGGACACAGGGATGAGATGTGATTTGAGGGAAATGAGGATGCAATGTTAGGGTTTTGGGAAGAACTCTGTCTGTCTTTCTTTCATCTGTGATTTAATATATTTTTGCACTCATCCCCTCCTCTCTCTTTCAGGGAAAATGAAAGGTCTGGCTTTCATTCAGGACCCGGATGGTTACTGGATCGAGATACTGAGCCCCAACAACATGGTGTCCATCACATCATAAAGATGCCATGTGCTGCACAGCAATTACACGTTTAAGAAGACAGTTGATGAAAGGACAGCAAAAGAAAAACTGAGCCATATTTTATGACCGAATGGTGCTCTTTTTGCATGGAGGGCGAATCAGGACACGTTCACTACGTGGTGCGGCCGGTGCCGAACGGCCGAAGCAGACAGGATGAGGCAATAAGCTTCATCTCGAAACTTTGCATTAACCGGTCAACAAGAATTCTGAAACCTGGTTTACAGTCTAACCGTACGAGTATCTCTCACATCAACAGCTTTATAGTTCTACCTGTCCATTCATGGTTTGTTAAATTAGTATTGTTTGCAAGATTATATTTTATTATAAAGCCCTCTTCCACAGATTGTCACTATTAAATTAATAGGAGACGAGAAAAATAAAACAAAACCCTGCTGATCAAATTCCTGTGTTTTTATTTAAAATTGGTGGAAATTACTGGCTTCATCAGCGAGTAGGTTGACGGGGACAGTGGATCCTATTTCCTCTACCACTGAGCTCACCCGACCACAGCTGGCCCACATACTAGTGTGTGTGTGTGTGTGTGTGTGTGTGTGTATACACACGCAACCATTCAGACTGGTTCAAAATCGCCTGAGTCACAAAGGGATACTTTAGAACGGTCCGTTATCCCAAGCGTTTCCTTGTGTTCGATCATACTGATTGCAGAAATCCCAGATCTCCTCTTCTTGTCCTTTTCCCTTCAGGGGTCGCCACAGCGAATCATCTGCCTCCATCTCACCCTATCCTCTGCATCGTTTTCTCTTACACCAACTGCCTTCATGTCCTCCTTCACCACATCCATGAATCGTCTCTTTGGTCTTCCTCTAGGCCTTATGCCTGGTAGTTCCAACCTCAACATCCTACTACCAATACACTCACTATCCCTCCTCTGTACATGTCCAAACCATTTCAATCTAGCCTCTCTGACTTTGTCTCCAAAACGTCTTACATGTGCTGTCTTTCTGATGTGCTCATTCCTGATCCTATCCATCCTCGTTACTCCCAAAGAGAACCTCAACATTTTAATCTCTGCTACCTCCAGCTCTGCCTCCTGTCTTTTCCCCAGGGCCAGTTTCTAAACCAGACAACATCGCTGGCCTCATCACTGTCTTGTACACTTTTCCTTTCATTTTTGCCGATACCTTCCTATCACACATCACACCGGACACTTTTCTTCAACCATTCCAACCAGCCTGCACACGCTTCTTCACCTCTTTTCCACACTATCCATTGCCCTGGATTGTTGAGCCTAAGTACTTAAAATCCTCCACCTTTCTTATCTCTGCTCCTTGTAACCTCACCGTTCCTGTTGGGTTCTTGGCATTCATACACATGTATTCTGTCTTATTGTGGCTAACCTTCATTCCCCTCCTTCCAGGGCATCCCTCCACCTCTCTAGGTTTTCCTGCACTTATTCTCTGCTCTCACTGCAGATCACAATGTCATCTGCAAACATCATAGTCCATGGAGATTCTTGCCTAACCTCGTCAGTCAGCCTGTCCATCACTATAGCAAACAAGAAGGGGCTGAGAGCCGACCCTTGATGCAGTCCCACCTCCACCTTGAACTCTTCTGTCACACCGACCGCACACCTCACCACTGTCTTACATCTCTCATACATGTCCTGCACCACTCTAACATACTTCTCTGCCACTCCAGACTTCCTCATGCAATACCACAGTTCCTCTCTGGACACCCTGTCATATGCTTTCTCCAGATCCACAAAGGCACAATGCAGATCCTTCTGACCTTCTCTGTACTTCTCTATTAACATCCTCAAGGCAAACACTGCATCTGTGGTGCTCTTTCTTGGCATGAAACCAAACTGTAGTTCACAAATGCTGACCTCTGCCATTAGTCTTGCTTCCACTATTCTTTCCCATAACGTCCTCGTATGGCTCATCAACTTTATCCCTCCGTCATTGCCACAACTCTGCACATCTCCCTTGTTCTTAAAAATGGGCACCAGCACACTTCTCCATTCTTCTGGCATCCTCTCACTCTCGAAGACCTTGTTGAATGTTCTTGTCAGGAAATCTACTGCTTCCTCTCCTAGACACTTCCATGCTTCCACCGGTATGTCATCAGGGCCAACTGCCTTTCCATTCTTCATCCTCTTCAATGCCCTCCTCACTTCACCCTTACTAATCTTTGCTACTTCCTGGTCCTCAACAGTCACCTCTTCTACTCTTTTTTTTTTTTTCTCATTTTCCTCATTCATCAGATTTTCAAAGTACTCTTTCCATCTTCCCAGCACACTTCTGTCATCAGTCAATACATTTCCCTCTGTCCTTAATCACTCTAACTTGCTGCACATCCTGCCCATCTCTCTTTCTCTGCTGTGCCAACCTGTATAAATCATTTTCTCCCGCTTTACTTTCCAACCGAGCATACAAGTCATCATACGCCCTCTGTTTGGCTTTTGACACCGCTACCTTCGCCTTGCGCTGTCTCCCTGTACTCCTGTTTACTCTCTTTGGTCCTCTCTATGTCCCACTTCTTCTTAGCTAGCCTCTTCTTTTGTACACACTCCTGCACTTCCTCATTCCACCACCAAGTCTCCTTATCTCCTCTCCTTCCAGATGACACAACAAGTATTCTCCAACCTGTCTCCCTGATCACATTAGCTGTAGTTGTCCAGTCATCTGGAAGCACTTCCTGACCACCCAAAGCCTGTTTCAACTCCTCCTTGAAGACAACACAACACTCCTCCTTTTTCAGCTTCCACCACTTTGTCTTCTGCTCTACCTTTGCCTTCTTCACCTTCCTCACCATCAGCGTCATCCTGCACGCCACCATCCTATACTGTTTGGCAACACTCTCACCCGCTACTACTTTGCAGTCACTGACTTCCTTCAAATTACATTGCCTGCACAAGATGTAGTCTACCTGTGTGCTCCTACCTCCGCTTTTATAAGTCACTCTATGCTCCTCTCTCTTCTGGAAGAAAGTATTTAACACAGCCATTTCCATCCTTTTTGCAAAATCTACCAACGTCTGTCCTTCTGCGTTCCTGTCCTGGATACCAAACCTGCCCATCACTTCCTCGTCCCCTCTGTTTCCTGCACCAACATGTCCATTGAAGTCTGCCCCAATGACTACTCTTTCATGTTTGGGGGGGGATTCTGCATCACTTCATCTAACTCACTCCAGAATCTCTCCTTGTCTTCTAGCTCACATTCTGCCTGTGGGGCATAAGCACTAGCAACATTGAACATCATGCCTTCAATTTCTAACTTGAGACTCATCACTCTGTCTGACACTCTTTTCACTTCTAGATCTCCTCTATTGAAAGGAATTCCTCTATTTTTTTTTTTTCAGGTTCCCTGTGGCCCCTTTGACCTCCAGCTGAAATATTTCATTTCCTCTATTTCTGAACCAGTTTTCTCTACTTTTTTTTCCCCCCTCAAACCTCGCTGGGATCCCCGTGATTGGTGGACCATTGGACATTACTGACCATCTGTGATCTTAATGGTTCGAAATCTTCCGTGCTGATCAACATGGACTCGACAGCGACTGAACAACTTGACTGAGCCACCGAGTGTTTGGACCGTGCCATTTGACTTGGCACAATGTCTGATGTCCCCAATTTATGTGATGGACTGGTGGGTGGACAGTTGGCGTAATGCAAAGGAGCAGTTTCATCAGGCTGATGCACAGATTAGCAATAGCTCGTAATATCTTCTTTGTCTCGGGTTTGATGGGTTCTGTCACATCAAAGGCTGAGTAGGCACAAAGCTCTTCTTATATACTATTCCGCATCACTGTGAGCATATACGTCATAATAGACGGCCCTCTCAATAGGCGCGGGTGTGGTGTCTGACTACTGCTTCACACCTGCCTCCATAAAAGAAAAGTTGGCAGTCCTGTCAACTTATTGGAAGATAATGTAAAACAGGATAATTATGCATTATGTGAGTGGATTTTTTTTTTCCCCCAATCTCGGAAAGCTTTACCAAAGGGGCGGCGTCTATGTGCATTGGCCTGAATTAAGTCAGTGGTTATATTTTAACAGATAATCTCCAAAGCAACTTGACTATTATAGATAAAACAGATAATGTGATGCTTTCACAGTGAAGTACAGTGCAGCTCACCCCCCAACCCCCATTCTGGTATGCAGTGACTACCACCCTGAACTGGTTTCAGAGGAGTGGCTGGTGCTCATTATCGGGATATGTACAGTATTTGTATTGGTGTAAAGAGTTCCGCATGATCTGGCGCACGAGAAAAGTGTCAAAGAAGAATGTAGTAATTATCAAGAAAACAGTTGGGAGGAACTGATTTGAAAAATGTATTTTATTGTTATTTCAATCACACAGGCCCTGATTACTATGAGGCAAATACTGTATACTAACCACCTGTACCATGTGATCCATGCAGATACATTAAAATATTTGCACCGTGACCTCTCAACAGCAGAACATTTCTGTAGACAGAACTGGGCGTGTGGGTCTTTTCCAACATACATTTGGGTAAGTCAGAGCGATTGATGGATGTATCAATTCAATTGAGTTTTATTTGTATAGCACTTTTTACAATTGAGATTGTCCCAAAGCAGCTTTACACAGTAAAACAGTGAAGGTCACAGCTTATAAAGTAGAAAAGGAATTTAAACATTTGCCATTAGTCCTACAGATCCCGAATGAGCAAGCCGACGGAGATGATGGCAAGGGGGAAAAAAAAAAAAATGAAAAGGAACCAGGTCCACAAGGGAAACCCATCCTCATTTGGGTGAAACCATAAGGACACAAATCACACACTATACACACACACACAAAGTGACATCCTTGAGTTAATTCGAACAACAAAATAATATATATAAAAAAAAAAAAAAAAAGGTACATACATATACAGTGGTATGAGAGTATCTGAACCTTTTGGAATTTCTCACATTTCTGCATAAAATCCCCATCAAATGTGATCTGATTTTTGTCAAAATCACACAGATGAAAAAACAGTGTCTGCTTTAACTGAAACCACCCAAACATTTATAGGTTTTCATATTTTAATGAGGCTAGCATGCAAACAATGACAGAAGGGGGAGGAATAAGTAACTGAACCATCACATTTAATATTTGTGTGTCCCCCCTTTGGCAGCAATAACTTAAACCAGACGCTTCCTGTAGCTGCAGATCAGGACTAATCTTGGCCCGTTCTTCTTTACAAAACTGCTGTAGTTCAGTCAGATTCCTGGGATGTCTGGCATGAATCGCTATCTTGAAGTCATGCCACAGCATCTCAATGGGGTTCAAGTCTGGACTTTGACTTGGCCAGTCCAGAACGTGTATTTTGTTCTTCTGAAACCATTCTGAAGTTGATTTACTTTGGTGTTTTGGATCATTGTCTTGTTGCAGCATCCATCCTCTTTTTAGCTTCAACTGTCTGACAGACGGCCTCAGGTTTTCCTGCAAAACATCCTGATAAACTTTTGAATTAATTTTTCCATTAATGATTGCAAGTTGTCCAGGCCCCGAGGCCGCAAAACAGCCCCAAACCATGATGCAGCCTCCACCATGCTTCACAGTGGGGATGAGGTGTTGATGTTGGTGAGCTGTTCCATTTTTCCTCCACACATGACGTTGTGTGTTCCTCCCAAACAATTCAACTTTGGTTTCATCAGTCCACAAAATATTTTGCCAAAACTTCTGTGGAGTGTCCAAGGGCCTTTTTGCGAACATTAAACAAGCAACAATGGTTTTTTTTAGACAGCAGTGGCTTCCTCCTTGGAGTCCTCCCATGAACACCATTCTTGGCCATTGTTTTTCATATAGTTCATGTGTGCACAGAGATATTGGACTGTGCCAGTGATTTCTGCAAGTCTTTAGCAGACACTAGGGTTTTTTTTTTTGGTTTTTTTTACCTCTCTGAGTATTCTGCGCTGAACTCTTGGCGTCATCTTTGGTGGACAGCCACTCCTTGGGAGAGAAGCAACAGTGCCAAACTCTCTCCATTTGTAGACAACTTCTCTGACTGTCGATTGATGAACATCCAGACTTTTAGAGATGGTTTTGTATCCTTTCCCAGCTTTATACAAATCAACAATTCTTGATCGCAGGTCTTCAGACAGCTCTTTTGAGCGAGCCATGGTGCACATCAGACAATGCTTCTCATCAAGACAATTCTTACCAGGTGTGTGTTTTATGGTGGGCAGGGCAGCTTTAAGCCACTCATCAGTGATTGGGCACACACCTGACTTAAATTGTTTGGTAAAAATTGGTTTCAATTGCTCTTTAACCGGGGATTTAGCTCAGTTGGTAGAGCGTCCGCTTTATCCTCCGGTAGGTCGGAGTTCGAATCCGGCCGCGTCATACCATAAGACGTTAAAATTTGGCAGTTGTTGCTTCCTGCTTGGCGCTCAGCATCAAAAGGATAGAACAACGCAATAACTGGCGCTGCACAGTGGCGACAGGTGCCTAGCGCACAAAGCAAATTTCAATGTATGTAATGTACTTTGACAATAAAGAGTTGTTTGTTTGTTTGTTTGTTTGTTTAAGTCTCCTGAGGCAGAGGGTTCAGTTACTTATTCCTCCCCCTTCTGTCATTGTTTGCATGCTAACCTCATTAAAATATGAAAACCTATAAATGTTTGGGTGGTTTTAGTTAAAGCAGACACTGTTTTTTCATCTGTGTGATTTTGACAAAAATCAGATCACATTTGATGGGGATTTTATGCAGAAATGTGAGAAATTCCAAAAGGTTCAAATACTTTTTCATACCACTGTATATATATATATATATACATACACATATATGAAAATAAATAGTATAAAAATAATATACAATAAAAAAAAAACATTATAGACTGGCTGATATTCAAGTGTACATGTATCTGAGGGCAGAGTAGATGGATTGATATGGTTCACAGTCACAGTGGGGTAAATGTTTTTAAAGTGCACAGGGTTTTTTATTGCACATAACCGGTTAATTCACAGACAGTTACAAAGTGGCGTTGTACAGTCTGACAGCGGTGGGGACAAAAGATAAGATAAGATAAGATAAGATAAGATACAGCTTTATTAATCTCACAATGGAGAAATTCACTGTTACAGGCTCTTGAGGTACTATCAGTAGGGGGTGCAAAAATAGATACAAGTACGAACATACACACATACATATATATTATATAAGTAAATAAATAAATAGATACATAAATAGTATAAATTACTAAACAATAAAAGAAAAGAATGGAGCAACTTTATAGATTGGCCTATATTAAAGTGTAATGTATCTGAGGGCAGAGATGGGTTGATATGGTTCACAGTCAGTGGGGTAGATGTGGTTGATTAAAGTGCACGGGGTTTTTATTGCACATAACCGGTATTTTCACAGACAGTTACAAAGTGGCGTTGTACAGTCTGATAGCGGTGGGAATGAACGACCTGCGGTGAGGATGTCTCAGTCGTCCACTGAAGGAGCTGCTCAGCTTCTCTACAGTCTGGTGCAGTGGGTGAGAGCTGTTGTCCATGATGGATGTGAGCTTGGCTACCATCCTCCTCTCACCCACCTCCTCCACAGAGTCCAGTGGGCAGCCCAGGACAGCGTTGGACCTCCTGACCAGCTTGTTCAGTCTCTTTCTGTCCCGTTCTGTTCTGCCCGGGGCCCAGCAGACAGCAGCGTCTCGGAGGATTGCAGAGGCTACCACAGAGTCATAAAATGTCCTGAGCAGCGGTCTGCATACTCCGAAGGACTTAAGTCTCCTCAGAAGGTGGCGGCGACTCTGGCCCTTCTTGTACAGGGTGTTAGTGTTGTGGGACCAGTCCAGTTTATTGTTGAGGTGAATGCCCATGTACTTGAAACTGTCCACTGTCTCAATGTCCTGTCCCTGGATGTTCACCAGTGAGGATGCTAGTGTGCTTCTCCTGAAGTCGACCACCATCTCCTTCGTCTTACTTCAAGCACAGGTGGTTGCGCTCACACTAGTCCACAAAGTCGACGATGACCGACCGGTACTCCAGCTCGTTCCCCTCTGACACACGGCCCACGATGGCGGAGTCGTCAGAGAACTTCTGGAGGTGGCAGCTGTCCGTGTTATATGTGAAGTCTGAGGACGGTGCCCTGGGGTGCCCCACCTTTGATTCACAGCCGTGCAGCCGCACATACTGTGGACGGTCAGTGAGGTAGTCGAGAAATTCATTACAGTCCAAAAAGTAGTCTGGTTGGTGATACATCTCTCAGTCCTAAATAACTGTGGAAAAGAGTTTATATCACCTGCAGTGAAAGGTCTTTTTTGTACCTGAACAAAGAAAAAAAAAAGGGGGGGGGGACTCTCAAAATGGATGCCAGTCCAAAGGCAGCTATAGCTTAATGGTTTGAGGAACAGCTGGGTTTGAACCAGCAAGAAAAATGTGTAGGAAGTCAGCAGCATCTTCCTTTCCTGCACATCAATGGAAAAACATTTTAAAAAAAAACAACTGCTTTTCCGGGCAATCCAATGTGCGCTCCGAGTGTGCGTATTCTCACTTTTGGTGGCTCAAATGTTCCTTAGTATATCATAATAGTAATCAGAAACCCTTCCAATATGGCGGTCCCAATGACGTTGCCGGGGCGGAAAGGTGAGTTCCACTCCTCATCACAAGTTGGCGATATACTGGCTCTGTCGAGGCTTTCTCCGAACACATCCTGTCCGCCTTTCGTCGGCGCAGCAAAACAATTACTGTATCATGAACCTGTCCTTCCAGAGAGCTTCTATCTGATTTCTCGGGAGAATTACTGATTCTCAGTACTGGAGTTCAAGAAACAACCGGATCTGCTTTCGTTCTGGGTAAATATGAGGAATTATTTACATCTCGAAAGCTGGAAAAATAGCTGCGCAAAAAAGGAGCTGAGATACATGCTAAACTTCAGGGAACAGTCATTTTCATGTGGATCGCGTTGAACCTACTAAAATGATATGTGCATCCAAAACAAGCGGGACAACTAAAGAAACCTATAACGTTATTTTATCTTCAATCTCCGGGGCGATTTGCGTTATTTTTTTACCTACCCGCATTCTGTATAGTTCCGCCTTCTGTATTGTGATTGGCTGATACTCGTTCCTAATCCCGTCTGTCAAATAATACAAGAATCCTATAGGCTATTTGTAGTTGACCGAAATCAAAATGCGGGTGGATTTAAATAAAGTCCTTCCACCTTTGCTTGTTTAAAAAGAAACTACGTTTGTTTTGGATTTGTTCTCGCTCAGAGGACCTTATTCATTTAATTAGAGATGCATTTGTTTTAAGAAGGGAATTCATGATAACAGCCGCATGTAATGTATTTATTGTGAGATTTCGTTTTTTTTGGTCGGGATGTTCTTGTTTGGGTTTTCAAGGTTGCCAGGTCACGCTCAAAAATCCCTCCCAACGGAAACCCCCCCCCCCACCCAGTGTGCAGACAGCAGACTGAGTGAGAAAGAAATCAGCTCCAGCATTGTCTCTCCATCCCATTCTGTGCTGGGATGGAGACGGGCATCAGGTTAGATCCCACGAGTTCATTGGTTTGGCAGTCTCATAGGGAACATAGTAATGAAATATTAATCCATGTGGGCAGGAACCTGCTGGGAATCATGACATGGTGCGGATTGTTGTGGTTGTTGGAGAAGACAGTGTGTTTGACAAGCTGCATTCAGGACAGGACGATGCGTGAGGAGCCATGAATCGAAAGGAATTTCCAAAATGTCTCATCTCATGTGGGTGTGGCCCAGATCATCTTCTTTTCCTTTCGACTGTTCCCTTCTGATGTCGCCACAGCGAATCATCTGCCTCCATCTCACCCTGTCCTCTGCATCTTCTACTCTTACTCCAACTACCTTCATGTCCTCCTTCACCACATCCATAAACCTCCTCTTTGGTCTTCCTCTCGTCCTTCTGCCTGGTAGTTCCAACCTCAGCATCCTACTACCAATATATTCACTATCCCGCCTCTGTACATGTCCAAACCATCTCAATCTAGCCTCTCTGACTTTGTCTCCAAAACATCTCACATGCGCTGTCCCTCTGATGTACTCATTGTGGGTGTGGCCGAGATAGCATCCTTAAACATGGTCTAAAAAAGGCACACGGACAAAAAAAAAAAAAAAAGTAGTTTCTCTTTCTCGCAACAAATGATCCATAAAATTATTCGAGGTGCATGCAAGCGAATAGTCTGTGAGACAAAACGGGGAATCCACCGAGCCTAACGGATTGTTTTCGTGTCTGCTGCATGGGAACGTAAGCAAAAAACACTAAAACTCTCAATCGTCCATTTTCTGAATGGTTTAACTCGAGCTTTGATGTGCTTGCTGGAGTCTATCTCGTCCAACACTGGGGGAAGGCAGGGTACATCTGAGATGGTTCATCAGATCGTGAAAGGGCCAACACACACACAATCACAATCATTCTCACTCACATTCGCGCGTATGGGTTTGAACAGCCAGTTTGTCTGCATATCTCTGGACTGGGGGAGGAAACCAGAGAACCCAGAGGAAGCATGAGGAGAATATGCAAACTAGACAGAAACACCAACGCCCTGGGTGTGAAGCTAGGCCGTGTCCACCTGTGAGGTAGGCACGTGCTAGCTGTTACACCGCCAACTTAGCCATGGATTTGACACAGAAACGGTGAGAACGTGATACGGTCACCTCTTGAGCTCAGTGTCGCCGACCTGCAGCTGTGAAGATTCTGATGTTGCAAAAGTAGGCCAGGAACCAAAAGCTGCGGTTGTCAGTCAGCTGTTTCTGCGGTCGTCGTTATTGATTTTAAACCAATGGAATCATAAAATGATTT
The DNA here is from genome assembly GCA_024760905.1 of Plotosus lineatus. NCBI lineage: Eukaryota > Metazoa > Chordata > Actinopteri > Siluriformes > Plotosidae > Plotosus > Plotosus lineatus. The sequence goes on along the minus strand of CM045736.1, from coordinate 8,312,739 downwards.
GTATTTTTTATTTTTTTTGCAGATGTAAGTGGCAGCCATGAGCGACAGTCACCCTCTGCGCCCGCTCGGCTCGGCGGCTGAGGTCGACCACATGCACCTTCTCTCCGAGCAGCTGGCGGCTTTGGTGCCCGCCGAGGAATACAGCGATGTCACATTTCTGGTGGAGGAGAAACGTTTTTCCGCCCACAGGGTCATTCTGGCTGCTCGCTGTCAGTACTTCAGGTAATAAATTCCTCACATGACTGTCACGTTTCGAGTGAACCAAGTGTCGAGTTTGGCGCTCACCTCAAACCGCTCTTCCTCTTCTTTTTACTCAGAGCTCTGCTGTACGGTGGGATGAGGGAGTCTCAGCCGGAAGCTGAGGTGCGTTTGGAGGACACTCGAGCGGAAGCGTTCTCCATGCTCCTACGATATCTGTACACAGGCAGAGCCAACCTGAGCGAAGCCAAAGAAGAAACGCTGCTGGATTTCCTGGGCTTGGCGCACCGCTATGGTCTCCAGCCTTTAGAGGCCTCCACCTGTGACTACCTGCGCACGCTGCTCAACGCACAGAACGTAAGTTTGATCTTCGACGTGGCCAGTCTGTACCACCTGAGCAGCCTGGCTGAGGCATGCTGTTCCTACATGGACCGGCACGCAGTGGAGGTGCTCAAGTCCGACGGCTTTCTCGCACTCTCCAAGGTGAGCGAGTAGGAAATACGCCATACATTGCGTTCAGATGCTCAAAATGAATAATATTGCTGTGAAAACGAAAGACAAGTTTTGTTGCATTATATTTGCGTTGTCGGTAATTTCTTGATGCTGCGTCACATACAGTATACGAACCAATCAGTTTCAGGCATGTGAATGCCATCCATACCAAGACCCATTGTGAATAATGACACTGATGGAGGCAGAAATCTGGGGGTTGGGCTGTAACAGTAGACACAGATCCGCCAGGACTGTTGGCCCTCTGACTCTGTCTGTCTGTTGTTCTCGCTCTCTTTCAGTCGGCCCTGCTGACTGTAGTGAAGAGAGACTCGTTTGCAGCCAGTGAGAGAGAGATCTTCCAAGCGCTGAGTCGCTGGTACGAACAGAACCGCGAGGAACCCAGTGCACGTGATGTGATGGCGGCAGTACGGCTGCCCTTGATGAGCCTGTCCGAGATGCTGAACGTGGTCCGTCCCTCCGGCCTCCTGAGTGCCGATGAGCTTCTCGACGCCATTCAGACACGCTCGGAGAGGAGGGACATGGAGCTCAACTACCGTGGCCAGCTCAGTGAGTGTTTGTGCACTGTACCTCGTGAAGATGACGCGGTTGTTGTTGTTTTTTTTTTTTTTAATTTTCTTAAGGGATATTTGACATTGTGGTCTATATGTTACAGGCTTGGTGGAGGTTTGCGCTCTCCAATTAGACCTTGTTGTCGGATTTATGAAGTGTGGTGGACTGTTTTGTGGTTTTATCAGCTGTTACAAACATATATTATCTTTGATGTTGTTAAATCAGTTACACGTGAGACCTGTTTGGTCACTTTGAACGTCATAGGTGCTTGTTTTTGTACTCGAGGAATTTACAACCAGTACATGTATTGGAAAACTTTTGAGAAATCTGTGTGTGTGTGTGTGTGTGTGTGTGTGTGTGTGTGTGTAGTCCCAGAAGAAAACATAGCCACCATGAAGTACGGCGCCGTAGTAGTGAAAGGTGAGCTGAAGTCGGCTCTGCTGGATGGCGACACTCAGAACTACGACCTGGACCACGGGTTCACCAGACACCCCATCGAGGAGGACGGACGCAGCGCAGGGATCCAGATCCGTCTGGGTCAGCCGTCCATCATCAACCACATCCGCCTACTGCTCTGGGATAAAGACAGCAGGTACGAGAAATCAGCTCGGTCGTCCTCACTGCGTCAGGGTTGACGGTTTGACTGCTCCACCTGTGCACTTTTATAATAGGTTCTCCAATCTCCTCTGAGTAGTTGCATTGGTAACGTTGAATGTTTGCATGTGACCATGGTGTGGCTTTGGAGATGGGAAAGACGAAGTGGCGCAGATTGAGCCACGCAACACTTTTCTTCCAGCAAACAAGCTCAAGGAAACAAACTCCCTCAGTTTGCTGATTGGCTGGAGAAGAGATTGGGCGTGTTATTGTTAGGTTAGCTTGGCAATTTTGGGGTGGGGCCTGGGCAGGAGTGCTGAATCCAATTGTTTGGCTGTGAGGTCCAAAACAGTAATATTTCTGAAGAATTAAATATTCTTCGAAGACATAAACAGAATCAGAGCCGCGATTCTTCAAGGGCCGTGAGACTTTACTTTCATGTTTGTGAGGTAAACGTGTAAGAAATCAAATCTTATGAGGTTTGGGTTCCCCTCAGGTCGTACTCGTACTACGTCGAGGTGTCCATGGATGAGCTGGACTGGGTGCGAGTGGTGGATCACTCCAAGTTCCTGTGTCGCTCCTGGCAGAACCTCTATTTCCAACCCCACGTTGGCAGGTTTGTGTTTTTGCACTCGTGCAACACTGGCCCCTTGTGGACTAATAGTGCAGCAACATCTTACAAATGTTAAAGACCCAGAAAAACAGGATGATCATATAATTATAAATTAAATGTAAAATTTGTTTGGTGTGTTTTTTGATATTATAATAGAGATTGTAGAATAATTAAAATAATCTTTACTTCAACATTAAACTATGTTAACGATCACACTACATTTCATGAGTGGGTCATATTCAGAGCCGGTGATATGTGCAGGTTTATCCGTGTTGTGGGGACACACAACACCGTCAACAAGGTCTTCCATTTGGTGGCTCTGGAATGCATGTTCACCCAACGTACCTTCAATCTGGAGAATGGCCTTCTGGGTAACATGATTTTAATATGCTGTACTATGTATACGGATGGTATTATGCGTGTTGTGGCTGAGGAAAACCCCTCAAGTAATGATGATGATGAAACGTAGATATTTTCTTCAATACCTGATTTTACAGACTTTTCCTGAAATTGATCACAAGTCGGTGCTTCAAGTCTTTTTACTTATGTACAGTCGGCTTCCGTTTTTTGCGATTGTTCGGTTCCGGCCCTCCCCGTGGATCATGAAATTTGACAAGTTATTGACAAGGGAAATAAAACCCTATGTATATTACATGTGTGAATTATTGACGTGGTTTCTAAATCCTATGTATGATATTACATGCGATAAAATATGCTTCTTAAACACATTCTATAGACAGTCTTACTCCTTAATACAGTAGTAATGCAGTCATAATGTAATCATGAAATCATGATTAAGTAAAAACATTTTAATTTTGTACTGTGATATTTATTAATGAATAAACAGGGTTTGCACATATTTGAAAAGTGCTTGAATTCGGTTATGTACAATTTGCGATCTTTACTTTTTGAAATCGCGAGACGATTAACTCGGCACTTCCTTGCATCAAATACTGGAAAAAATGCGCAGTGTGGATCACAGAGACTCTGCCGTGTGTGTTTTGTGTGTGTGTGTACACCAGTGCTTCGCAATTATTTTCTGTGGTGCCCCTTCCAGGAAGAAAAAAACCCATTTCACCCGCCCCCGCGAGCGACTATAAATAGTATTAGTTGTCTATGAAATTGTTATTAGTATACCTCTGCATAACATTGTATCTTTATTAACATTAAAAACAAAAAAAAAGAAAGGAATATAGTTCAATTTACAATAAAGAAAAACTTCATTAACATTGTTTTTAATCTGTAATAGAAAATATTTAAAATGCACCAATGCGCCTGAAATAAATAAATAAAAAAAAATCCGTATTTAAACTCATTCAACTTATGTCTTAATATCTCCGTCTCTCTCCACCTTTCTCTTTGTTCCTGTTAGAAATTTTCGTTGATGACATGCACGTGAATGAGAAAAACGGGGCGTACACGTCAACTGCAACCAATCTGCAGGAGGGAGAAACAAAAGCTCTCAGCCATTGGCTAAATTTGAATCACGTGCCAGTTAGTTCTGAGTTTGTCACCAATCCGTGAGTATGTGGGGGCACGAGCGCTGAACCGCGAATGGTCAAGGGCCCACTGTATAGTAAAAATGACACCTGCAATGACAGAAACTTCATCAGTCGTAGCATTTGACACACAGCAAGAAGGTCTTTTGGGTTTGATTCCCAGCTTAGGTGTTTCTGTGTGGAATTTGCACTTCTTGTTCTTGTGTGGGTTTCCTACTGGTATCCAGTTTCCTCCCACAGTCCAAACGCGTGCACAGTAGGCTAATTGGTTGTTCCAAATCTCCTTTGGTGTGAATGTGAATGGTTGTGTGAGTGTTGGCCAAGCGAACTGTCGAGGGTGTACCCCACCCTTGCCTTGCCCTTGCAGTTGGCTCAGATTGCGCCAGCCTTCTCGTGACCCTAATTCGGAAGAAGATGCTGAGAGACTGACTGAATGAATGAATGAATATAAATAATCAGAATAATAGTGGAAGATAATTAAATTCCAGGTAAAAAAAAAAATCAGCTTCCTGTGTTTTTTTTTTTTTGCTTGTTTTTTCTTCCTGATTTACACGGTGGGTGTGAGACCACTTTAAAGATGAAGATAAGTCATTAACAGACTGGTTCCAGAAGGTGGCAGTAAGGAGCATTCGCTCATTTGTCAAACCACATCATTCTATTAGGGTCAGACAGAGGTTGGAGCTTGATCTCAGCTCACAATAAGTGAATGAACACCCTGGAAAAAACCTTTTTGGTCCCTCATTAAATTACATAAAAAAAATCTCCCACAATAAAAAATAGCAAGTTTGCAATAAGACGAACTTTTTTTGGTAGACCAAAAATGTGCTGCCTATTTTCAAGTAGTCAACGCACATGGAGAATAAATTGAACCTCTATTTTTAGACTGCTGTAGTGATGTGGGTCATCGTCATCCCAGACACCCCCCCCCCCCCCTTTCCCAGACCACCACACAGGAAATACGTACCATATACATACTGTTTTGATTTCGATGCCTGTTGTTACTCTTAATGACCTGGACGTCCTTTGTAGTCCCCAGCGAGAATGTGGCAACGGTGCAGGCGTGTGCGAGTGTCGTGGAAGGTGTGAGTCGCTGTCGAAATGCCCTGTTAAACGGAGACACAAGCCACTATGACTGGGACTCGGGATATACCTGCCACCAGCTGGGCTCCGGCGCCATCGTCATCCAACTTGCCCAGCCTTACATGCTCAGCTCCCTGAGGTACAATCACACTCCGCGTGTCACGTGTCCTTTTCTGCTGTCAGTTTGCACTTTGGGAGATCAGTGTGGAAAGAAAAGAGAAGAAACAGAAAACCTGACATGCATACATACATACTGCAGTGCATCTTGTGTGTGAGTAAAGATTGAGCACACAGATCGGACTTGGCACACCATGTGATGTATGACATGTCATTTAAGGGTTTTGAGTCGTCCAGAATGTTTGTATGCAGGTATTGAAACTAAGATAGAAAATACCAGGGATAGAAAATAAGGTCATGTGGAATTCCTTTTATTACAAATATAATGGAAAAAGTAGGGTCATGTGATTAATTTAGGGTCACCTGATTGAAAATAGCAAAAATAAACGACTGGTGTGTGCTAGCATTTAAATTTAGATTACTGGCGTTCATAAGTTTAACGGTAGAGTTCGGTGTTTGGTTCTCACTGTGAAATTGTTCTGGTGTGTGTAGGTTGTTGTTGTGGGACTGTGATGAGCGCAGCTACAGTTACTATGTGGAAGTCTCGACGAATCAGCAGCACTGGGTCCGAGTGGTGGATCGCACTCGAGTGGCGTGCAGGTGAGTTTTTCATTTTGCAACTCGTTTCTCATCACTTTCGCCTCCTTTCCAGGTTTCATCAAGTCTTTAAATGGAATGCTGAAGTCCCCGAGTCTTGTCTTGTCTTTCCGCCGCACCTTCTTTGTACGGGAATAAAAATGTAGTAATGCGGATGCCACGGTAAATGCGGAAGTGATTTGCATTTGAATGACCGGCTAGACATACCATTCATCCCTGTAAAAGGAAGCATGGGTGTTTGGTGGATGTAAACATAAACTCATATCATGTGTAGATGTTCTACTTCATTCATTTATTACCTCTATAATGTGCTTCGTCCTTATTAGTGGAATTTGGAATCGCCAAACAGCCGATTCGGCATGTTTTTGAACTGTCGGCAGAAACAAAACAACCTGGAGGAAACCCACAGAAGCACAAAGAGAACATGCAAATGTCATACAGAAATGCCCCAAGCTCATCCGCAACAAGGAGTTGGCCGGGCTCTCACTAGAGGGAGGGCTGCCATACACTCACTTCCCTGTCAGTGACAGCGAATCATGGGTCTCTGTGAGCTCATTTATAATAGGGGGCCGCAGTTCGAAAAGAGGCGGGTGGCTAGCATTGCATGTCACAAAGGGGGTGTGTGCATGCTTTCGCCCCCCTGGTCGGTAGTGGTCATGTGTTAGCAAAGGCAATACCTGATGGGTGGGAATTGGATAAAACTAAATTAGGAAGAAAATCGGTGAAAAACGCCTCAAGCTCAGGAATCTAACTCCGGACTTTGTTTCTACTGGGCGAATGTGCTAATCACTTCGCCAACATGCCGCCCTCGTATGTCATTTGAAGTTTGTTTAATACAGTAGGCCCTTGACATTCGCGGGGGTTTGATCCCGCCCCCCGAGCGAATCGAGATAATCCGCGAGTTCTGTACCCGGAAGTAAAACCTCATGTATGACATCACATGCACGAATGAGCAGCTGTAAGTAAAATACTATGTATCTATTACATACGCTAAAATATGCTTCTTAAACACATTCTACAGACAGTCTTACTCGTTAATACAGTATTAATGTAGTAATGATTAAGAAAATGTTATATTTATTGATGCTAAAATATAAAAATTATACAGCATACGCATGAAACTTTCAAAATTTTCAAAAATGCCCACTAGAGGAACGTACTGTATTGCATTAGGTATGACACGACTGAATTCAGGTATTAACTGCATTAAGTCCGAGCAGCTCAGCCACACACCCCCAACCGGAACCTGTGTACAAAACGGAAGTTTATAGTGATAGAGTAAGAGGCGTTACAAACAAAAGAAGGGGTGATGTTGATGTGAGTTAATCCTCTGGCGCAGAGGTGAGTATGCTTTTGTTTATTGGGAGTAAATGAGAATAATGAATCCAGGTGTGTGTGCTCCGAGCAGCTCAGCTACGCCCCTTAGGAAGTAAACAGTTTGTGAGAGGCACAGCGCCAAAATCAAAGTCCCCCAAAACACAGACCACAACAAAAAGGACATAAAAGAACAAGAAATGTAATGAATTGGATAAACAACAAAATGAGAAACATGCTACACCACAGTAAATAAAATATACCACACAAACATTTTAAACATTACCTTAGATCATGTACTGGAATAATAAAAAAAAGACTTTAATAGTGGAGTGTTTTACAACAGTTCAAACTGTATTCGTCTTCAGCAATGACATGACTTCAGAGGAAACTGTTGTTTCTTCCGGAGAAAGTCTTATTTCTTCAGAAGAGACATCCAACCTCATTACCTTTTTCTGGTGCTTAAGCAGGCGTTTGAGTGGCATCATAGAACTTAACTGGTAATTAAAACACTAAAAAAGGCTCATTGCCAACTTGTGCACAAATGAGGAAAAGGGGGTGTTGCATCACCTCAACCAATCAGCAGGAAGGAGGACAGCCATTGGCTGAATTTGAATCACGTGCTCGGCAGTCCATGAATACTCAAACCGCGAGTGCAAAACTGCGAATAGTCAAGGGCCTACTGTATCTGTATAATGTTATTTTTGCCATTACTTTACTTTATATATAAACTTATGAACTCGTGTCCTACAAGCCATGAATCAAGCCATAAATGACCGCTTTTTTTTAAACTGGCTAATGCAAACCATTAAACAGATCTTGGCGGATTGCAGCTCCAAAGCTGTAAGTAAAAACCACCGAATGATGAAAATATATACATATTCGTTTGAAAGGGTTTCCTTTACTAACACGATGGGCAATTCAATTTTGAAGATGCTTGACTGAAAATTTTAATTGTAAAATAAGTCTCGGACACAAAAATTGCATATTGGTGATAAAGAATTATATTAAGCTGTTATTATTTACTTTTTTTAAAAATCAAAATTTTTTAATCTCTGTGACCTTCCCAACCCCATGTAGGTCCTGGCAGACTCTGCGTTTTGAAAGACAGCCTGCTTCCTTCATTCGCATCGTGGGGACGCACAACACGGCTAACGAGGTGAGGATGACGGAACATAATAATAAACTTAGAAGAAAGAACTGTGGTAAAGAAACCACTAGAGGTATACTTCGACTTAATTAATGACGTAAGCCGAGGTATACCTGTATTCGTGGATGTAAACTGTATATGGGTTTCAAGGGGTTGTGTCATCAGAGGAATTAAATTCTGGAAATTAAACAATGACACCTTGGTTTTTCTCCATTGATGCTTACATTTACTCACTCACTCGTTTGCTGAACCACTTAATCCCACGATGTTCACTGGGAGGCTCTGGGTTCTGGGATAAGGTGTGGAACACCCTGAACAGTTCGAAAGGCAACAGGGCAACACACACAATCGTGAAGTTTCACAAACACCTAGGGATGATTTGGAACAGTCGGTTGGCCTGACATGCCTTTTGGACAGTGGGAGGAAACCCATGCAAGAAGGGGGAGGAAACCCATGCAAGAAGGGGGAGGAGGGAGGACATGCAAACGGCACAGCTTAATGCTTAACAACGAGGAGCTTAATGCTGTGAGGCTGATGTGCTCACCAGTACACAACTGTGTTAATTTTCATGTTGCTGTAGTTCACGTGCCTCAAATGTGAAAGGTCACTGGGTCAAGACTTGATGGGATGCATTTTATTTATGATATTTGGTCAGTACTGACGTTTCTCAATCTCTTCCTGACACCCCCCCCCCCCCCCCCTCAAAAAAAAAAAAAAAGGTGTTTCACTGCGTGCACTTCGAATGCCCAGCTCAGCTCGACACCGAGGTCAAGGAGGGCACCCCTGGTACGGCACACCCAAACACAGACTCCAGTGTCCAGCATGCTCAGCGCTCACAGCCCCAGGGCCTCTCCAACCAGAGATCCCCTGCTTCATCCTTACACACATAAGAATGTGAATTTTGCCATCTTTTCTCAACTGTATGCGTACGACAACACCTCGGGCACTTGTGTCATAGGTCTGTGTGTCCCAGCATCATGTGCTGCTAATAGTGTATAAGAATACAATATATTTATAATAAACGTCCTCGGTTCTAATGATGAGGCTGAAGATATTGATGAAGTTGCTGTATATATGCATTTAGATTATTCTCTTCCATCAACAACACTGTATTTGAAGTCTTTTTACTCTGAATAACTTCGTACATTGTATTTGCCTTTTAACAAGTGTCTCCTCTTTTTTTCCTCTTTTGACCAATGCATGATATTAGAAGTGAATACATGTGTATCATAATGAGTATTTTGTCCTTTTGTTGTTGTTGTTGTTATTACTACTGCTATTATTAGGAATAAAATATTAATAAATTATTATAAATGGTTTATGAATGGTAGATACGAAAGTCATCAAGACGCAAGGATTCCTGAAAATGTACAAACAATACATTTTAAAGTTTTTGTTGAGGAGTGAGTCATCGATAAAGGTGTAAAAAAAAAAAAAATCATCAAATCCAAGATCTTAACTCAAGGAAAATGTGTTGACTGGTGTTAAAATTCTATGCATATACCCTGTAGTGTGGGGGGATGGGTTGGGGATGGCGGTTATGTTGGGGTGGTTCCAAAAAAAACGCTTGAATTAGTCTTATAGTCTGAATTCTAGAAGTAATACCCAGAATTTTTTTTTTCTCAATTTATTTCTGTTGTCTATGGACATTTCATAATTTTCATCCTTTTGCAGCTCGATTTAATGTTGTAAACCTGTCAGAACCGGTCATTCTTGTTGTCTTTTATGTTATTACAGTTATAAACACTTGTTCCTGTACCAGCCTCCTTACGTTTATTTGTTTTTATAAAAAGTGACCCTTTTACCAGACTTTCTTTTGTTTAGACGCACCAATCAGGAGCGTCTTCTTCTTCTTTTCCTTTCGGCTTTTCCCTTCAGGGGTCGCCACAGCGAATCATCTGCCTCCATCTCACCCTATCCTTTGCATCTTCTTCTCTTACACCAACGACCTTCATGTCCTCCTTCACCACATCCATGAATCGTCTCTTTGGTCTTCCTCTAGGCCTTTTGCCTGGTAGTTCCAGCCTCAGCATCCTATTACCAATATACTCACTATCCCTCCTCTGTACATGTCCAAACCATCTCAATCTAGCCTCTCTGACTTTGTCTCCAAAACGTCTTACATGTGCTGTCCCTCTGATGTGCTCATTCCTAATCCTATCCATCCTTGTTACTCCCAAAGAGAACCTCAACATTTTCATCTACGCACCAATCAGGAGCGTCAAACTCGAAATTTTCACTGACGACCACATCATAAAGGATCGAATAATCGCTGAACGTTTATTCGAAAACGATGACTGTGAAACCTGCAGAACTAAAATGTATTGAGGGATTTGACCTCTTTCTCTTTGTTCACACTCCTGTTTTTGTTCATGCTTGACCGCAACGTGTCAGCTTGAAATCTTCGACTATCATTATGTCGTCAATGATTCGCTGTTTACGTGGGGGGAAGTAGTTTCGTGCCACCTAGTGGCCGGATGATGCAAATCATTCGTTGAAAGCCGGTATTTGAAACTACTGAACGGTTAGGAACGTTTTCTGCTGTTCTAACTGCGAGAATAGAGTTTTAAACGAAAAACAATTGTTTAATAATTCAAACATACTATGTGGACTCGGAGGATCCAGTAATTTCATGAGTTTTTGTGGAATTATATGATTATATGAATATCTGAAGCGAGTCACCGGCAGGTTTCCGTAGTGTAGTGGTTATCACGTTCGCCTAACACGCGAAAGGTCCTCGGTTCGAAACCGGGCGGAAACAGCTTTAATATTTTTATGAAAAAAAATTCACATGAACGTGTTCACACTTGATTAAATATTGGTTTTGATCCAAAATCCATCGGAAATGTAATCACTTGAATGTTATGTTTCTCCAGAATACTCGCGGTTGTAGTAACAAGTTTACTATCCACAACAGGTTTAAATCATATCAAAATTCATAATTTTGTGCTTCAAAACCTCACAGAGAAACTATAAAGGTAAACATGGAAAGATTCCGAGTTGATTAATTTAATCTGTCTTCGCTGGACAAGTCTGCAGATTGATTAACTGCAAATCGCCAAGGTGTCGAATCAGGATAAATCCGCTAGATGGCGCGCAACACTACAACTGGGAAACAGTTCACGTCAGAGGGTCTCACAAAGTCAAGAACTTGGATCAGACATTATCAAACAACCCTGGATCTGTTATTCTTACTTTTATTATAATAATAATAATAATAATAAGTGGGGAAATGGTGGCTTAGTGGCATAGCGTGCTGGATGGCCAATCCTAAGGTTGTGAGTTCAAGTCCCACTCTCCACAAGGTTATCACTGTGTCCATTACTGGACACCATTTCTGACTTTCGTAAAGAGTAGCTGCATTTCCATTAGCATGTTTCTGCCCTGTGATGCCCTGACGTCAGTGTATTTATGCTCTGCGATGGCCTGACAAGCTGTCCGGGGTGTACTCTGCTCTCACCCAGAGTTGGCTGAGATGGGTGGCAGACGCCCAGCGACCCTAATTAGAATTAAGTGGTACAGAAAATGAATAAAGGATGAATAATAATAAAATGTGTTGTAATTTGACCCTTTTATACCACAACCAACTTCTGGAAAGTTCCATTATTTGTAATTAATAAACAGTTCCTTCAGAGCACCAAGAACTAACAGTTTCTATATTTGAATGAGAATGAATTATATTGTAATATGACATAATACATGCTGATGCTATATAGTATTTGCACCCACAGGGAGAGTAGCCAACAAAGCAGTTTGTATAAGCAGTGGTGGTGGTGGTGGTGGTGGTGGTAGTGGTGTCTCCATTGTAGAGCGATAAGATAAGCACCCACGGGTGCGTCGCTAACGACGCTACATATTTACACCCCACCCTCAATCCTTACCGGTTGTAAATAGTTGCCCTATGATTATTCCCATCTGGCTACAAATAAAATATGTGAAATATGTAAGGGAGAAAAAACAACAAGCAGTTGTTATCATGAAACGAACCCCGACAGAGTCATCTGGATCTGGAGTGTGCTGCAGAAGGCTCTGAAATCCATCTGAATGGATTTTTTTTTTTTTTTGCAATAATTATCAGCTCAGTGTACATATTCTTACTTCTGACATGGCTACTTACGAAAGACATCAATCTTTTAATACAAAATATGCATTTTTAAATTTATTTTCATAATTCCTCCAACTAGCAGGTCCTCCTCACAGAAAGAATGTACTGGGTTTGAGTCCTGAGCTGACAGTAGGTACGTATTCGATTTGGCTGTTACAAACTGCACCTCTGTGTAAGTTTGAATAATTGTGTGTGTTGCTCTCCAATGGATTGGTTGAGGATGTTGAGGAGCCTCTCTGTGACCCTTGAAGGATGAGGCGATGCTTAGGATGATGACTGCTTCGAGCATCAACAGTAAACAGAACAGGACTCTGTCATGAATTCGTCTGTTTTATTAGCTTTGCTGGTGTTCCTTTGAACACAATCCTGAACACACACATGCATAGATGTTTACCAAACTTGGTGAGAACACCAATCGACCTGAGTCCCAGAGATTACTTTCAAAGATGACGGTCAGTAAAAGGTCACAGATTTTTAGATATAGCTAAACCATATCTTCTTATTTCTTTTCCTTTCGGCTGTTCCCTTTTTTCTCAGGGGTCACCACAGTGAATCATTGCATGTTTGAATGGTCACAGACAAAGGTCACAGATTTTTAGATATAGATAAACCATATAGGAACATTTCATTGAGAGAGTCACTTTTGACCTTTGTCACTGCCAAACAAGAGGGGTCTAATTTTTTTTTTATATATATATATATATATATATATATATATATATATATATATATATATATATAAAGAGACGGTCCTCGCTTTATGTTTATTAGCCTTACATTTTTTCAATTTTACAAATTGAAATTAAAAATTTTTTTTGTAAGTTAAATTTTGAGTTTAGCGCATTCTCCATAGGAGTAGTACGCTACTTACGCATGACGCTGCGTTCATTGTTTACAAACGACAGACTGAATGCGCTCTCGTTCTTTCCAGTTCACCGCGTGTTACCCTTGTGTTAAGACGTCGTTTATGTGATCTTTGTGTTTACACTGTTTTGCGTATTTGTTACCCTAAGCAAATATGGTTGGTCAGAAGCGTTAGCCTACTAGTTATAGTGGTAATCAGAATCAGTGGTAAAAAATTAAAATTTATATATTTGAAATTATTTTGCTTGAATTTAATTTATTTGAAATTAATGTTGATATTATTTTGCAATGTTAAGTTTATAATAATTGATTTAGAGGTTGTTTTATGAGATACGGTAATAGTATTTATGGATGTATAGTACAGTATGCACGGTTATACGTTACTGGGGCGTACAGTAACAGCTTATGTTTTTTTTCACCTTACGTTCGGCCGTTTGGAACGTAACTAAAATGTAAGATGAGGAGCGTCTGTGTATATATATATATATATATATATATATATATATATATATATATATATATATATATATAGACACACATAGTGATACCTCAGCTAACAAATTTAATCCGTTCCGAGGGCGAGCTTGTAAGCCAAAAAATTCGTTAGATGAAAGAATTATTCCCATAAGAAATAACAGAAAACCAATTAATCCATTCCAGCCCCCTCCCAAACTCATATAACCTGCCACAAACACGTATATTTACCCTAATATATTAAAGATAAACATGTTAAAGCAATAAATATTTAATAATAATAATAATAATAATAATAATAATAATAATATATCTACATTCGCATTAATAATAATTAATAATAAATAATACTAAAACAACACTAGAATTAAGTGTAATTGTGCATCCACTCCAGTAGTTGGCAGTAGTGCTCTCATTATCGTATTATGGAGAGGGAAAAAAAGCACCGAGCAAACAATATGACGTGCAGTGAACACTATTTATTCTTGTGTGCGTGGCGCTGGGGTGGGGTGGGTAGTTTTTTTCTTCCTAGAAGGGGAGTAACAGAAAATAATTGAGAAGCACTGCATAAGGCATTCTCGTAGCGCGGCGGAATACACGCGGAAGAATACGAGGCTAATCGGCAGAGAAAAGCCATTTTGAGGAAAGATCGTAAAGTGAATTTTTGCTTTGGATGGAGCAGATTTTTGGTGGATTCAAAGCTCGTCTCATGGAGAATTCGTTATAAGGGACACTCGTTAGACAAAGTGCCGCTGTTTTTATATAAAATACGATGAGTACTTGCGTAGTTCAAAGCAATACCCATATTGTTCATATGTGCTACATTATCCATGCTGGGTGTTGAGAAACACCTGATAAATGCCCCTATAATTTGCTTCATATCCACCAGCACTGATATGTATTCACTTGATAATTCTTGTCATCTTCCTCTGTTGAACCCGGGGTCAGTTTACGTGGGTAGTAGCTTAAGCAATGAGGTCCAGATGTTCCTCTCCCCAGCCACTTTCGCCAGCTCTTCCGGGGAGACACCAAGGCATTCCCAGACCAGACGAGAGGCATAATCCCTCCAGCGTGTTCTAGGTCTACCCCGGGGGTCTCTTCTCGAAACACCACACCGGGGAGGCGTTCAGGAGGCATTCGAACCAGATGTTCGAGCCACCTCAACTGGCTCCTCTTAATGCAGAGGAGCAGCAGTTCAACTCCGAGCTCCTCCCAGATGGCTGATCTTCTCACCCTATCGCTAAGGGAGAGCCCCACCACCTGCCGAATGAAACCACTCGTTAATTCTTTTCCACAGATTATTTTGATCACTGTTTTTGGCAGAACATCCACATCATTCATCACAGTCAGCAGACGAGCTTGTTACGAACAAAAGACAAACATAGAAGTGTCCGTGTTTTCCTCCCTCCATTTTGTAGCTTGAATAGCATGGAGGGTGAAAATCAAATTATTCCAGGCTCCAACATTTAACTTCCAAGATAAATGGAAAATGGCATAACCATCCTGTGAGGAACGAGCTCAGTTTGCTGTGCTTGCGGCAGCGGTGACCTGCTGATGTTACGTATTTTGTTAAAAAGTTGGTTCGGTTGGTCTGATCTGATGTGAAAAACTAGTTTTAAAACATTCAGCGATGTGATTATTGTCGTTGGTGGTGGGTTTGATCAGTTTCCTGATGAATCGTAAAGGTTACATGGCAGCAGCATGTTTTTCTGGAGGTAATTTGGCGCCCAGCTGAACTGAAGGTAATGGCTGCTAATGGTAGGACATGACGTTCTCTCTCACACTGACCTCAGGGGAAAATGTAATGGTATATTAAAGCCTTTGTTCAATTATCTGAAATGAAAACAAATGAATGAGATTCCTAATTTAGCTTGAGCAGTATGCAGAGTATTTTCAGGGATTAACACACATACGGGATCAGCTTGGTGTTAACCTCCCATGCTGGAAGCATCCATCTGCTGGAAGGATTGTCGACTGTTTAATCAGCACTGGGGGAAAAAAATTGGAGTGTTTTTTTAACTTTACCTCATGTTAAAATTTTCTTGTTGTATTGAAAGTTTACTTTGCAAGTTCAAAGTACAGTATTCATTTTGAATAAACAAAATCACCTGTCAACTCGGGCAAACCTTGGCCTGACGATCTGTCCAGGGTGTAACCTGCCTTCACCCAGAGTCGGCTGAGATGTTTGCCAGCCTCCCCACCAGTATAATTAGGATTACGAGTTTCAGAAAATGAACGAATGAATGAGGGCTGGCAAGTGGTGGACATGCACTGCAGTGTTTGTATTATTAAAGTTATAGTGACGTTCAATGGTTGTGAGGGCAAAGGGAACAAAGTACAAAAATAGTACACAGCACACCCTGCTGGGTTTGTTATTACATCACATGTTCCCCCAAAGAATGTCTGATCTCACAATGTTAAAGAATCCTGAAAAAAATTCCTGGACCCAGAATTTGAACGGGATCATTAGCAAAACCTCATGGAGTCTTTCCTTCTCTAAAGCGTCACCTGCAGGGAATAAAAATAAAGCGTAAAATTCATAAAATAGATATAGTCACAGTAGTAGTATACTGTATGTGATTTATTATCAATAATCTTATAATTATAAATATCAAGTACGTTTGACAGGATTCTAGATATGCTGACTTGTAAAAATGGAGTAAAAATGGATTTTTATTTGTTATTTTTACCAATGATGTGAAGCATTTTCTTTCAGAGGCAGTTCACCAGCAGCAGGAGTGGTGAGGTTCTGGATTACCGATCGCAAGGTTGGGGGTTCAAACCCCACTCTCAATGGGTTGTCACTGTCCCCCTCAGTGCAGCTAACTGGGTTATCAAAACGCCGGCCATGTCTCTCACCTTCTATTGGTGTGAGAGTCATATAAAGGAAACCATTTCTGACTTTCGCCACGAGTCGCTACTTAGCTGTCAGCGTGTCTCCACCCTGTGATGGCCTGGAGCGCTGTCCATGGTGTACTCGCCCAGAGTCAGCTCTGATGGTTGCCAGCCTCCCCTGAGACCCTAATTAGGATTAAGTGGTTCAGATTTTGAATGAATTCAGCTAGTTTGTGTTAGGTCCTAATTTTTCCTCGCGAACATTTGAGAGACTTTGAATGAACTTGTTGCTGGTTAGCATGAGATGACGCTTTTCTTCGCCTGTTGATGAAATTCTTTTGTGAATCCTTCCTCTACTTTTACTTTCATACTACGTCAGTTCAAGAGTTCAGTGTGTTTTATTTTAACGTAAATATATATGAGTTGATGCTTTCATGTTTTGAAACTCAACTTGAGAATTGTAGGCTTTTCTCAAAATACTGAAGAAAACTTACACACTACATATATCTGCATACAGTGCTACCTCATCTAACGAGTGTTTTTTATAACAAGTTTTCCATCATACAAGCTTCAATCCCACGAAAAATCTGCTCCATCCAACAAGCAAAAAAATGCACTTTATGAGCTCTCCTCGAAATGGTTTTTCCAGGCTGATTAGCCTCGTATTCTTCTGCGTATATTCCTCCATGCGCCGAGAACGCCTTGTACAGTGCTTCTCAATTATTTTCTGTGACGCCCCCGTAAGAAGAAGAAAAAAAAACATTTCACCCCGCGCACGACTATAAATAATGTTTACTGCACTTCATATCGTTTGCTTGGTGCTTTTTCCCTACACCATAGCGTGACAGTGGGACCGCCACTGCCACCTCCTGCAGTGGATGCACAATTACACTTAATTCTAGTACAGTATGGCAAAAAAGCATGTTCCCCAAGGTCTTGCATGCCCCCCTGGCATCACACCCCATTATTTGAGAGGCACTGGCCTTGTTGATGCTCACCATGACCCTTTCCTCGCTGGCATTCATAGCCAAATTCTCCTGTTTCATTCTTATTTATTATTAATTATTATTAATGTTAATGTACATGTATTATTATTATGAAATGTTTATCTTGAATATATTAGGTAAAATATGCATGTTTGTGGCAAGTTATATGAGTTTGGGAGGCGGTTGGAACGGATTAATTGGTTTTCTGTTATTTCTTATGGGAATAATTTTTTCATCTAACGACCTTTCGGCTTACAAACTCGCCCTCGGAACGGATTAAAATCGTTAGCTGAGGTATCATTGTATATAGTTTCTCGGAGTGGGTCAGGATCTAAGACACGGGTTTATCTTTGTTTTGGTTGGGTTCGGAGCTTAGCTGATGGTAAAATGCTTGGAAAAATAGCTTTTTATTTTGTTATTATGTGGGCAGTTGAGAACTGGATGACCTGCATATACACAGAAAACTTGAGTTTAAAAAAAATCCATTTGTTTTCTATAACTTTGTGTCGCTACTTGCATCTGTTTTAAGGAAAAAAAATTTCACAATCTATCATGCTTCGCGAACAAGCTGTTCAGCTGACACTGTCCCTTAATCCAACCTCAGCTTCTGGGCTAAACCCAACCCTTTAATTTCACTGTTTGCCAGCTCTATACTCTCTTAGATAGCATTATTGAGATGGAGAATTCCCTTCTGAACCCCAGTTACTGGCTCCAATTTCACTTACAGTAGATTTTAGAGAGACGGGAACAGAGATGGCTGCCAGGTGCATGTCACACCCCTTCACACAGGCTTGATTTTATCCTCAGTGGAATTTGGAGTGAAGTCGAAAAAAAAAAATGACGCTCCGTTCCAATCGAACCGGATGCACCAGCCTTGCGTACTTTAGTGACTCCTCGAGCTGCAGATTGAAGGATCACAAGCTTACAAACTGCATGCCAGAGTTTCAGTCACCGCTTGGGTTCAATCTTAGAAGAAAAATCAACCTTTCATCCATCCATAATTGTTAAAGGTTTATTTTTCCTTAAACTTAAGAACTTGAACAGAAACAAGGTCACACTTCTGCCGTTTCTCTGGTGCTTTTGACATAATCATCATCATCATCATCATCTTCTTCCGCTTAGTCCAGGGTCGGGTCGCGGGGGCAGCAACCTTAGCAAAAAGGTCCAGACATCCCTCTCCCGAGCTACTTCCTCCAACTCTCCCGGGGGGACACCAAGGCGGTCCCAGACAAGCCGAGAGACATAGTCCCTCCAGCGTGTTCTAGGTCGACCCGGGTCTCTTCCCGGTTGGACATGCCCGAAACACCACACCAGGGAGGCGTCCGGGGCATTCTGACCAGATGCCCGAGCCACCTCAACTGGCCCCTCTCAATGCGGAGGAGCAGCGGATCTACTCGAGCTCTCCACGGATGGCGGAGCTTCTCACCCTATCTCTAAGGGAGAACCCCGCCACCCGGCGAAGAAAGCTCATTTCAGCCGCTTGTATCCGTGATCTTGTTCTTTCGGTCATTACCCAAAGCTCGTGACCATAGGTGAGGGTTGGAACGTAGATCGACTGGTAAATTGAGAGCTTCGCCTTGCGGCTCAGCTCCTTTTTCACCACGACGGACCGGTACAGGCACCGCTTAATAGCAGAGGCTGCAGCGATCCGTCTGTCGATCTCTCGCTCCATCCTTCCCTCACTCGTAAACAAGACCCCAAGATACTTAAACTCCTCCACTTGGGGCAGGACCTCATTCCCGACCCGGAGGGTGCATTCCACCATTGTCCGACTGAGAACCATGGCCTCGGACTTGGAGGTACTGATCTTCATCCCGGCTGCTTCGCACTCGGCTGCGAATCGCTCCAATGAGAGCTGGAGGGCCCGATTTGATGAAGCCAAAAGGACAACATCATCCGCAAAAAGCAGAGACGATATCCGATCCAGTCTGCTTTTGACATAATTTTATCAGCATTTTTTTTCTTTTTATACAAATGAGGAGAAAATATAAGTACTATATACAATGAATGAATGAATAATGTTAAAATATATAGCATACAATATAAGCAGGCAGTGGTGACCTGGTGGTAAAGGTGCTGGATCACTGATCCTCAGGTTGGGGGTTCACATCTCACTCTGAACAAGTTGTCACTGCCCCCCCCAGTGCAGCTAACTGGGTTATCGAAGCCCAGCCTTGTCTCTGCTGACTTTTGTGTAGCTGCATAGCCATGTGTTTCTGTCCTGTAATGGCCTGGCAGGGTGTACTCTGCCCTTGCCTAGAGTTGGCTAAGAGGGGCACCATAGGATTAAAAGGTTCAGAAAATGAATGAATGACAATATATTAATTTTGCTTGCATTTATTTATCCATTTATAATTAATTTTCCAAGCCGCTGAATCCTCATGCCGATTTTAACCATTCCTTCCTTCCTTCATTCATTCGTTCATTCTTTAAATTGATTAATCATAATTATGGTTACAGGGCGGCTGGCGCCCAACTCAGCTGACTCTGGGTGAGGGCGGGGAACAAACACCCTGGAGGAACAACACTCACACAATCATTCACACTCACATTTAGGGGTGGTTCGCAGCAGCCAATTAGCCTACTGTGTATGTTTTTGGACTGTGGGAGGAAACCCACGCAAGCACAGGGAGAACATACAAACTGCACACAGAAACGGCCAAGCTGGGAATCGGATCCAGGCCTTCTTGGTATGAGGCAGATGTGAGAACCCCTACGCCACCATGCCGCGTCTATTTTAGCCAACTCTGTGCAAAGGGAGGGTACAGCCTGAGCAACTCTCAAGTTGATGCCAGGGCATATTATATATTAATTTATAATAAATATTTTAATTATACATTTTTATTTATAGGTGTGGAAAACATCAAGAGAGCACTTTTAATCAGGATCTGATCCTGGACAAAATAATTTTCTCGTGGAGCAGGTGATCTTATCTAATTACCCCCACATGTACAGCCTTGAGGGCAACGCGAGCAGCTTGTGAGGGCAAATCTCGGTGAAGTGACCCGCTTCTTTGTGAGGCGTGTCCTGATTCTTATCGTTTTGGGTAGCACGGTGTATTTCTGACTCAGACGCTAGACTCACACACTGTTCCATATTTTTGCTTCAGATCTCGTGTCGACCTTAATTCACTTCAGTTCTGTTTTATTTTTGTCTCACTTTGAACAACAGACCGATTTCAGTAGATGTGTTTCAATCGCTGATGTTTGTCCCTGTGTTTTTTTCTGATAGTTGAACTGCAAACAAAATCCTGCCTATACTTGCACACAGACTCTTTTCAGACTTGTTGGAGACACTACCCTGTGTAACTCCCAGTGGATATTTGACTTTGAAATATCGAGGTCAAAGGTCAGGGTCAAGACCAAGGTCACAAAGTTTTGGAAATTAGGTCATGAAACAAACACACGGGAAAATTAAAATCTATAACCATATACGGCCAATACGCGACATTATTCAGGCCGTGTCGCAAAGGTACTCTGTATTCTCTCAGTGCTCCTATAGGCAGGATTTGGTCTCAGATGTGAGAGGAATTATTTTTATCTCTTTTTTTCAAGCACATTACTTTATTATAGGCTGCAGCAGGGAGGGTTCTCATATTACCAAGGACACGTTTAACTGCGACCTCTTCAGTGCAGATCTAAATCAGGGGTCACCAACATGGTGCCCGCGAGCCTGTTCAGGGGTCAGGAACCTATGGCTCGCGAGCCAGACGTGGCTCTTTTGATGACTGCATCTGGCTCTCAGATAAATCAGGTGGTCTTTCTAAACAGCATAACTAATACATAATTTCGCTGTGCTTTAAATAAAAATACAGAAAAAAGCCATCAAATAAAACAAAAACAAATAAATCTCACACATTTTACTCTATACATCTATTTTCAATGCCATTTGTTGCTGTGGCAAGCAGCGGAGAGCTAATCCTTTCTGTACTCCAGTGTGTGGGCGGGGCCGATACCTGGAAACTCTAATTTTATTGGATTATACAGAGGATAGATTGAGATGGTTTGGACATGTACAGAGGAGGGATAGTGAGTATATTGGCAGTAGGATGCTGAGGTTGGAACTACCAGGCAGAAGGCCTCGAGGAAGACCAAAGAAGAGATTTATGGATGTGGTGAAGGAAGACATGAAGGTCGTTGGAGTCAGAAAAGAAGATGCGGAGGACAGGGTGAGGTGGAGGCGGATGATTTGCTATGGCGACCCCTGAAGGGAGCAGCCGAAAGTAAAAGAAGAAGCCTGCGCGAGTTGTTTTTGGGTAAAGAGGTAAATTTGCCTCGTTTTGATCATCTCATGTGCAAGAAGTCAATCACAGCTGGCAAGCAAAACACAAATGGACAGACATGAAAAAACTTCAACCCGCAGACCAAAACCAGCTGATTGCCTTGGGACGTGCTTCCTGTCACATAAACACTGCAGCGTGTGAGTCCTGTCGTATTGACCATGTTTGGCTCCACATGTGCACACGAGCAGTCCTTCTCACACCTGAAAAGCATCAAGACCAACCTGACGTCCCGTGTAATAGATGGAAGCCTAACGCCTGCGTGAAGCTGAACTTCAGCACGTATCAACCAGACTACAAAGCCACCAGAAAAACCATGCAGCACCAGAAGTCACATTAATAGTAAGAAGTACTTTTCTTATTAATAAATCTTCTTCTTTTTCTTTTCCTTTCGGCTTTTCCCTTCAAGGGTCGCCACAGCGAATCGTCTGCCTCCATCTCACCCTATCCTCTGCATCTTCTACTCTTACTCCAACCACCTTCATGTCCTCCTTCACCACAGCCATAAATCTTTTCTTTGGTCTTCCTCTAGGCCTTCAACTTTGTGATAACAATGTTGTTTAAAATAAATTCAGAGTCGTATTATACTCTAAAATTGTTGGTCTCAGTATTAAAAAATATATTTGGCTCTCAGAGGATTAGATTAAAAAAAATTTTTTTTTTGTCTCTCAGTCAAAAAGGTTCCTGACCCCTGACATAGATGAATATCATTAATTATTAGTTTCTTTCTCCCTTTCGGCTTTTTCCCTTTCTCGGGAGTCGCCACAGCAAATCATCTGATTCGCACATTTGATTTGGCAGAGGTTTTTACGTCCTATGCGCTTCCTATCACAACCCTTTAGCAAGGGACAGAAACACGCTGACGGCTTTGCAGCTCCTCTTTACGAAAGTCAGCAATGGTTCTTTTACATGAACCTCTCACCATAGACAGTGACAGACATGGCCCGCCTTTGATAACCCAGTTAGCTGCACTGGGGGGACAGTGGCAACCTTGTGGGGACTCGAACCCCCAACCTTAGGATCAGCGATCCTGCGACCTATCCACTAGACCACCACTGCCCCATCATCTATTATTAATTATTAATAATAACATATAATTAAAGGTAAATTGAGCAAATTTGTGATGTCACAAGTGTGTATTGACTTGGTAGCCCTTTGCATTAATTGGTACCCAAGAAGTAGCTCTCAGTTTCAAAAAGGTTGGTGACCCCTGATCTAAATAAGTAACATGATTCAACTAGCGCAATATGAGGCTCGTTGTTTAAATCTGTGCAGAAATCTTCTTCCTCGTAATTACATCCACGAATAGAACATCTTAACCCAAAGCTGACAGTGTTTATTTGTTTTGTAGCACTACATACAGTGTTTGAATGTCCGCCTCACAAAAAAGAAGGTCCTGGATTCAGAGGTGTTTCTATTTGGAGTCTGCAAGTTCTTCTTGTGCTTGAGTGGGTTTTCTTCCGATACTCTGGTTTCCTCCTCCAGTCCAAAGGCATACACATTAAGCTAATTGATTGTTTCAGATTGCCCCAAGATGCGGGTGTGTATGGTTGTTTGTGTTTTTGGCCCCGTGAAGGTCCGGCGAGTTGTTTCCTGTGGACCTCGCCCTCACCTAAAGTCGTTTGAGATGGGCTAAAGCCTCCTTGCAACCCAATAGGATTCACTGGTTCAGCAAATGGATGGATGGATGAATAATAATAAAAAAATTTCCCTGACGCTGAGGGTATTGAAGCAAACACTACATTCAAAAAGATAAATAAATAACTCGTCACATTTTCTGTTTGTGTCTCGGAAAAAAAATTAATGTGTTTTATGTCAAAGACAGTTCAATTTTCAGGAAGGTGCTTGACAGTAATACTTCATTTAACATTTTATTTCCAAGAGTGTTATTATTCATTTTGAAATGAAGGATTTTCTTCTCTTAATATGTTGAATTTGTCACAAACCTTATTCACCTGATTTGTCAGCATAAATAGGATTGATGAAGCACTCGCTCATGGATTAAACAACCTATTTTCTTTGCATAAAACATGATGCTCCAGACATTTTTTAACCTCAATATTCTTTTTATTCCATTTCTTCTGAGAGTGCCTGATCATTTATTAATTTTCTGAACTACATATCCCTGTTCATGTAGCAGGAGACTGGCATCCATCTCAGCTGACTCTGGGTAAGAGCAAAGTACACCCCGGACAGCTCGTCAGGCCGTTGCACGGCTGAAACACGTTGATGGCAACATGATGGCCTCCTCTTTATGAATGACATCAATGGTTCTTTTACATGGTGAAAGCCAAATGTCGGATCAGTAAAGCAGCACCCTACCACGGGACCACCACTGTCCATGGTGCCTGATCTCACACATGTACGTGTGTTACATGGCACAGTCCCAATAAGCTTTCAGGCCTCAGGTTGGGCAAGGCAACCGACGCATAGCAAAGTGAAACACTGGAAACAAATCACTTAATTTGTATTGCTAAACCAGTGGTCATCAGGTACATGGAGCTCACTACCACTCGCCTATCTCTTGCTGTGTCTGCACCTGCTCAGTCCCATCCACCACAGCAGACTAGTTCCAACCAGATGTTTGGAGGGACAAATGCTGAATAAGTTTGCTGATAATGGAGGGACAAATGCTGATCAGTTTTGCACAACCAGATGCAAGATGTTTTATTCCTCTTCAAAGACATGATTAATTTGTTTAGATATGTAGATGGTATGGTGATGTCGTGGTTAGCGTGTCCACCTCACAGTCGAGGATAATTCTACATGGAGTTTGCATATTTTTCCTGTGTTTGAAGGGTTTTCTCTGGGTGAACCAGTCTCCTCCCACAGTCTAGACATGTGCACATTTTTGGCTGTGAAAAATGGTCCTTGGTTTGTGTGTGAATGGTTGAGTGTGTGTTGGACCGGTGATGGAATAGCGAGCTGTTCATGATGCACCTCACCTTCTTTTCCATCCTCCCTGCAACCTTAGTATGAGGATACAGCTCGACAAATGAACGGATGAATTCATTAAAATGACAGTGAAGCATGGTGGTGATGGCATCATGTTGCAAATGAGTAATTCAAGTCACAGTCTAGATACTATTAAAGGGTCTCAATTATGTACCTATTTATGTGAAATGAGCAAAAGTATGGGGATGATCTGTGCCATCAAGAAAAGTTGTTCTTTTATGATCATAAATCTTTAAAAATCATCCAGGTAAAATAAAAATAAATAAATATGATGTCCATTGTATTCTGTTATAAACCTGACTGAGAATTTCACTTTCTTGCATTCATGAAAAAGGTTTAACTCAAAGACATATTCATTATATATATGTGTGTGTATATATACATATATATATATATATATATATATATATATATATATATATATATATATATATGTATATATATATGTATATATATATATGTATATATATATATGTATATATATATATATGTATATATATATATATGTATATATATATAGATAGATAGATAATACATGTGAGGATGAGGAGCCATGAGCACAGCTTTTCAGGAAAAGCTTCTCAATCACAAATCGCTTTACAAACAAGGAATACAGCTTGGGATGTTCCACTTCAGTTCAGGGGGTGTACAGGAAGTGCTGAGATAAAAAAGTTTGATTGAAAAATAATCTCCACATATTTAAGATCGCTTAGTTATAAGTAATTGTAGACTATAAAATTCTTGGTTGCGTGATCTGTGAATTTGTCGAGTTTAAAATTTGTAAACATTTTCAGAAAAACTAAGAAACCCTGTTCAGGTCTTGGTAGCGCTCACACTCCAGCTGATCGGCCTCGGCTCCCGGTGCGGTCCGTCGGACTGTACGCGGCTATTAATAATTTCTCGAGTTTTTTTTTTTTTTGGACATTAATCGGACAACATAACATCAAGTCGTGATCTCGGCGACGTGTGTGTCGTGTGTTGTAGTTTTGGAACCGAGGATTATATTCCAAAGCGTACTTTGGAAACGGCTGGCTGAGGAATTTCCCCCACAACAAATAGGCCGCTAGCTCATCCCCGGTCTTTCTTTCGAGGAGGTCGCCGATTTTCACACTTCGTCATGGGGGACACAGGGAGCGAACGGAGCAAGCCACCGAGTAACGTTATACCTCCGCGGTGTCCTTGTGGATTTTGGGGGTAGGTGCAGTGTGTTTTAGAAAACGGTGTCTATTTGAAACTCTTATTCGAGAGCACTGAATACAACTTGGTGAAAACAGGAGAAGGAAATCCGTCCTGTTAGCACGACATGCTAACTGCTAGCTCCAGGGGCTGCTGTCAGTTGGTGCCCATTGTTTGAGTAGGCCGGGATGGGGGTGGGGAAGCTTGTCTGTTTTCTCTTTCAGCTATCCTTTTCCCTTCTCATATTTATTTTAATGTACGTGAAAAATAATTCAAAATGAAAACGTTTTCTTTCAAGTAGGGTATTCCCATTGTGCTGAATTTCATCGATTGAACAATTAGCATAAGCTAGCTTAGCAAGCAAGCAAGTTGACAGGTTATATATCCAGCCCAACACTCACTGAGGGCTCATTGGCACAAGCTACTGGCTTTTGAACTTGAATTATAGTACACAATCACTGGAGAAATTAACAGGTCTGAAGCATCCACTAAATATAAAAATAAAGAGGAATTCCTGGTTTATCTGTCCACTCGGCTATCATTGATCACAAGCTGTCAGTTGCACAGGTGGAGTCCTTTTGCGCAACGCTGCAAAAAAGCCATCAGATAGAGAAGGGGGAGGGTGAAGCACTGGACTTCTTCCTCCATTTCCTACCAAAAAAACCTATAGACTGATAGACTATCGCCCTATAATTTTTAAAATTCTACTGTGTAGGCTGTGTGTGTTGTTTTGATCCCTGATTACAGATTGATCATGGTAAGGAAGGGTCAGATGTTTATTGCTGAGTTTGTCATTGATGTGTCTGGTCCTGTCATGTCCTGGTTTGGAGTCCATTCTGTTGGAATTAAATCATCTTCAAAACAAAGCTCTTTATGTACAAAAGGACATTTCAGGCACGTGGGCAATGACTGACAAAGGAAAAATGGTCAGCATTCAACAGAAGAATGGTTTTCCATTGAAAGCTTCAGTATCTGAAACTTAAACGTGTCCAGTGCTGCCTGAAAGTCGTCACCATAATAATAAAAATAACATTGCTTTCTGAAAAGCAAGTTATATTTAATCCTCAATTAGTTATGCAGTTTTTTTTTTAACCCCATGAAATGTCTCCCTGAGGTGTAGTTATGGACAAGGATGACTCCATTAAATTTTGGGGATCATCAGGATGAGGGATTGCTGACATCGGGGGAGGTTTTGTGTTCACATGAGTGCTCTTCTTCTTGTTTTATGAATTTGTTCGTGGAGAATTGAGTAAGTATCAAAACAGCTTAGATTTCCAAACATTAGATTAAAAAAACTGTAAGACAGCCCCAGTTGAGACCATTTTCCTAACAAAAGCCATAATGCAGGATGCTGGAGTTTTTATACAAAAATCAAAGCAAGTTCAACGGTCAAAACCTCCAGAAGAACCCTGGCTGGTTCTGTCGGATTTTCAGCAAAACATACAGCTTATTTCCTGATGGCACTTTGTGCATTGGACCGGAGATGACTATCCTAGAAAGAAAACAATGGGTGTTGATACCAAATAAATAATAACGTTTTACCAAGGTACTGTGTATATAAACGCATCACCTTACTTTTAACACCATGGAACCGTCCATGAGACAATTTGTCTCTTTTTGTTATTAATGAGTTAAAGTTAATTCAGCAAAACAAGGCTTATGCCTCCAAGAAAGTCCGAAGACCATAAACTCCTCCTCCACCCTGAAGACATTGCCCCAAGAAAACTTGACACTGACATTGGAGGTTCTTTCCTTATATTGTGACCTAAACGTCTCCTTTGAGTAAACCTCTCAGCGAGGTTTGGGTTGATAATCCAACCAAAGAAATTATCAAAGGACAGAATTGAGGACATAGGCGTTGATTTAAACCTGCGATCTGACTTACTGTCAGAATTCCTAAGGGATCAAGCCAGTCATTTATTATAAGTAAATCTCAGGACTCTGATGTGATTTGGAGAGGTCTTGAATCACCCTGAAGGGGTTTATTACATAATAGTGACCAGCTTGTTGGACATGATTGCGTGTGTTTCAGGCTGCATAACTAAAGAAATCGAGAACTTGACGCCAATTGATTTTAAAATGATTTTCCTGCTTCCATACCAACAGTCTTTTATACAGGGTGAACAGACTATAGAATGTTGTGATTGACCAATCACAACTGATTATTCAACAAAACCATGTGATTAGGAAAATGAACCAAAACCTACAGCTCAGTTCGGCAGTGCTAAAATTTAAGTTAATTTGTGTCCCATGGATAATAATTTTCTTTATGAAGCATAGAATTTGCACAAACTACAGCGTCAGTACAAGACATTTTTGTAAGTTCTTATTTTTTGATCATTGGAGCTAAATATACGATTCCAAACTTCTCGCATTTTTCAAATTTTGCATGCTAATCCATGTCACGAATACAAAGTATATTACAAATGACTTTCACAAAATGGTGCTAACATTGTTGGATTTATGTTTAATTTAGGAATAGAAAAGGCATTGTTTTTAGCTTTCTTGGTTTAAGAGAAACGGAATTATATTTCAACCAATTTTTTTGGACACAAATGTTCTTTTGTAAAGTGTGTTTGCTGTGAAGTGTTTTAAATCAAAGAACAAAAAAGATTGCAAATTCATTCCAGACGAATCCTTGTTATAAATGTAAATTAAAAAGCTCGAATAAAAAAAAAAAAATCTTTGAGAAAACAGATTTGACTTGATTGATGTTTTGTGAAAATTAGCTATTCCACTGTAACCATTACAGGGCGACAAAGGTATCTAGCTGCATTAGTAAAATATCAAAACTCTTCAATTCTTTTTTGATATTTATTGAAAAATTGCCTATAACAGGGAACTGAAATGTAGCAAAACAACAAAAAAAATCTTTCAGCATCATCTTGAATAAAGCGAAAGATTTTATTTAAATTCAGTGAAATTTCGACCCTACTTCTTCTTCTTCTTCTTTTACTTTCGGCTGCTCCCTTCATGGGTTGCCACAGCAAATCATCCGCCTCCACCTCACCCTGTCCTCCGCATCTTCTTTTCTGACTCCAACGACCTTCATGTCTTCCTTCACCACATCCATAAATCTCTTCTTCGGTCTTCCTCGAGGCCTTCTGCCTGGTAGTTCCAACCTCAGCATCCTACTGCCAATATACTCACTATCCCTCCTCTGTACATGTCCAAACCATCTCAATCTAGCCTCTCTGACTTTGTCTCCAAAACATCTTACGTGGGCTGTCCCTCTGATATACTCATTTCTGATCCTATCCATCCTCGTTACTCCCAGGGAGAACCTCAACATTTTCATCTCCGCTACCTCCAGCTCCTGCCTTTTCCTCAGCGCCACTGTTTCTAAGCCATACAACATCGCTGGCCTCACCACCATCTTGTACACTTTTCCCTTCATTCTTGCTGACAGTCTCCTATCGCAATTTTTTTTCGAAATTGAAATTTCGACCCTACAATGTGCGTAAATAAACAATAGATCCAAGATACAGTTTTTTAATTTAAATTAGTACGAGTTGTCTGCATGTATATCTGCATGCGACAAAAAAGCTGTTGTTTGTATATGATAAATTTTGCATAAATTACCTCCAATTCCATGAAATTCTTATTAGTTTCTGTTCATTCCCATAGATTTTCAACCTGAAATATTTTCAAAATTGCCCATCTTGTGCTCCTAAAGAATGTTTTGTAAATATAGCAGATTTTTTCTTCTTCCCGGAACACCCCTAACATTCAGAAACTAAAATACTTTGCGGTTTACGAGGTTTGGAAACAGTGCTACATTTTGGACATACAGCTTGATACTTGATGTATTTAGGATGATTTCTGATGATTTCTGTGGTGCCCAATGATTTATCATTTTAAAGAATTCTGAAGTAAAATGTTAAACACACGACAATGTACTTTTTCCTAATTGGCCACAATCAATGTTCTGGAAATACTGCAGTGTAAGGTAAAGGCAATTTTATAGTCTTTATTTTGTTAAACCTAATACGCTTTATTTTTAAAGAGGAGAAGGCGACCTAATCATGGCTAGTTTTAAATGACAATTGCTGTACGCGAGTTCAAAAAAAGAACAAGAACAGCCACAAGTCGATTTCAGTTCACTGGCTTGTGAATGTGTTCAGCTTTGCACGTAAATACAAATGGCCTGTTTTACGTAAACATTAGCATGGCAGATGGTGCTAGATTCATGTTGAAGTTTAAACACCTTGTTGGGAGCATCTTAATCTTTCTTTTCAGAATTTATTAAATGAAAATTTATGTGTTTAATTCTCGTAATTTAATAATTAATTTTTTGGTAAAATCGTTTGTGCCTTTAGTGACTTTATTTGAGGCTTTTGCCACGAATGCTGGTTATCAATTGTACTTTTCTTGATTGGTCGATATGCCTCAAAAAGATTTGACAGAGTGTTCACAGTGCCAGGTATCTACAGTGTACATTCTAGGTTACACACAGAACTTCATTGAGGATCAGGCAGTGGTGGGTAAGATAAATAAAAAGCTTTGTCAGGGTTTCTTTTGGTTTAAAACTGTTCAAGTGCGCCAGTTTTGTTCTCATTTAAAGAGAACGAATGTTTGCGTTTTCACAAACACATGCGTTGCGAAATAAAAAAGGAAATTCAATTTTATCCCTCTGCGAGTTGGAACAGAAATGTAGAACTGGAAGAAGTATTTATATATTTTTTTATCCAGTTTATGAACAGACTGGTGGTTATTCAGCAGTCATAACATAAAGCTCGCCACATGAATTGAATATGATGGACATGCAGACGGCTGATCGGTATGATCGTATGCTGTCTTGAAGACTGATGAAATAATTACGATTGCAAGAGATAAAATGTGTCCTAGCCAGACCTTAATAATATCTTTTACAGGTGAAGATAGATCATTCATGCTCTAACTTGGGAAGGAGGATAATTTCAAATAATGGAATAGCCATTAAGTTATTATCAAAAAAACTATAAAAGCCTGTGATTGTCTTGGCTGAATATTTACAGTGAAGTATTTCCTCTTGTTCTCAGCACTGTTCGTTTTGAAGTAATGCATTAGTATCACCAGATGGTGATGCAAATGAACCTATAAGCCATTCCTCAACGAAAGAAGATGGACCAAAAATAACAAAAATAATGTGCTTTGTTAACATTTGTTTAAAAAGAATGACGGCCATAACCACGTTTATCTGCGAACAAAATACTGATCACACCTGTGCACGGTTTTTCACGAAACTTGGTGGGGAAACTACCATTCGTGAGTCCCAATGAATAATTAGATTTTCCAATGTCGAGGTCACAAAAATTTGGATTTTATTTAGATGGTGCACATACTTTGATGTTGTGCCTTTACTGTGGAACACTTAAAGGAAACCATATATGGACTTTCAAATGAGGCAGCTACCTTTGACCTTGAGTGTCCCTAAAAGGTTATACCCCAGCAATTTCATAAATCTTTCAAACATGAGGGGACCCCCCCCTCCAAAAAAAAAAAACCTTGGTCATGCAAAACCAGTCCCCATTTAGGGCCTCTATGCTCTATCATACATGCAGCATACCAATTCTACTTCTAATTGATGTCTGCAATCGTACAGGTAAAAGCTAACGTTTGCTTTTAGGCAACTTAAAAAAAAATGATTGAAGAACCAACTGAAGCTATTATTTTCTGACGGACTCTGCAATACGTGTATTATTTGTTTACTCCTGGAACGCATATTGCTGTGAGAAGTCATTTGTGTGCCGCAAACAAGGGCACGGGAATGTTGAGGAGCAGCTCGGATTGTCATCTTGAGGATGATGAAGCTTGTGGTCAAAAAAAAAAAAAAAGTGCAGAAAAGATCAGACGATGTCCAACTAATACACCCGTTTACATAACGAGATGTGGAAACACAGAGAGCATGTTGGTACAAGGTGTATCATGTGGGTGGAGCTGGTGGAATGGAGATTGTTTGTATAGCACAGGGGAATGTGGCAGTTGGGAGGTTTGTGGCCCTATTGGAGTTGCTTGCTTTGTAAGATGGTTACATCTCTCGGTTACATTTCAGCTCGCCCTATTTGATAGTCCATAAAGAAAAATTTATATTCTGGAATAATGTATCACTCACATCAAAGCCGACCAAGGGGAACAGCTTTTATTCATTTATTTTTCATTAAGTGAATGGTGAGGCATTGCACATCTGGCTCAGAAAGAAGCAGGCGCTTGAGTGTCGAGTTGATGTATTCTTTTAGCGCATATGATGGTCTGCTCTGCAAAGTGAATACTAGTAACCAGTCCTGCTCCTGAACTTTCCAGTTGCTTGTTTCATTCATGCGCCAGAGCTCATTATAGCGAACCGTTGAAAGATTCAGATGTTTCCAAATTGCAATCCTATCATCAATATCAGCTTGAGGAGTTTAATGAGATGGAGGTCTGCTTCGAAATTGGCTCGGCTTATCACAATTATTATGGAAGTATGAAACTTTGTTCGCAGCTTATCAGATTCTAAAAGAAAAAAAAAAGACAAATTGGTCTTGAGATTTGGTTTCTTCAGAAGATCAGAGCAATACAGATCGGAGCAGCGAGTCAGGGCGGGGTTCAATCTTATCCATGTTGCACTTTTCACCACACAGTATTATCAAGCGTTCGCAACCATGTTCAACAATTTGAACAAACATTGCATGCTACTGGGAAAAACGCCATGCATCCGACTGGTGTGAAAAGTCCTTGGGTAAACTGAGATTATTAGGCAACCGACACCATAAACTGGTTCACAGTCAAGGTTTGGAGCGACTTGTCACAACTTCATGATGTTTAATTCCTACAGTGTAGGATGGGAGAAGTGGAACAAGCATATAAAGGAGCAGCCTGTTTTTTTTTTTTTCTCTTAAAATGATGACTAACTCGCGAGTTGGTCATTGCTGATAGCTTCCCTGCGTCTCATTCATGGGTGTAGTACTTTCTGTTGGATTGTGACGAAACCTGGGCACTATTTGTTACAACATACATGTTTGAAATTTGACTCCTTTAAATGAATTCTCATCATTATGTCTGGTTTCACACCCTGACTCAAGCTTGGCTTTAGCTGATGGTAAACTATGATGCCCCTGTGAACAGTTATGTTTGCATTACGTTCTAGCATGTTGTTGCGATGTAGTGATTCTTAAACTGCAGGTTAGCTAGCTATTTGTGAAGCTCGTCCGCTGCATTTAAATGGTATGTTGTGTAAGGTTTAGTGGCATCTAGTGGTGATGGTCAAGATTGCACCTGACTGAAATTTCATGCGCCAGTATTGGCGACTCGAGAAACATGATGGTGCAACACGAGGACCCGCTCACCATATATATATATATATATATATATATATATATATATATATATATATATATACTTTTTGATGATTATAATATAGAATAATTCCAGATTTTAGTTATGGTTGATATCTCTAATTTCTGCTATTGGAATCTCCTAAATATTACACACTGTACTTTTAAGATGTGATACATCCTAAACTATGCTGGTGGCTTACTGCCTAGGGTGCTGTGCTCACAATCGGGAGGTTGTGTGTTCAAGTCCCAGTAAGACCCCTGAGCAAGGTCATAACCACAAGTGTATCTCTGTTCACCCAGCAGTATAAATGGGTACCAGTAAAAATATACTGGGAAGGTAACCTGTGATGGACAAGCATCCCATCCAGGAGGAGTTGAACTCCTGGTCGCGTCACGCTACGGAAACCAGGGATAAGCACTAGCCTGGCGAGCCACTAGGCTCGGGTGTAAAAAGCCCAACAGTACCTTTCAGATATTGTGTTCAACCTTGCAGACCAGCAGTCTTGTTTTCTTCCCCATTAACCCTTGAATGTACGAATATTGGATGCATGTTGTTCTGCTGTATGGAGTAGAACATAGTGCACCACATTCCTGAGCAAAATTGATA
Source organism: Plotosus lineatus (assembly GCA_024760905.1). Classification (NCBI taxonomy): domain Eukaryota; kingdom Metazoa; phylum Chordata; class Actinopteri; order Siluriformes; family Plotosidae; genus Plotosus; species Plotosus lineatus. The sequence goes on along the minus strand of CM045736.1, from coordinate 8,278,939 downwards.
TGATGTTCAGTCTGCTACCTGACAAGGGGAAATTAGCTGTGGTTTGTATGTACAAATAGTATCATTGGTTTATGACCCCAGCTCCGTTGTTAACCTGGTTTGTACTGATAATTTTAGAGATAAATGGGGCTTTCGAGCCAAAGCAGTTTGGCTGCTGCAGTAATATAGATCTCCGTGGTGGCCCTTCCCATAGTTTAAGCTTTGAGTGGAAGAAATAAAAGAACAACCCGGATAAAGTGCTCCATTAAAGGAGCGGTCTGTAATTTATACGACTCCCCGCTGCACATGAAATGAATTGCAGTTGTCATGAAAACATTGACAAAGCTTTTCTTCCTCCACCTGAGCCCACTCGGGTATATACCCGCCATACGAACGGGCCAAGCTCCTCCAGTCCAGCTGAGAGACGGAGCTGTTTTTCATGCCCGTGCAATAAAGAATTTAGCCAATTAGGCAGTTTGTTTATGGCTCCACAGAGGGGGTGGGGGTGGTGTTTGAAATGCTTCTAGAAATATTACACCATGCAACTTTAACAGGTCGTCCGATCACTGAGGAAATAATTTTATTGCTGGGTTTTTCGAGCAGCAAATTGTTGCTTATAGACAGGCGGAATTGCAGGCTTGAGGAATGATTACAGGTATCATTGCAGAAGAAATGGAGAGGAAACAAAAACACCAGAAACATTAAGCTTGGATGCTGTTTACATGTACCATGCTTTGTTTTTATATCTATATCTATCGATATGCATCATATCTAAAAAACATTTCTGTAATGATGAGAAATGCAACTCCCCAAATAATTACAGCTGCAGTAATTCTTGACATCGTTGACTCCCATGGTATGAAAATGATGAACATGGATGGATTTTTTATATGATACAGAATTGAGCACAGCATTGGTGCACCACATGTTTTCAGGAGCATAAATATGATTTAAACACCGTGTTGGTCTGACTTCATTCACAGCTTATTGGGTAAAACAATCTGTGAGACTGAACCCGGGGAAAAGCCCACCAAGGTTAATGTCGTTACATGCTGAGGGCGAAGCGTGACGTTTTCTCTCTGAACACACCTGCAGCAGCACCACAGAACTCACGCATTGCATGCGGTGCTTTGATGTTCCTTTCATTCCGTAAAGGTAAACACTTTATACATGTAATGCGGTCTAGGCGGAGCTACTAAGAATACAGAGCAGAGTTTGAGGAGACGAAGGATGTTATTTCGTGCAGTTTGCAGAGAAAATAATTTAAAATCCACATAAGAACAACAACAAAAAATAAAAAAGAAATCGAGATTTATAATGGAAATGTTTTTCGAAACAATTATGAGACATATTAGAAGAGAAAGACTGGAAAGTAACAAAAGTTAGAGGAATGTTAAGTGATAGTCCCAGTCGGGCTCGTAATTTATTGGAAGCCACATTTAAGGCAATTAATCGATTTGTTGTTTGGGTTGAAAAAAAGGGGGGAAGGGCAGTAATTGAAAAAATGTTGATTAAAAATAACTGCATTCTGGCATTTTATAAATGTCAATAATCTTTCCAGTTAATGTTTCCTATTATTAGTGCACTCTTTGTATGAAGATTGAAAAATGAAAAATTTAAACAAAAAGTATAACAATAATTCACCAACGATAATCTCATATATATATTTTTCATTTCGGAAATAAAAGCACTCCATCTCCATTAGTCGCTTAGCAGCAGAGTGACTGTCTCGCGCTGTCGACTTGTGTGTGGGCGGGTACATGAGGCCATCAGGTTTGAACAGTACACAGACACTCCATGATTTAAATACATAAGATAATTTAACTTAAAAGAGTAAACTCAAACTCTTCGATTGCTATTCATCCATTTTCTTAATTAGAATCACGAATCAATATTATCAGCCAATCAGGAGGCAGCAGCGAAATTCATAAAAGCATGGAGGTATATGTCAGGCGCTTACAAGTCAAACAGCGGAAAATGTGACATCACACTCATGATGTGAGGCTTTGGCGCCTGGTGTGGTTCAAGTATTTTTGAAGCTGATGATCTTTATGAGGACTCTCTCCCCCAGCAAGCTTTGGATTGACAGTTGATATCGAAAGGTGCAAAAAAAACCCCAAAAAACCCAGAAACCACATCCAGGGTGTTGAGAGAGTTGAGGAGAATGACGAAAGCTGACAGGAAGGCGGTTATGGTACTTTTATCTCAGAATGTACAACATGCCAAATCCTCTCGAGGAGGTTGGGCGTCATGCCATGAACTGGAATTTGAGGAGAACTTGTGGGCTTGAGGTCCAAAGTAAACTGGTGCCGCTGACGTCACAGGAAGTCATGTACTGTACTTGTTAGGGCTGGGCGTGCTATAATGATATTATTGTGTCATGATACCACAATTCACAATTTCAGTTAACTGAATATCGTGATTGAGCAGAAATATCAAATTTTCCTCAGAAATAATGTGTTTATGCAACAGTGGGGCAACTGTAACTGGTTACAGATGTGAGCAATAACACGAGTGCCTTGTGTCTCTGCAGTGCCTGTATAACAATCTGTGAGACCTATAATATCCATTTTCATAGTGGAATGTATATTGAGGAGCAGTGGTGGCCTGGAGGTAAAGGTGCTGGATCACTGATCCTAAGGTTGGGGGGTTCAAGCCCCACTCGCCATAGGTTGTCACTGTGCCCCCAGTGCACCTAACTGGGTTATCAACGGTGGACCATGTCTCTCACTGTCTATGGTGAGCGGTTCATGTAAAAGAACCATTGCTGACTTTCGACAAGAGTAGTTGCATAGCCGTCAGTGTTTCTGCCCTGCGACAGCCTGTTGAACCGTCCAGGGTGTACTCTGCCCTCGCCCGGAGTTGGCTGGGGTGCGCACCTGCCTCCCCGTGACCCTAATTAGGATTAAGCAGTTACAGAAAATGAATAAATGAATATATATTGAGGTAAATATCAGTATTGAGGCGTGTCAGAAAGTATTGCGATTTTTAGATCCTGCCCCGCCTGAAGGTTTGTTTATTTTGCAGAGTGACCGAGACTCTTTACTGTCAGGGACATTGTTTGTGTGGGTGTATCTTGGCAGTACTCCTTTTTTATTTTCTCACCGATCGTCGAGCAGATTGTTTTGTCCTCTTTCGCCTCTGGGGTGATATTTGCGTCCACCGTCTGCCGACTGTTTAGTTCTCGCCTTTTCCCGTGATTTCTGCCCTGCGTAACGCAAAGGTTTGTTTCTTGATTGGTGCTCTCGTTTTCCTTCATGAGTTAATTGCAGCTGACATTTAGCAGGAGATGTCAAATTAATCCTCTTCCTGCCTGTGCATGCCCCCCTGAGACATTGATTGGCTCAGAGTGACGTGCACGAGAGAAAAGTGGAAAGAAGTGCATGAGTGAAGCAGCGCAACTTGTTTACTATTTTTTTCTCCAACTGTCTGTCATGAGAACTTCCTTGTGTTACCGCTTGAAATGTCCGACCTTTTTTTGTCTGTTTGTTTTTGCACTTGCAGATAATTTGGTTTCAATTGAGTTCTCCTAAATATGGTAAAATTGTTGCGATAAAAAGAACAGGTCGAGCAAAGCTGCAGTGTGATACAACAGTCATGTGATGTTGATTTTTTTCACCACTGTAACGGCATACAGATCCAGTATTGACTTCTGAATAGAGGAATGAATAGAAAAGCATGTTCCAGATCAAATGTAGTATATCTTGCAGCACTTGAAAGACTCTCCAGATGTCGTGATAGTTAAAGGTTGGCTCGCATTATTTGCCACAGTGACAAAAGACATTAAAGTGCTGTTGAATTCTTCACTCTGATGAGCTCACAGATGCCCATGATCGGCTGGCGATCGCTATGAGTGACAGGGAAGTGAGTGCTTCCCTGCGAGAGCTTGGATGACTGTGGCATCAACCTGAATTCGAACCTGCGATCTCTGGGTTAATATATGGAGAAGCTCCATTCGAAGCTTTCTAAAAAAAATTTTATTTTTAATTTTTTTTTTCTGTGTGCATATTTGATAGCTGCTTATGCAATATCAGGTGTAATGTAACAGGCTTAGAGGAAAGCACTGTCCACCACCCATCTTCTTCTGCATGTGATTGCAGGAGATAATTAGTGATTGACTAATGTCATGATGATTGACAGGGTAGATTATGCTTTGAAAATGGTGTAGAAAGAAACCACATAAAAAGAATAGAAACCACACAAAAAAATGAAGGTTGATGAGTTTCAAGAATGTAATTTTTTTTCACTTTGCAGGAAAATGTGATCTGTAAATTGAACAGTATACAATGGTGCCTCACCTTACGAAACGAATCTGTTCCAGAGCCTTTTTCGGAACCTGGATTTTTCGTAAATTGAACTGCATTTTACTTGTAAGACGTGTGATTCGTTCAAAGGCCCCCAATATTACCCCTAAACCCTTTAAAAATTATAAAAGCATACCTTTTAAGACCTCCTTATGCTTCAATATCGTACCAATGGTAGACGGGTTTGGCCATATTCCTTTGCGATATCACTCAACCGCATGCCACGAGCCCGTTTCTTTTCACTTGCATTGGGAATCACACACACACACGCGCACGTGTGTGCACATGTGTGTTGACCATGTCTTCTTAGCGGCGTTATAATCGTACAAATGTTGATGCAAGGTTAAAAGCCTGAGCCAAAAGAGAACGTTGCAATGAGCACACGAATAAACTCATGAAACAACAGTAACTCTGTCCTTTACACGAAAAGCATTACGGAGATGCAGCTTCATGATAGCCAATGGGAGGGAGCTGCATCATCCCTCCTACCCAATGGGAGGCCAGCGGGATGAGATGTTGGGAGATAGCCAATGGGAGGGAGCTGCGTCATCCCTCCTAGCCAATGGGAGGCCAGCGGGGTGGGATGTTGGAAGATAGCCAATGGGTGAGCAGCTTGTGCATTGTTAGAATGTTTCAATGGCGTGTTTGAATGTTTCAATATCAACTGAATTAACAGAGATATTCCAATACTTAATGATGGGGCATAGGCCAAAAGCAGAATTTTTTGAATTTCTCGGCAGATGATTGTAAATACGGAGCCATCTGAACTAATTTGAAATGCCACACCTGACTGCTGTGTCACAGCACTTCAATCCACTGCATCTCCTAAGACGTTCACGACTGTAGCCTTGTTCAAAGCTTGTTTAGGTTGCCCAGGCCAGGGACTTGTTAGATGGCCCCTTCTTTAAAGTTTTTCCTCTCATTCCAAAGTTAGAAAAATTGACATTTTGTGCTTTTTTTGGGTGTTTATTTAATTAATTTATTGATTAGTTTATTTGTTGAGAAGCCTAATTTGAGAGCATCTTGAATGTGTAACACGGGTTCCAAGAGAACACCATCATTACAGTTGTACATTTACATTGGTACACTGATTCAGTGGGCGCGATACTTATTTCAAACACACATTTCTGTTTGATGGTTCCGCCTCATCTACCTTTCACCCATGCAAATTATCAATTTCTCTCTCTCTCTCTTTAACAAAAAAAAAGGTAAAGCCTGTAAGTTGTTCAATCTTATTGTGGATCAGACCTGAACTGCATTCATGAATAACAACCTGAAATCAAAATTGACCTTTATTCCCTGTGAGTGTTTCTTGAGTGAATGATTCATCCACACTAATCACTTAAAAAGACAACATTCTGAATTTTTTATTATATATTGTTAATTTTTTGGATATTTCCTTGTTCAAATTTTAGTGTGACCCTTGATGAAAAAATAAAAAATCAAAGTATGTTTAAAACATGTTTTATTGCTTTACTGTGTAGTCTGAACAATGTGATTTTGGAAACATATGCCCAATTAATTAAAACTTTTTTTTTTTTTTTTTAAGAATTTTCCCAATGGGTGCTTTTATTTAAAGGCAACCAGAATTAACTTCTAGCTGAAAAATATTTTAAAATTCTATATATTTTTGCAATCTTTAACACTTTTACGATTACTGATAGACAGAGCAAGAAGTCTAACACTTAATTTATAGTGTAATTTTTTTAAACTGAACAAGTTATCGTGATTTTTCACGAGCATTTGAAAAAACATTGTAATCACCCCCCCCCCCATAACATTGATATGTATAGTATTTAATGTGGTTAGAATCAAATTAGACAAATTTTATTTTTGCAGTTGAAATTTTTGTATTTGTATGATTGACACTGGATTGTCAATTTCTTGGCAATTTTTTGATTTAACCATTGTGGTTTTGACAATTATCTTGCAGTTGAAAGCAGAGTAATAATCTCCTGAAATGCACTGTTGATTGATATAAATTCTTTAAAGAAGTATTAGAAACCATTTCGACATGCTAATCTTTTTTTTGCCATTACAATTTTTCAGAAATAATTTCTTCAAAACTTGTATAGACATCATGTTACATTTATATAGTAGTCTTCTTCTTCTTCTTCTTCTTCTTCTTCTTCTTTTCCTTTCGGCTTTTCCCTTCAGGGGTCGCCACAGCAAACCATCCGCCTCCATCTCACCCTATCTTAAAATGTAAATTATCTTCAGCATTCAAGGGGAAAAATTCATATCTTGAGAATTTTTTAAAAACTATAATTTCGTTGTATATTTGCTAACATATGTAATACCATGCATCTGTATGTACATTTTGGAGAACTTTTAAACTGTGATGGTTGAAACATCCACTGATACGTTTGCATGTATAATCGATAATGAGATTTGCTATAAAAGTCTTTACTACCACATTTTAGCCTTTACTTCAGATAAATTTTTTGTCTTTTATTTTACTATTCTTACAAAATCACTAACATTTACATGCAGAAATTTATTTTTAAAATAGAATATAGTGCTATTCTTTAACATTTCACATTAACATAAAGTCATCGATGTAGGCTGATCCAAGCTGAAGACTTCAATAAGAGTAATTTATTGTGTCATTTTGGCTGATAGTGAGTCTACCTTCTTATGAAGTAATTTAAGTGTTGAGGTGTATAGGCAGCCTTGCACAGACAGTCTTTTTCTTGTTTATCTTCCCTGAACTGTTTGTCCATTTTCTTTCTTTCAGCTACTTGCTTTCTGTACTGTACATAATTTGCAAGTTTTTTTTTTTGTGCCTATAAAGTTCCTCATTTCCATATTTTTCATGGTTGGTAACGTTTTTGGAGCTGTGTACCAGTTCATTTGGCCGATACATGTGGGCAGCTGCTTCCTGCTGTTTTTGTACATTTATACTGTTAAACCTTCTGTAAATCTCATAGTTAATCTTCTCTGTTAAAGTTGAGTTTTACTAATTTCTGTAGGGAAAAAATGATTTAACAAATTTTTAAAATGCTTTTAAAATTTTGAAATAATTTATACATTTTTTAAAGTATATCTCAACCATTACAGTATCTGAGAATGCATTTTATAAGAATGCTTTCAGTATGAAGTATAAAATAGGACAAGTTTTCACATCTGTTGAGATAATTTATTTATTTTATAATTAAATAATATGCAGATCCTGTTACTGTTTACAAGTTTCAAAAACTGGCTCCTTTTCTCGAATAATGTGAATGTGCTGATGCTATATTTTTTCCAGGTCTTGGTTTTAAGATTATTTCACCATGAGTTTTATCTTATTAAAAAAATTATGAACCGAAAACAGTCAAAACAAAAAAGGGTAGGTTTTGTGATGTTTCATAATATTTCAACTTCAGAAAAGATGAATGTTATGGTTGGGACATGGTGTTAAATTTTCTAATTTGTGAGCTGAAGATCTTGATTTAGAAAATCCTGTGCGATGAAGGGAAGTCAGAAGTGAGTTAAGGAAAACACTTCTGTTACCTGGTGCAAATACAGACGCTCCCCGACTTAAGTTTTTAATTGGTTCTGGAAGGCCGAACGTTAGTTGAAAGTGAATGTAAGTTGTTACAGTGACGTATGACGTATGATGTGTGACATATGACGCTCATACTGTACTATACATCCATAAATACCATTACCGTATCTCATAAAACACCCCTAAATCAATTATTATAAACATAACATTGTAAAATAATATCAAATAATATCAACATTAATTTCAAATAAGTCACTTATTTATACTGAGTTACTTTACATGAAGCTTAAAACAGCCAATCAACGGTTACAATATGTGAAGCGCTCAATACGGAAAGTAGTGTACTTGCAAAAGTAGTGGACTTGCTGTGGGTTATACAGACTTCCGGTCTTTCAAGTGCACAAGGGTGCCGTTGAACTCGTTTAGAACACAGCCTGCACTAATGTGAATCCCAGTGGAGAGCTCTTTCTTTTGTGTAAGTAAGTAAGTAAACTTTATTCAAGTGATGCATACAAAGAACAAGTACAAACCCGAATGAATATTAATATAAAAATAAGTATACACTCTTAGGATTCTGCTAAAAATAATAAATATAAAGATTGTGCCGATCTGAGCAGATAGTTAATTCATCTGTGTATGAGACTTGCACCCATGCTAGTAGGCTTACACTTCTGACCAACCATATTTGCTTAGGGTTACAAAAGTCCACAAAACAGTGTAAACACAAAGATCACAAAGACGACGTCTTAACATAAGGGTAACACGCTTTAATATATATACATACACACACACACACACACACACTCAGTCTGTAGTTTGTAAACAATGAATGCAGCGTCATTACGTCGGTGTACTACGTTGGTAGTCTAAACTCAAAATTTGTCTTTTTTAAAAAAAAAAAACAAAACAAAAAAAAAACCCCGTAAAATCGAAAAAAAAAAAGTAAAACGGATGAACGTAAGTCGGGGAGCGTCTTGTACGTATCGTTACATGGATGTAATACAACACTAAAAAGTACGTGTTATGGTTGGGACATAAAATACATGCACAAAGGGATACAAAAACAGAGCAGCAGTAGAAGCTAACTCATTTAAAATTGTCTTATAACAAGGACGCTTAAAAAACCCCAGATATAAGCACAATAATATATTGTGATAAAATATATAAAATGTATTTATTTTCTAAGCAAAATTTTATAGTTTTTTCTGATGTTTTTTCTCCAATTTATTTATATAATTACATACATTTCAGTCTCTATCAGTATGAACTATTGGTAAATTATTTGAGACATGTCTATAATTAAATCTTGAATTATCAAAATAATACGTTTTTTGAGACTAATGAATTTTGTTTTTAGTTTTCATTGAATGCATTCAATTCACACCGGATACCAGAATATCTGGAATTGCCAGATTTATACACGTATACCCCGACTTAAGTAGTTTCTTGTTAAGTCGTTCTTGATTATATGTCGGTTTTCAAAAGTACAGTAAAACCTCCGCTTATCGAACGCTTAAGCTCACGAACCTTTCACCTCAAGAACATTAAATTTGCGAGCATATTGTCTCTGCTGACGAACTAGTTTTCGGCGAACGAATCAAATCACGCGGTCGAACAGCGCCACGGTGGCGGCCACGAGAAGCTGACGCACGCTCATGGCGTCACAGTTCGTCACCTCCTTTCTTTGAGTGCGGAAGTGGTTTGTGTTTGCTAGACATTTTGGACCATATTGAGTGTACTTTTGCTATTATGGGACCGAAAAAGACCCCACCACAGGTGGAGATTATTGAAAAACACGAACAAGGTGTGCGTTTGTGTGACTCAGCGTCCCAGTACCAGTACGCTAAGTCTACCACCATCCTTAAGAACAAGGAAGCTATTAAGGGTGCGTGTATAGCTAAGGGTGTTTCCAAACAGTAGGCGTTTCCAAACACTCCTTCCAAACAGTAAGTCCCTCCCTCCCTCCCTCCTCCTCCCACTCCCTCCTCCTCCCACTCCATTCCATCAAGCCATCAACTACCATCACAAAGGTAAATAAAACAACTTTATTATACAGTACAGTTTATTTCTTTAATTACAATACAATAGCACATTTATTATACATAAAATAAGGTATATTTTTGTGTAATTTTAAGGCTTATTTAGTAGAAAATTATGTTTTATGGGGACCTGGGAACGGATTATTCTCATTTTAATGGTTTCTTATGGGAAATAAATGTTCGGAAGATGAACTTTTCGCCTCACACACACTTTCTGGGAACCAATTATGTTCGTGAGCAGAGGTATCACTGTATATGGAAAAATAAAGTTTTCGTTCATTATAATCATACATTATATATATATTTAGTATTATGGGCAGTGGTGGTCTAGTGGTATAGGGCGCTGGATCGCTGATCCAAAGGTTGGGGGTTCGAGTCCCACTCTCCGCAAGGTTGTCACTGTCCCCCCCCAGTGCAGCAAACTGGATTATCAAAGGCGGGCCATGTCTCTCACTGTCTATGGTGTGAGGCATGTAAAAGAACCATTGCTGACTTTCGTAAAGAGTAGGCTGCAAAGTCGTCAGCGTGTTTCTGTCCCTTGCTATAAAGGGTTGTGACAGGAAGGGTATCCGACGTAAAACCCTCTGCCAAATCAAACGTGCGAATCAGATGATTCGCTGTGGCGACTCCCGAGTAAAAGGGAAAAAGCCGAAAGGAAGACAGACAGTATATTAAATATTATATATACTGTATACAGTCGGCCCTCTACTTACGAAACCTCCTGGGTATGAAAACTCTGGGTTACGAAAAACATTTTCCTAAGTTTTCGTCTTCTGTATACGAAAACAACCCCTGCTGACGAAAAGCGCCAAACGCGCCATTCAAAATTTAAACTCGCCAATCAAAATTTCACACGATGTGCGAGTTGCTCTCTCATTGGCTGTCTCCCAACATCCCGCCCTACTGGCTTCTCCTACTACTGGAGACTGCATTCGGTAAAACACACCAGAGAGACAGAGTTTTTTGTGTGTGTGTGTGTGTGTGTGTGTGTGTGTGTGTGTGTGTGTGTGTGAGACAGAGAGAGAGAGAGAGAGAGAGAGAGACAGACAGAGAGAGAGAGACACAGTGTGTGTGTGTCAGAGAGAGAGAGAGAGAGAGGGAGACTGCCTACAGAGTCAGTCAGAGATGAAAAGAGGCTTAACCCTCTTTCGAGAGAGAGCACATTGCAGCTTTAAGTTGTTTAATTCAGTAAATCTTTCAGAAATGTGGCGCGCTCCGCCGAATGTGAGCAAAACGCGGCTCATCTGGACCTCCGATCCATCAAGGAATCAAGTTAAAGTTGAGTTTGGGCCTCCGATCTGTCAAGCAGGGAATGCGATTTGAATTCCCCGTCTTAAAATGCTCAGTCGTCCTGCATGTGGGCGGAGCCCGCATTCAGTGGAGCGCATCACAATAAACATTTCATGTGTATACAATACACGTTTATGTATTGTGTGTGTATGCGTGTGTGTGAGAGGGAAAGACAGAGAGAGATAGAGAGAGACAGTGTTTTGTGTGTGTAGGCGCGTATTTATGTGAGTTAATAAAAAATGTTTAATCATGGCTTAATTAAGAAATATGTTAAATGGTTTAATATGTTAATAAAATGTTTAAATGGTGTAATAATTTTCTTTTACTTTTAACACATTTCATACAAAATTGGTGTACTTTTATCAATTTTAAAGGGTTTATGGGGTAGTCTTGGGAGCCTTGCAACGAATCAGGCGTTTTTGTTGTAAAATGTGCCTCGAATTACGAAACCTCCACATTAGGAAAAAGGCACTGGAACGGATTAATTTCGTAAGTAGGGGCCGACTATATATATATATATATATATATAGAGAGAGAGAGAGAGAGAGAATTTTCTGAGTAGATCCTTCCGTAAGAGAGTGCTCAATACTTTTTCGTAGAGCAAATATAAGTAAAAATAAAAGGACAGGACAAAGAATTTCTATTGAAACTTCATTTTCACGACAGATCTGTTTCGAGGGGTGGTGAAACCATCTCTTCAGGTGATTACACTACCCCTTGAGACCGATACTCTGTGTTCAAGAGACCAGGTGGAAAGGTAGCAAAGCTAGAAGCGTAGGAACATGGTTTAAGCTGTTTTATCATGTCTGGATGGGAAGAGAAATGGAGAAGGAGTCATCTTGAAGTAGGAGTTTGTCAGGAATGTTCTAGAAGTGAAAAGAGTGTCAGACAGAGTGATGAGTCTCAAGTTAGAAGTTGAAGGTGTGATGTTCAATGTTATTAGTGCTTAGGCTCCACAGGCAGGATGTGAGCTAGAAGACAAGGAAAGATTCTGGAGTGACTTTGATGAAGTGATGCAGAGTACCCCCAGAGGTGAAAGAGTCGTCATTGGTGCAGACTTCAATGGACATGTTGGTGCAGGCAACAGAGGGGACGAGGAAGTGATGGGCAGGTTTGGTATCCAGGACAAGAACACAGAAGGACAGATGTTGATCGAGTTTGCAAAAAGGATGGAAATGGCTGTGGTGAATACTTTCTTCCAGAAGAGACAGGATCATAGGGTGACTTATGAAAGCGGAGATAGGAGCACACAGGTAGACTACATCTTGTGTAGACAATGCAGTTTGAAGGAAGTCAGTGACTGCAAAGTAGTCGTGGGTGAGAGTGCTGCCAAACAGCATAGGATGGTGGTGTGCAGGATGACGCTGATGGTGAAGAAGGCAAAGGCAGAGCAGAAGACAAAGTGGTGGAAGCTGAAAAAGGAAGAGTGTCGTGTTGTCGTCAAGGAGGAGTTGAAACAGGCTTTGGGTGGTCAGGAAGTGCTTCCAGCTGACTGGACAACCACAGCAAATGTGATCAGGGAGACAGATAGGAGAGTACTTGGTGTGTCCTCTGGAAGGAAAGTAGATAAGGAGACTTGGTGGTGGAATGAGGAAGTGCAGAAGTGTGTACAAAGGAAGAGGTTAGCCAAGAAGAAGTGGGACATTGAGAGGACCGAAGAGAGTAAACAGGAGTACAGGGAGACACAGCGTAAGGCGAAGTTAGCGATATCAAAGGCCAAATAGAAGGCGTATGATGACTTGTATGATAGGTTGGACAGTCAGGAGGGAGAAAATGATCTATGCAGGTTGGCACAGCAGAGAGATAGAGATGGGAAGGACGTGCAGGAAGTTAGAGTGATAAAGGACAGAGATTGAAATGTATTGACTGATGACAGAAGTGTGCTGGGAAGATGGAAAGAGTACTTTGAAGAGCTGATGAATGAGGAAAGAAGAGTAGAAGAGGTGACCGTTGAGGAGAAGGAAGTAGCAAAGATTAGTAAGGGTGAAGTGAGGAGGGCACTGAAGAGGATGAAGAATGGTGTCTAGGAGAGGTAGCAGTAGATTTTCTGACACGAACAGTCAACAAGGTCTTAGAGAGTGAGCAGATATCGGAGGAATGGAGGAGAAGTGTGCTGGTGCCACAGGGTGAGATGGAGTCGAGTCACATCACATAAAGCTGAGCCGACTCCCTTTACATGAAGCTCAGAACAGCCAATCAACGCTTACAATATCTGAGGCGCTCAAAACCGAGAGTAGTGTACAGACACTCCCCGACTTATGTTCATCCGTTTTACGCCCCCCCCCTCAAAAAAAAAAAAGTCAAATTTTGAGTTAAGACGTACCTACTTAATGACGCTGCATTCATTGTTTGCAAACTACAGACTGGGTTTGTATAGATATCAGTTATATAGCTTGTTACCCTTGTGTTAAGACATCTCTGTGATCTTTGTGTTTACACTGTTTTGTGGACTTTTGTAACCCTAAGCAAATATGGTTATTCAGAAGTGTAAGCCGACTAGCATGGGTGCAAGTCTCATACACAGAGATGAATTAACTATCTGCTCAAATCGGCACAATCTACCATGTATACTCAGTTAAGCAAAGGGAGTTGTAATATGAATGAAAACCCGAATGCACAAATTACAGAACAGTTACAGATATTTATTATCTTTTAGCAGAATCCTAAGAGTGTATACTTATTTTTATATGAATATTCATTTGGATTTGTCCGTGTTCTTTGTATGCATCTCTTGAATAAAGTTTACATGCTTACTTACACAAACTTACACAAAAAAGAACTCTCCGCTTTGCTGGGGTTCACACAGTGCAGGCTGTGTTCTAAACGAGTTCAATGGCACCCTTGTGCACTTGAAAGAAGTCTGTATAACCCACAGCAAGTACACTACTTTCGCAAGTACACTACTTTCGGTATTGAGCATCTCATATATTGTAAGCGTTGATTGGCTGTTTTCAGCTGTATGTAAAGTAAAAGTCATGTAAAGTAACTCGGTATAAATAAGTGACTTATTTGAAATTAATGTTGATATTATTTGATATATTTGATATTATTTTTTAATGTTATGTTTATAATAATTGATTTAGGGGTGTTTTATGAGATACCGGAATGGTATTTATGGATGTATAGTACAGTGTGAACGTCACACGTCACCATAACGATTTACGTTCACTTTCAACTTACGTTCGGCCGTCCGGGAACAAATTAAAAACGTAAGTCGGGGAGCATCTGTAACTAAAGAGAAGATTTATGGATTTATGGATGTGGTGAAGGCGGACATGAAGGTCATTGGAGTAAGAGTAGAAGATGTAGAGGATAGGGAGAGATGGAGGCAGATCATTTGCTGTGGCGACCCCTGAAGGGAACAGCCGAAAGGAAAAGAAGAAAAAAGAAGAAGAGGGGAGCATCTGTACTTGCTGTGGGTTATACGGACTTCTGGTCTTTCAAGTGAGCAAGGGCTGAACTCGTTTAGAACTCATCCTGCACTGATGTAAATCACCAGCAGAACGAAGAGTTCTCTTTCTTTTCTGGATTCGGGTTTTCATTCATATTACAACTCTTTTTGCTTAACTGAGTATGCTTTGGTAGATTGCGCCGATCCGAGCAGATAGTTAATTCATCTCTGTGTATGAGACTTGCAACCATGCTAGTAGGCTTACGCTTCTGACCAATCATATTTGCTTAGGGTTACAAAAGTCCGCAAAACAGTGTAAACACAAAGATCACAGAGACGATGTCTTAACACAAGGGTAACACACTATATAACTGATATATAACTGAACTGGGAAGAAGGAGGGGCACGTTCAGTCTGTCGTTTGTAAACAATGGACGCAGCGTCATTGCGTCATTATGTCAGCATACTACGTAGGTACGTCTGAACTCAAAATTTGACTTGAAAAACATAAAATTGAAAAAACGTAAAATGGATGAACGTAAGTCGGGGAGCGTCTGTATACGAGTTTTATATAGATATATATATATATATATATATATACATACATACATACATACATACATAATGAGTTTATATATGTGTGTGTGTATGTATGTGTATATATATATATATAATATTATACTAGTAAATTTGGCATAGCCTCGCCTCAGCTAGCCTAGAGACAAGCTAGTTCAATTTAAGTTGTTTTTCGTCTCAAGTTGTTTTTCCTGGAACTAATTAACGACGTCATCCGAGGTATAGATTGACCTGAAGCTTTTAACACTCATTAATCACATAAATAACAATTAGTAAAAAGCAACAAATTGTAGATTAACCTGAAACAGTCTCTTTGTTAGTCTCTTTTTAAATTTGATTTTTTTCTTTCATGTAATTTTTTGGATGCTTCCTACTTCTTGGATAAAGAATAATTCACATTCACATGACTGCGTACACAGTGCCCCACCCACTCTGCCAAGCTTCTAGAATCTAGAACAATTGCATCTTCCATGAAATGCAACACTTCACTCAAGTTCAGTAATATCTTGCTCTAGTGTGCATGAAATGACTGGATCAATAAACAATCTTTGCTTTCTTTTTTAATCCACAAATAAAAACTTGTTTCTTTTTGATGGGGGTTGAAAATGTAAAGCGAGTGCTGGAACGCAGCACCCGTCTATAGGAAGAAGCTGATTTTTTTTCACGCTTTCTCAATCAGTAAACACACCCAGGGTCTGTCTTCTTGGCTGTACTATCCACTTAATATGCATTATTTGTCCCCAGAAAGCCGTTATCTCTCTCTACACCATCATCCGCCTTCTTGATTGGGTAGTGATTATGATTGCGGTTGATTATGATGAGGGCCGATCGTCTGCGTTGTTGTTTTCTTGCTGTTTGTCGCTTGCTCTCCGAGGAACTCCGAGAACATCTCAGAGAGACAGACATGGAACGAGAGAGTTTGAGCAAAAGGATGAACACTGCTGTGCTTTCTTTTCTTTTTTTTTAATCGTATCTTCTTGATAGAACCACAAGGTTGGTTGTTATTAGGAAGAAGAGTGCATGCAAATATGTTTGCGAAGTATTTAGAGATATAATGTCATTGTGATTTATCTTCCTGTGTATTGTTTGTTCCTTTTTTTTGTAGGTCGAGCAAAACCATGAATCTCTGCTCCAAATGTTTTGCAGGTAAGAGAACAAAAATAAAAAGATACCCGTAAAAAATACCCGTGTGACCAGATGAAACCTCAAGGCCGATGGTGTCTCTTAATCCTTTGTGCTTAATCTTGTGGCTGAAAGGAGTACAAATACAGCTGTGGAAGAGAAGCACATAGTGAGTGCACGCTGTTGAAGGTGCACATGCGGATGAAACATGACAGGAGCACAAAGCG
The DNA here is from genome assembly GCA_024760905.1 of Plotosus lineatus. Lineage (NCBI taxonomy): Eukaryota > Metazoa > Chordata > Actinopteri > Siluriformes > Plotosidae > Plotosus > Plotosus lineatus. Next base: position 8,262,521 of record CM045736.1, on the reverse strand, counting down.
AGTCCACACCGCTAATGCACTACACCATTTTGTCATTGGAGTCATGCAGTCCGGACGTTAAAATTAATAATAATTGATTTGTGTTATTGCTGCAATAATTTACACGTATAGTTCATTTTAAATGGGCGTCTGGAGGCCGCCAATTATGTTGCCAGTACAATCAGTTGTCTATTCTTATGCATGGTTTAAAATCAATGACACAGTGTTACTGTAGCCTTTGGATCATGCCACCCCCCCACCCCCCCAGTTATTAAGGCCGATTCACTTCCTGCAGCTGTGCTCAGCATACCAGCAGGGCTGTAATCGGGCGTGCACGCGGGTATACGCCATATACTCACTTATTTTTGCAAGCATGTAGCGTGTACGCACTTATTTTGCATTGCGAGATCGTTTTTTTTTTTTTTTTTAAACAAGTGAAAAGCAGCCTCATAGTATACCCACTTATTTATTTTGTTCATAGCGCTACAGCACTGCATACCAGTGCTGGAGTTCACCTTTTTCTTCACCGTTTTTGACCCGCGTCAATGTGATGTGAGACTGTGTCCCTGTTTGCTCCTCTGAACCACCTTGTCATTTCTGTTTCCTTGCCTCCTTCTCACACATTCACCTTCACTCGCACAGACATCCAGAAGAAGCAACCAGATGAGGACTGCTCTTCAGAGCCCGCCCCCAGCTCCAGCAATAGCCAATCAGCCGTCTTCTGCAATGAGACAAGCAGCAACAGTAGCCAAACCCTGTCCTCCGGCTCGGAGGAGCCGTCCACAGATGCCACACCGCTCTCTCAACAGGAAGGTGAGCTCTATATCACATCCTGCAGTGTTTCAGCCAACGTAATGTACAATATCCCACGTGTCTCACTCTGACCTTTGCTGTGATATATCTGACACACAAAAAAAAAGGTCATATACGCTGCCAGTCATTTGCTGATAATGTGCAGTATGTGTCGTGCTGTAATGGGGTTGGGGTTGTTCTGGCAGATCCGTACCCCCCCCCCCCAATAAATAAATAAGTGAATAAATAAAGATAAATGCACACATTTATTAAACAAAGAACACAACAACTGTGTGAACGTGTTCATAAAGAGCTGCTTCATCCAGGCGGCTGGGGATAAACCGTTTGTGTGCCATCTCATTAAAGAGACGCATCACAAAAATGCGAGGTTTTTATTGTCCATAACTAATCTCTCATTTCACATGGAGAACAGGTAACAGGCACTAAATTATTCAACACCGAGGCCGTTTCACACGCACAGAGCTCGCACAACCGAATTTACTCTGAGATTCACTTTACATGCTGCAGTTCCTCGAATCTGTCACACTGTCTGTCGGCATACTTTAAGCCAACAGATTCTCTCTCTCTCTCTCTCTCTCTCTCTCTCTCTCTCTCTCTCTCTCTCTCTCTCTCTCTCTCTCTGTCTCTATCTCTGTCTGGCTGTCTCTCTGTCTTTGTATCTCTGTCTGTCTGTCTCTCTCTCTTATCTCTCTGTCTGTCTGTCTCTCTCTCTCTTATCTCTGTCTGTCTGTCTCTCTCTCTCTCCGTCTGTCTGTCTTTGTCTCGCTCTGTCTCTTCTCTCTCTTTCTTTTTCTCTCTCTTTGTCTCTCTGTCTCACTCTGTCTCTGTCCCCATCTGTCTCTCTCTCTGACTGACTCTCTGTCTGTCTCTCTCTCTCTCTCTCTCTCTCTCTCTGCCCCTGTCTGTCTTAGTCTCTCTCTCTGTCTGTCTGTCTGTCTCTCTCTCTCTCTGTCTGTCTCTCTCTTTCTTTGTCTGTCTGTCCGTCTCTGTCTGACTCTCTCTGTCTGTCTGACTCTCTCTGTCTCTGTCTGTCTGTCTCTCTGTCTCTGTCTGTCTGTCTCTCTGTCTCTGTCTGTCTCTCTGTCTGTCTGTCTGTCTGTCTCTCTCTCTCTCTCTCTCTCTCTCTCTCTCTCTCTGTCTTTGTCTCTGTCTCTCTCTCTCTCTCTCTGTCTTTCACTCACTGGTCTGTCTTGTCTTAATTTTTTGTGTCTCTATATTTCCGTTTCTCACCTCCTTGTTCTGGCTCTCTTTCTCCCACTGTCTGTCTGTCTGTCTTTTTTCTTTCTCTCTCTGACTCACTCTCTGTGATGCTTCTCTTGCTTTTGTGCTCACTCACTCGTGTATCTTCTTTTTTTCAGTGCTCTCTTTTTTCTGCTCTTAATGTCTATCTTTTCATCTCTCACTCAATACTTGAATTTCTTCCTGACTTTCTCTCAATCTTTGTGCTTCTCAACATCTTTCTGTTTTCCTCACCTTGTTCTCTCTCTCTCTCTCTCTCTCTCTCTCCCCCTCCCTCTCTCTCTTGCTCTCTCTTTTCTGGCCTCTCTGCTATCTGTTTCTCCCCCTGCCTTGCTCTTTGTGTTTCTCTCAGCATTGTTCCATCTCTCTCTCTCTCTCTCTCTCTCTCTCTCTCTCTCTCTCTCTCTCTCTCAGGCAGATGGCCCCACACACTTTCTCACTCATTTATGAACATTGAACATTTTTTTTCTTTCTCTTATGAGGATTTGGAACTTTTGGTTTAACATTTCTCTTTCTGCATTGTTGCGTGTGCGCCACCCCATCCCCCTCCCTGCAGAAGTCTCGAGTACAGACACAGCCCGAGGCACGCTATCTACTCCCACGAAACGACCCTGTGATCCAGGTAAACTTGGTGTCCTCGCTTTTCAAGGGTGTGTACGTCTGTGTGTGTGCGTCTGTGTGTGTCTGTGCGTCTGTGTGTGTGTGTGCGCGCATGTGTGTCCATGTGTGTCCATGTGTGTGTGTGTGTCTGTGTGTGTCTGTGTGCGCATTAATGTGCATCAGGGTTCATTTAATGGACTAGAATGCCTAATCGGGATTTTCAGGATCGAGTCAGCAGTGCTATTGATTAAGTGGTTTCAGTTTTCCCACGACTGTCTGATGGGAGAAACACGACTCTGAACGTTGGAGTATTTCGGCATGTGGAGGATGATTCTGCATTCATCAGTTGACTAATATTGTCTGGACATTACAACACACATGCGCGCACACACACACTTCCTCTCATATACAATGTGTTGTGTGTGTGTGTGTGTGTGTGTGTGTGTAGATTGTCTGTTTTCTTTCCTACCGAGTATGGCAGTGGGAATAACTCCTCCAAACTTCAGTACAGGTTGAAATGTTAATTAAGCTCATCATTATTAATCGCAGCCTTCTGTGGTTAATTAGTTGAAGCAGACAAAGTTTAATTATGTTTTTTTTTCTTAAACTCCAATTCAGAACTTGTTTATTTCCCCAACGTGGAGCTCAATGCAACACCCTACGCTACAGAAAATTTCAGGTTTTATCCCAAATGCAGGAAATATAATGAACAGGAAATGAAGTTTGGTTTTATTTTTATTGTTTTCTGGGGTGTGTGTGTGGGGGGGTCAAGTTAAATTATAATTTTAAAGGCTGCGTGACTGTTTTCAAATGATGTTCACATTAAAAGATGAGCAGTACTCTGATGCAGAATTAAAAAAAAAATTTTTTTTATTGTTTTGTCTTTGTCAGTCTCAGGTTCGGAGAGCGAGGCCTCCCCCGAGAAGCGGGTGCGCGTCGGTGAATCCTCTGAAGAATCGCAGCGAGGGCCGAAGCAGAAGAACCGCAGGCGCTGCCATCGCTGCCAAACCAAACTCGAGCTAGTACAGCAGGAGCTGGGCTCATGCCGCTGTGGTCAGTGTTCGCTTTTCTGATGTCATATGAAACAATTGTACTTGTCCAGCCATCTCACCAGGCCGCACATACACTGATACGAGTTATCATTGAAACGAAATACTGAAATCCTGAGACTCCAGACAGCCCCACCCCCTTTCCTAATTGCGCATAATGATTCCCTCCGAGCCTCTGCTATAAATATGTTGTGATCAGAGCGGTGTGGTATCCGTGGACAGTGTTTGTCTACCCTTGCTGATTGACTCGTGCAGAAGACGACTGATTTGGCTGCGGAAAGTTTCATCATGAGACGAGTGCTTAAAAAAAAAGCAATAAATACGCACATCAGGTTTCCGACGACGACGTTACCAGTTTAAATTTGGGCTTGTCAAACGGTGTTCGCGTTGCATGTGAGCACTTTAACGTCAGTTCCTGCCGCTTTTGCTAATGCTCTTACGTCGATCCTTCATCAGTTCAGGTCTGAGTGGAGATTATCTCGCTACGATCTCTTCTAGGAAACGACTCCTGTTGTTAGTCAGTGCTCCTGAGCCGCCTCTTTTATCTCCGTAATAGCTCTTTTATATCCGTGTGTGTGTGTGTGTGGGGGGGTGCGAGTGTGCTGGTGCCGTTCCAGCTGCATTGCCGCACAGCCCGTAATTGTGAAGCTTTAATTGAAGCATGCTGAGCTTTTAATCATCACTCACTCTCGTTAAGAACAGCGCCCATATTAAGTGTGATAAGCTCCTTAACAAGCCTGTGTGTGTGTGTGTTTGTGTGTGTGTGTGTGTGTGTGTGTGTGTGTGTGCGTGTGTGTGTGTGTTTGTCTGTGTGTGTATGAGCTCTAAATGGGTTGTTTCATATTTTCACCCACTCTTCTCTCTCTCTCTCTCTCTCTCTCTCTCTCTCTCTCTCTCTCTCTCTATCTCTATATCTGTGTTTTAATTCTTGTCCTAGGATACGTGTTCTGCATGCTACACCGGCTGCCCGAGCAGCACGACTGCCTGTTCGACCACTTAGGTCGCGGGAGAGAGGAAGCCGTGCTAAAGATGGTCAAGCTGGACCGCAAGGTGGGCCGATCCTGCCAGCGTATTGGAGAGGAGTGTTCCTGAACACACACACACACACACATGCAAACCCCCCACACACACACACACACTCACACTGTATCCTCCTTCCAGTCTCACTACCCCGATCCAACTGAGGCCAGTGGTGCTTCGAACCTCAGTGCTGAACACTGCTTCCCCACACACACACACACACACACACACACACACACACACACACACACACACACGTCCAAACATACGCATGCACGCACCAGTCTCCTGGCCGTGTTGCTCCTCACAACTGTCTTAATCTCCTTTCTGTGGCTCTTGTTGGAAGAAAAACATCTCAAAAAAAAAAGAAAGGAGAAATGGTGTCCCCCCCCCTTTTTTTTTGGCATGCTGCCATCATCTCTGATTATTTTCCTCCCCCTGCTAGTTTAATTCTACAGTTCATCATCATTTAAAAAGTATATTTAATATAATTATAACCGTGGACCCCCCCCCCTCCCCATGTGCTCAAGTTCAAGAAAAGGTCAGAGGTCATCCATCAGACTTTAAAGCCGAAGTCTGTGATTGGGACTGACATGCAACACCCTGATCACCATTCATCCTTGACCTCCTTCAGTCTGTTTGGAGACTTTCCCCCCTTTTGTTGCTCTCGAACCCGATTGTACGACTTGCAACGTCGTACTTTGGATCGTAAATGGATTTCGACATGGATCATACACCCGCACGTCCTTCACTGGCCTTGGAGATGCCCTCTGCTGTCACATAAGAGGCGGCACTACACGATGAATGCTTCTGCCTCTCACTCTCATCCCCTCCACACACACACACACACACACACACACATACGCACTCTCTCTCTCTCTCTCTCTCTCTCTCTCACACACACACACGAGGTGTTTTGATATCTTGTGTGTGTCTATACACAAACCACATGTGGTCTGTGTGTTCCCAGCACATGGACAAAAGGAGCAAAATCGGTACCCTTTGGACCGGGTTCATTCGGGAAACGTGTGCCCCCAGGGCTTCATGGGAACTGTAGTTCAGGTCTCCATACACTTCTGTATACGTACAGCTCCAGTCAGACCCCTTATGATGTATTTAGTGATGCTCTGCCTCCAGAAAGCTACAGCTGTTGAAATGATTCGTTACTTGTTTCAGGTCTTTTCCTCCCCGTGTCGATGGTGTAACCCTCAGTTCATTCATCCTTCACTTTTTTTTCTGCATCTTACTTCCACTTATGCACTTTTCCTCCTTATTTTTAAGCACCCATCCCAACCTGACAAGACACATGGTTGTGTTTGTCACATTTTCCAAGTGGCTTTAGATGGGACTGGATTTTGAAGGTTGGAGGCAGAGTGGTGAATATACATTTTTTTTTCTTTTTTTTTTTTTTTTAAAGGCGCTTAATTTTTCTGTTGAAAGAACAGAAGCGAAGACATTAAGTGAATATCCTGTATCTTAAAGAAATCCTTATTTAACCATCTTTGTGTTTCTGATTAACTCGCACTAGCATAACGCTGCGTTTCTTTTTCCCTCTTTAGGTTAACATTGTTAAAGAGATAAAAGCAGTATGGATAAAGAATTCTGTAGCCTTTCTTTGGGTTTATTCGTTTTGTTTGTTTTTTTTCTTTCTTTTTGTTCCTTTTGCTGAAAAAGAATAAACTGGATTAGTGAAGTGTGGTGCTTTTTTTTTTTCTCTTTCCATTTTTTTCCTTTTCCTGGTGCTTTTACTTCAGTGTGTGGGTGTGTATGTGTGTAACACAGGGTGAGTGTGTTCCTCGAATGACTCATTTCAGATTCATTTCTCTTTAAAATGAAGTAATTCCAGTATATTAATATCTTTGAACACTCGTCAGATGGAAATGAGATGTTCCGGTTTTATCAGACTTCACACAGGGTCCAAGCACAGCTTTCTCTTTATTCTTTGCTTTTCCTCCAGGAAATGGTTCCATTCCGTGTACTCCAGCGTCTTTATGTGAGTTTTAATGATCAGCGCCGTTCTTCTCAGCCACACCTGTGATTCCTGGTCACGTACGAACACCCCTTTGAGTCACACCACAATTTCCCCCTTTCAACGAAAAGTCACGCCAACGTATTAATCCGCTATTGAATGATTCGGCGTTTTCAGTGGTGTGTTGGTTAGCACGTCCGCATCTGAGCAAGAAAGTCCTCGGTCCGAGTGCTCGACTCCATGAATGAGTTTCTGTGTGGACTTTGAATGTTCTTCATCTGTTTCCTCCGACAGTCCAAAGACGTGCACTTGAGACTAACAAGCTGTTCCAGAGTATCGTGTGTGTGTGTGTGTGTGTGTGTGTGTGTGTGTGTGTGTGTGTGTGTGTGTCATAAACTGCCAAGCTATTCAGGGAGTAGACTGCGTTCACCCAGATTCGGCTGAGATAGGCTTCAGTTTCCTCATGACTCCAATGGAATTAAAGGATTCAACAAATGAATTAATTAGACAAGTGTAATGTAAAAAAAATTATTCGGTCAAGTGATGAGATTGAATATTTCTCCATATCCCACTACACACGAATTCGATCATTTGTTTTATTGTTCATAAAAAAATTAAAGTTGACTATTTGTCCCTGTGTCTCTCTCTCGCTCTCTCTCTCAATCTCTCGATCTCTCCCCCCCCCTCTGTCTGTCTGTCTCTCTCCCTCTCTCTCTCTCTCTCTCTCTCTCTCTCTCTCTCTCTCCCTCTCCGCCCCCTTCTCGATGTCTCCCAAGTGAGTGTCTTGCAGTAGTCATTCAACTTATCTGAGGCCCGAGGGGTTTGGGGGAAAAAAAAAACCCCAAAAATTTTGAAGGCTTTCCACCAATCAGAAACGAGGAAATCATTTCAACGTGCTCATCTGATTGTTCTAGCAGAATATATTCATTGACAGACTGCCATGAGTGAGTAACAGGATGGCTGCACACTAAAGTAGACACCTGATCTGAACTCCAGTGTCCAAAACATCAAACTTTTAAATATGTAATGATTTTGTAAGTATGCAAGGTGTCAGCCAATCACAGAGCACCAACCTTTGCAATTTAAATATGTACACTGTATGCTTATCTGTGTGTGTGTGTGTGTGTGTGTGTGTGTGTGTGTGTGTGTGTGTGTGTGTGTTTCGTTGCATGAAAGGGTTGGTTAGGCGGACCTCTCTGAGCCCGTGCCATTCTCATTGTTCCAGTGCTCTGAAATGTTTCTTCATGTTTTATGCGTCCCGCCTCTCATCCGTCCACCTTGGAAACAGCACACGGGAAAGAAAGTGAGAGCTCACTCTTCTTTAATCAGGGGTTCAAGCAAAGATAAACAAACCCATCACTCAAGATTCTCCTCTGCACGCCACGCCGAGCCAGGGGGTACATGCATCAAGGATGCCCAGACACACGAACGAAAGTATTTGTTTTTTAATTTGCACCGGTACAGCAGATAAGTGAATGTTGAACTGACCCATATACATGGTTTCACCCTGCTCAAGCCTCTTGTAACCAATTAGTTGTGTTTTTGTCGGAGGATAAATTATTATGATTTACATATTAAAACGCCACCTTTGACAGTTATTTGCATATCACTTCCTCACTGGTTGTTGACTGACAGGATGGGATTTGATCTGTGGTGCTCTCCAGGCTGTTCGACGGCGTAATGGTACATGATGCCGCTATCGCAATCTATTTGTTTAATGATTGGATTATTTGTATTCAAACGGAACTTGGCACAGCCCACATCGGTGTGGTCTCATGAGCAGGAGCTTTGTTTGTCCACATTTGTTTTTCATGTTCACGCACGTCTGTCTTTTGTCTTTTCATCACATCAAAGTAAAAACCTGCCGCGGCTCTCGTGACTCGTTGCTTCCCGTAGGATTTCATCTCCAATAGAAACCGATAGATTTCTGGCGAGCATTTTCTTCTGAAATAAAAGAGCTGAAGGAGACGGATGGTTCGCCTACTGTTTGCGTTGTCTTTTCAATCCAAGTAATGTATTTGGTCCCATTATTAACCAAATACAACGTCCTGTTGTGGGGCCGGTGGCGTAGTGGTTAGGGCGCTGCGCTCATGATCAGGAGGTTGTGTGTTCAAATCCCAGTTAGACCCCCACTGTGCTAAGACCCCTGGGCAAGGTCTTAACCACAAGTGTGCCTCAGTTCACCCGGCAGTGTCAGAGACATAACTTGAACATTCACGAGAAAGGAACTTGCTTTACTCGTGTTTATTACCGAGCTTTAGGGGTGCAACGAGATGTGCGCTAGAAAACCGAAGAGACGCGCGCGAATCGCAATATTTTCTTCTGATTCAAACGTTCAAAATTTCTGCTGATGTTGCAAAGCAAGGCTCTGGTGTCGAATCATATCAGACTCTTTTTAAACAGTTCGCACGTGTCACGAGGTCACAAAGTTATTTTTGTTTTTAGTTTGCAAGGAAAAGCGACAAGTTGGAGATTTCCATCTGGCATCATCCATTTTCCTTGTATTTTGATATGTGGGGCCAGTGGTGTAGCGGTTATGGTGCTGGGCTGGGTGCTGATCAGGAGGTTGTGTGTTTGAATCCCAGTTAGACCCCCACTGTGCTAAAACCCCTGGGCAAGGTCCTAACCACAAGTGTGCCTCTATTTACCCAGCAGTAGAAATGGTGACCAGTAAAATATACTGGGAGGGTAACCTGCGATGGACTAGCGTCCCATTCAGGAGGAGTTGAACTCCTGGTAGCTTCATGCTACGGAAACCGAGAATAAGCACCGGCCCGATGAGCCACGATCTCTCGGGTAATTTTTTTATTCACAGATGATTTGTGCTAAAAATAAACAGAACAAGTTGAGGAAAAAAACAAGCAAAGCATGACTGATTTCCAAAGTGTGTGTTTGTTTTAGGCCACGCCCACTCCAAGTACCTGTCCAGATATTTAGAGCACTCCACACATACCGATAGTGCCATTACATCACTTGGCTGTTACATTTGATCGGTCTCACTCTAATAATTACACGCTGTAGTTCTCGGATGTCCTGCAGCTAAATAAAAATGTATTGTGTATCAATATTGAGACGAATGCTATTAAAGTCCAGCCTCAGTTCCGACGAGAAACAAGCACATAGTTGGATTATCCATGCAAATATCATCTGGCCAGATACCAGATCTCCTTTTAGTGTTCAACAACACCCTCCTAATGCGTCTCTTATTGAGCAATTAGTCTAATATTCCTCCACTCCTTCTCCAGGCGTGTTACTGCAACACAAAAATTTGCACTAGATGATTGTAAGAGAGCTGAATTAATGGTTCAAGTGGAGAAGATGGTGTGTGTGTGTGTGTGTGTGTGTGTGTATCAGCGTGTGCATTGCTCCAGTGGATGTGTTTAATAGCGGTTGTGATTGCCAGTAGATGACATTCTAGTGGTGCAATGATTCATTTACTAGCGTAATGGAAGTCAGATATCTGAGCGAGACAGGGGAGATCAGGAGGCGTCTGACAAGATTGGCGTAATTATCCCTAAGAGCCAGGCTGGAATTACAAACGCATCAATGTGTTAATACTTACAGGCTCCACTTAGTGTTTAATCAGGGCTCGATTATAGGCCGTTAGTATTCACAATCCTATTTTCCTCTCGCCTGCTTTAATCAGGGACGACTCTGTCTGCCTTCTTTTTCTCGCTGTCTAAACTTCAGCTTCGACTGATTTTAATTTTTATTTCTTTTCCGTCACATTTTTGAAAAAATTTTCTTTCTTTTTTAACTTTTGGAAACTTTGTTTTCTGTCTTGCATGCCTGGACTCTTGGCTCCTATGGGATCCTGAGCAGATGGGCAAATAGGTCAACCCTTCTGCTCAGACTTACAGTTGTTTCCAACCCCTTTTATTTATTTATTTATTTAATTAATTAATTAATTATTTATTTTTAGTCAAAGGTTTGTGGACCAAATAGTCGTAGCTTAGTTTTAAAGAAAGATACTGAACTTCATAGGGTTATAAAACATCATTTTCTGTAACCACTTAATCCTAATTAGGGTCGCAGGGAGGCTGGCACCCATCCCAGCCGACTCCGGGCGAGGGCAGCGTACACCCTGGACAGCTCGCCAGGCCACTGCAGGGCGGAAACACGCTGACGGCTTTGTAGCTCCTCTTTACGAAAGTCAGCAATGGTTCTTTTACATGAACCTCTCACCAGAGACAGTGAGAGACATGGCCAGCCTCTGATAACCCAGTTGGCTGCACCGGGGGGATGGTGACAACCTTGTGGAGAGTGGGACTCGAACCCCCAACCTTTAGGATCAGCGATCCAGCACCCGATACCACTAGACCACCACTGCCCCTTAGTTATCAAACAGTGCTATCCAATTATCAATTGAAATAAAATTAAAGATGATTGATTTGCATACTCAATAAACAACAAACAAAAGTCTTCACTCGATTTTAAATCAATTTTATCGAAATTAATTTAATTTGAATATTAGTTTTATTGTCATTATAAATATGGTGACTTCTCTGTCCTGTAATATTGTAATTGTTGAATAAAAATGCTGTAATCCGCACGTTTCGGTGTAAAATCTACCAGAATTCCAACAGGTGATCATTTTGGGAATTTACGGGGCAGTGGTGGTCTAGTGGTATAGGGCGCTGGATCGCTGATCCAAAGGTTGGGGGTTCGAGTCCCACTCTCCACAAGGTTGTCACTGTCCCCCCCCCCCCAGTGCAGCTAACTGGGTTATCAAAGGCGGGTCATGTCTGTCACTGTCTATGGTGAGAGGCATGTAAAAGAACCATTGCTGACTTTCGTAAAGAGTAGCTGCAAAGTCGTCAGCATGTTTCTGTCCCTTGCTAAAAAGGGTTGTGACAGGAAGGGCATCCGACGTAAAAACCAATTCGCTGTGGCGACTCCCGAGTAAAAGGGAAAAAGCCGAAAGGAAGACAGACAGACTTTGCAAAATCTTAAGAACAAAGA
>CM045736.1:8193390-8245890 GCA_024760905.1 Plotosus lineatus | reverse complement strand
CCTGAGGAATTTTGGCCCATTCCTCCTTTGCAAACGGTTCCAACTGGCCCAAATTGCATGTTTTTTGTGCATGGACGTTCTTTTTCAGTACTTGCCACAGGTTTTCTATGGGATTGAGATCTGGGGTCTGTGTAGGCCACTCTATAACATTTGTCTTGGTATCCTTGAGGTATTACTTGACTACTTTAGATGTATGCTTCAGGTCATAATCTTGCTGGAAGACCCAACGACGACCTCAGTATAAAGTACGAGCAGACTTCTGCATGTTTTCCTTCAGAATTCTACGGTAGTCTTCTTTTTTTCATGGTGCCATGCACCCAAACTCAGTGTGACAATAAACTAGCCTGATGAAACTTGTTGGACAATGTCCTTATCGTGCATTTGTTTCTAGAATAACAAACATTTGTTGTCAATGGTCATTTTCATGGAGACATCAAGAATTATGTTCAATTTCACGGGGGGGGGGGCTAATAATTTTGAGTTCATCTGTAATTCCATATATAGAGCCTATATGTATAGTGCCATCTGTTGATCATACTAATTTAAACTTCTTTCCCCCATTCTCCTGAGTGCATTCTGCTCACATAACTTATTTGTACAGTATATAGGCTGCACACAATGGCTGCCATAATTATCCATCCATACATACATACAAGCATTAAAAATTACAAATCTGTTACTTTACTTGGAGGTGTCCTTTGAATTTTGAGGTTGCCTTTATGGAACCACAGACCGGAGTATTACAGTGATTGCAGATTGCCTTGTAGTTTCCATTTGTTGTGGGAATTGGCTCACCAAAATGAATGAGCACAGATGTCCTTTGTTGTGTCATCATTTTGCATATTGCTGTAAGAAGAAAACTCAAAAATACAAGCCAGCTACTGTAACAGTCTACCCTAAACAAAATGTCCGCAATGTTTGGACAACCACTTTGAAGACTAGGATAGAGTAAAGCATTCTGGGAAATGAAGTCTTGTTTTTTCGAATTTTACACAATTTCAATGTTTACCATTTTAAGGATCAGTTTTATGAATATGTATATATTTGTAGTGACAAATTGTGGTACAAATGGGCCTATTTTCTGTTAACAAATATAAAAATTTTGCAATGGACATAAGGTAAGGCCCTTTATGAATACACTTTATGAATTAAATACATTTTGCAATCATATAAATCTGGACAGAATCATTGCTAACTATATACTTTCATTATCATGAATTTCTCTGAATTTCATGGAATTCCCAATTCTACTTCCTGCAATTTGAATTTGAATTGCAATTCTATTTCCTGTTTTGAATTTCAATTCAAATTCATATTGAAATTCAAGAATTGATTTGGAATTTGAGGGTCATTCTCAATTCAATTCTGAATTTTGCCCAAGTCTGGTAGGAATGTGACGATCAGAAATAATTACAACTATGTTGGATTTTTATTTATTTTTTCCTGCTCGATGAATGTCAAAAATGCTCATGAATTTCATAGTCAGCAATGGTGTACAAATTAAGTTCAACTGTGTGTATGTTGAAAGGCTTGAACATGTGTGTTAAAACAGGAAAGTTCTTGCCTGTTTGAAGATCCTTTTGTTTGCTAATATCATCGGAGAATCTCCAATATTGCACCCAAGTTTCTGTTCAAGCGCTCTTATTGGTCCATTCATTACTTTTGAATCTGTAGCTAAAGCAATGCTGATGCATACGATACACCGACAGCTTCATGAAAGGACCTTTTTTTGTTATTGGGTATTATTGAGTTTTCCTATAAATAGCACGTCTACATTTGCACATCCTGCTGACAGCAATGCTATGCAGTAGGCCCTTGACCATTCGAGGTTCAGCACTCGTGCCCCCGCATACTTGCGGATTGGCGACAAACCCGGAAGTAACTGGCATGTGATTCAAATTTAGCCAGTGGCAGAGAACTGTTGTTTCTCCCTCCTGTTGATTGGTTGCACATGATGTATACACCTCTTTTTTTTTTTTTTTTCCTCCTTCGCACACAAGTGATCAACGTGATTGGCTGAATTGCGAAGTAAATTTATTTCGTGTGTTTTTCATGATTATTTAAGCGCTATGATGTCACTCAAACTCCCTGCGTCTTCCCTAGCTTCTGGTAAGGAGCCTAAGCGCTTTATTCATTAATAAATATTATCACAGTACAAAATCTAAAGTTTTTACTTCATCATTACTACATTTTACTGCATTATTACTGTATTAATGAGTAAGACTGGCGATAGAATGTGTTTAACAAGCATATTTTAGTGCATGTAATATCATACATATCGTTTTAAAACCACGTCAATAACTCGCGGATTTTCTTGATCCGCAGGAAGGGCCGGAACCGAACCATTGCGAAAAACAGGGGCCTACTTACTGTATTCCACCTTGAAATGACTGAGACGCTAGTGTGTGCTGTCGTTTCCTGTGGCTTGGACCTACGTCAGCAGGAAATGCATTGCTTTTCTGCTTCTGATTTTCAAAGCCTGTTTTTTTTCTTCTCAAATACAGAACTTCTCAGGTAGTCTTGTCCAACAGTTTTTCAGTTGAGGAAGGACTACTGGTCAACCATAGGAGCAGCTGTGGCTAAATAGGTGGACACTGTGTTTCTGTCATCCTTAAACTTCGGAGAATTTTGCAGAAGAAAACGAACAGCACAAAACGGCTTTGTTTTTTTTTTTGGAAAACTTTTACAGCATTTGGCGGATGCTCTTATCCACAGCGACTTACAATGATCATTTTATACAACTTGATCAATCGAGGGTTAAGGGCCTTGCTCAAGGGCACAAAGGTAGTGACAGTGGGGATTGAACTGCTGGCCTTTTGGATTAGTTAATCATTGCATTAACCGCTGCGCCACCACTGCCCTGGAGTGCATGTTTTGAAACATCGAGTTTCAAGGATTCCTTTCATATTTCTCTTCATATGTTCAGCAGTGTTTCCCTTCATTGTATTCTGAACACTGGGTCCAAAGTCATTATCTCCAATCCTGTACCCCTTTATGATTTAACTTGAGTTTACCCCCCCTTCCCCCCCCAAAAAAAGAAAAATCCCAGCAGGGCCATCACTATTCAGCAGATGCACACCTGGTTTTGGAGATGAATGTTTAAATTAGCATATCGGCAGCTATTAATGACCTCTCCTGCCTTGTCAATGGGGTGTGTGGGGATTGTAATTGTCGAAATGAAGCCTCGTTCCCCAGTATTTCAAATAAAGTTGAAAATTAGTCAGTCTCACACTCTCTTTGTGATATCATTTGACCTTTCTCATAAGGGTGCTGACTGCCAGGTTCGACTGACGGCTCGGTGATACACCAATGGAGTGGATGAATTTTTAATGATGGCAGAGTGGTTCTGTTCGCCTGTAGCTGCAGTGAGAAGCAAAGTCTCATGGGCGTATGTGGAAGCGAGTAATGAATAACGATGAAAGATTTGTAGCAGAGGAGGTGATGATGGTGTCCCTCAGTTCTACTGTAGCAGTCCAGACACTGAGTTCTTGAGCTACAGTGGTCTTTTAAAATTATAGCCTGCCATGTCAGAGATGACCCCAGTAAAGTCCATCTCGAATTAGAGTCCAATTCAGACATCTGCAGAAAATGTAAATACTTCTGAGGAAGTTTTATGAAATTGTAGCTATGAGGATCATGAGATCCTTTTTTGGGGTCATTTGTTGACTTATATAATAGTAATTTCATTACATAGATATATTTAAGTGGCGTCGCTGGCATAGTTATGAGCGTGCTGGACTTATGATTGAGAGGTTGGGGGTTTGAATCTCTGTTAGGCCGCCACTGTGCTCATGCAAACTCTTCATGACAGGTGTGGCTCTGTTTACCCAGCAGTACAAATAACCTGTATAAATAGTTAACAGTACAAATATTGGGAAGGAATCTGTGATGGATTTGAGTCCCATCCGGGATTAGTTGAACTCCTGGTTGCTTCATGTTACAGAAACCGGTGACATGCGAACAGGCCTGATGAGCCACTTGGCTCGGCATAAAAGCCCAACGGATGGCTATCCGTTACCTTATAACATATTTGCAAGATTTTGTTATACAGTAGATGTATGTATAGTGGGGCCAATAAGTAGGGCAACCTAAAAATGTGCAAGTTCACCCATTTAAAAAGATAAGAGAGGTTTGTAATTTTCATCATAGGTACACATCAAGCTTGAGAGACAGAATACAAAAAAAAAAAAATCCAGGAAATCACATTTTATGACTTTTAACAATTTATAACAATTTCTTCTTCATCATCTTGTCCTTTCGGCTTTTCCCTTCAGGGGTCGCCACAGCGAATCATCTGCCTCGATCTCACCCTATCCTCTGCATCTTTTTCTCTTACACCAACTGCCTTCATGTCCTCCATCACCACATCCATGAATCGTCTCTTTTGGTCTTCCTCTAGGCCTTCTGCCTGGTAGTTCCAACCTCAACATCCTACTACCAATATACTCACTATCCCTCCTCTGTACATGTCCAAACCATCTCAATCTAGCCTCTCTGACTTTGTCTCCAAAACGTCTTACATGTGCTGTCCCTCTGATGTGCTCATTCCTGATCCTATCCATCCTCGTTACTTCCAAAGAGAACCTCAACATTTTCATCTCTGCTACCTCCAGTTCTGCCTCATGTCTTTTCCCCAGGGCCACTGTTTCTAAACCATACAACATCGCTGGCCTCAACACCGTCTTCTACACTTTTCCTTTCATTTCTGCCGATACCTTCCTATCACACATCACACCGGACACTTTTCTCCAACCATTCCAACCAGCCTGCACACGCTTCTTCACCTCTTTTCCACACTCTCCATTGCTCTGGATTGTTGAGCCTAAGTACTTAAAATCCTCCACCTTCTTTATCTCTGCTATCTGTAACCTCACCGTTCCTCTTGGGTCCTTGTTGTTCACACACATGTATTCTGTCTGACTGAGGCTAACCTTCATTCCCCTCCTTTCCAGGGCATACCTCCACCTCTCTAGGTTTTCCTGCACTTGTTCTCTGCTCTCATTGCAGATCACAATGTCATCTGCAAACATCATAGTTCATGGATATTCCTGCCTAACCTCGTCTGTCAGCCTGTCCATCACCAGAGCAAACAAGAAGGGGCTCAGAGCTGACCCTTGATGCAGTCCCACCTCCACCTTGAACTCTTCTGTCACACAGACAGCACACCTCACCACTGTCTTACATCTCTCATACATGTCCTGCACCACTCTAACATACTTCTCTGCCACTCCAGACTTTCTCATGCAATACCACAGCTCCTCTCTCGGCACCCTGTCATATGCTTTCTCCAGATCCCCAAAGGCACAATGCAGCTCCTTCTGACCTGCTCTGTACTTCTCTATTAACATCCTCAAGGCAAACACTGCATCTGTGGTGCTCTTTCTTGGCATGAAACCAAACTGTTGTTCACAAATGCTGACCTCTGCCCTTAATCTTGCTTCCACTATTCTTTCCCATAACTTCATTGTATGGCTCATCAACTTTATCCCTCTGTCATTGCCACAACTCTGCACATCTCCCTTGTTCTTAAAAATGGGCACCAGCACACTTCTCCTCCATTCTTCTGGCATCCTCTCACTCTCTAAGACCTTGTTGAATGTTCTTGTCAGGAAAGCTACTGCTTCCTCTCCTGGACATTTCCATACCTCCACCAGTATGTCATCAGGGCCAACTGCCTTTCCATTCTTCATCCTTTTCAGTGCCCTCCTCACTTCACCCTTACTAATCTTTGCTACTTCCTGGTCCTCAACAGTCACCTCTTCTACTCTTTTTTTTCCTCTCTCTCATTTTCTTCATTCATCAGATTTTCAAAGTACTCTTTCCATCTTCCCAGAACACTTTTGTCATCAGTCAATACATTTCTCTCTCTACCCTTAATCATTCTAACTTGCTGCATATCCTTCCCATCTCTATTTCTTTGCTGTGCCAACCTGTATAAATCATTTTCTCCCTCTTTACTTTCCAACCGAGCATACAAGTCATCATACGCCCTCTGTTTGGCCTTTGATTTTTAATTTTTGATTTTTTTAAAGTTTGATTTTTAAACAATTTATTTGTGAAAATGGGAGGCCAATAATTATTGGGCAGCCAGCAAAAGTTACTTTTAATACTTTGTAATGTAGCCTTGGTTGGCAATGACAGAGGTCAAACGGTTCCTGTAGTTCTTGACCAGGTCTACACACACTTTATTTGGTATTTTAGCCAACTCCTCTGCACAGATCTTCTCTAGAGCTGTGATGTTTGAGGGCTGTCGCTTGGCAACTCGAAGTTTTAACTCCCTCCACAGGTTTTCGATTGGGTTGAGGTCTGGAGACTGGCTAGGCCACTCCAGAACCTTGATATGCTTTTTATGGAGCCACTCCTTGGTTTTCTTGGCTGTGTGCTTTGGATCATGCTGGAAGACCCAGCCATGTGTCATCTTTAATGCACTGACCGAGGGAAGGAGGTTTTTACCCAAAATGTCACAATACATGGTCCCATTCATGTTGCCATTGATACGGTGCAGTCTTCCTGTCCCTTTTGTAGAAAAGCATCCCCAAAGCATGATGTGTCCACCCCCATGCTTCACAGTAGGTATGGTGTTCTTGGGATGCAACTCGGCATTCTTCTTCCTCCAAACACGGCAAGTGCTGTTTCAACCAAAAAGTTCAATTTTGGTCTCATCTGACCACATCACATTCTCCCAATCCTCCTCTGGATCGTCCAGATGGTCTTTAGCATATTTCAGACGGGCCTTTACATGTTTTTTGTTTAGTACGGGAACCTTTCGGGCAATGCAGAATTTCATCTCATGAAGACGTAGTGTGTTCGTTATTGTCATCTTTGTGATGGTGGTTCCTGTCGTGTAGTTCTGGGCTGATTACTCACTGTTCTCAGGATCCTTTGAACCCCACGAGGTGAGATCTTGCATGGAGCGCCAATCCTAGGGAGGTTGTCAGTGATGTTATACTTCTTCCATTTTCTAATAATGTTTCCAACTGTTGATCTTTTCTCACAAAGTTGTTTACCAATTGCAGTTTGACTTGTCCCAGCTTTGTGCAGTTGTACAATTTTATCTCTGGTGTCTTTGGGAAGCTCTCTGGTCTTGGTCATGGTGAAGACTGCAGTCTGACAGTTTGAAGGTGTGTGCAGGTTTGAAGGTGTCTCTTATGCATTGTTTGAAGGTGTCTCATGCGTCTAATCAGTTCAAACAGGTGTCATTCACACTGTTAATAAGTGGGGGCCGAAATAATGTTTGTTTTTCTAGCTGCCCAATACTTATTGGCCTCCCATTTTCACAAATAAATTGTTTAAAAATCATACAATGTGATTTCCTGGATTTTTTTTACATTCTATCTCTCAAGCTTGATGTGTACCTATGATGAAAATTACAAACATCTCTTATCTTTCTAAATGGGTGAACTTGCGCATTTTTACGTTGCCCAATACTTATTGGCCCCACTGTATGCATATGTATGTGTATATGTATGTATGTGCGTGTGTCCGGTGTGATGTGTGATAGGAAGGTATCGGCAAGAATGAAAGGAAAAGTGTACAAGACGGTGTTGAGGCCAGCGATGTTGTATGGTTTAGAAACAGTGGCCCTGGGGAAAAGACAGGAGGCAGAACTGGAGGTAGCAGAGATGAAAATGTTGAGGTTCTCTGTGGGAGTAACAAGGATGGATAGGATCAGGAATGAGCACATCAGAGGGACAGCACATGTAAGACGTTTTGGAGACAAAGTCAGAGAGGCTAGATTGAGATGGTTTAGACATGTACAGAGGAGGGATGATGAATATATTGGTAGTAGGATGCTGAGGTTGGAACTACCAGGCAGAAGGCCTAGAGGAAAGCCAAAGAGAAGGTTTATGGATGTGGTGAAGGAGGACATGAAGGTCGTTGGAGTAAGAGTAGAAGATACAGAGAATAGGGTGAGATGGAGGCAGATGATTCGCTGTGGCGACACCTGAAGGGAAAAGCCGAAAAGAATAAGAAGAGCGAGAGAGAGAGAGAGTGTGTGTGTGTGTGTGTGTGTGTGTGTGTGTGAGAGAGAGATAAAAATCTATAAGAAACATGTCTGCCCCACAGGAAGAAGGCCTGGGTTTGATTCCTGGGCTTTGTCAGGATATTTCTGAGTGGAGTTCGAACGATACACTCATGGGTGTCCTCCCACAGTCCAAAAACATGCACAGTCGGCTAAGTGGCTGTTGTGGGTGTAAATGGTTGAAATGTATGGTGTCCTGGCAAGCTGTCCAGGGTGTACCCCACCTTCACCAACAGTAGGCTGAGATAGGTTCCAGCCTCCCCACAACTCAAATTATAGATATGCGGTTTCGAAGATGACAATATGTGTGTGTGTGTGTGTGTTTGTGAGTGTGTTTGATTGATCGAATGATGCAACTTGGACTGTTTACAGTTTATACACACAGATAGTACATACATATATTTGTGTGTGTTTTGATGGCGTTAATTTGCTTTTCCTCTGCTTTTTTTTCTCCTGAGAGCGTTATTCAGCCAGCGTGCCACACCATCAGTGTGTGTGTGTGTGTGTGTGCCTTTATTTCACTGATTTATTCCCCGAGAGTTGTTTTCCTGCTGCATATTCTGTCCATGTTATCTATTATGTGAACAATTTCGAAAGATATCTGTATGTCAGATCTGTAAAGTTCCACATTATCACTTAGTGAACTTTTGGTGAATGTAAGAGAGAGACAGCGAGCACAAGACTCCTCATTTTCGAAAAATACTCTTTAGCTAAGAAGGTTGTTAAGTGTCCATTGGACAAGAAAATCAATAATGGCAGCCACCCAGACAGAAGCAAGGATGATGAGAGAGACAAGAAGAGAGGTGGAATTCCAATGCGTCTCTGCTACTCTGCATAAGTGATGGAACTCTGGATGATTGCAAAGGACATTTAAAGGACATGATGTAAGGAAAAAGTTAAGGTAATTACCAAAACACCAATCGAGTGCTTGTCATCATGATGTAATAGTCCAGTAATAGGTATTGGAGGAGAATAGGTATCAATGTTGGATGCAAAGATGTTTTGATGAAGACTGTTTTGAATTAAAGTGCTGGGATTCTGCAGGACCCGAGAGTGAAGTCAGAGGAGAGAAAGCTGTCATAGGTAAAGCTAGCAGGCCCAAAAAAAAAAATAAAAAAAAAAAAAAATATATATATATATATATATATACACACACATATACATACATATATATATATATATATATATATATATATATATATATATATATTTTTTTTTTTGTATGTGATGATATACTTCAATCCACCAGGGGGCACTAGACAATATGGTCTTTGGCCTCATGTAAATAGCCTGTCCTGTTTTCAAGTAAAATGCAAGAGAAATTTACTGCGACTGGTCACAAAACTAAAATGATCGGCACGTCCATCTTGCTGTCCACTCACATTTATCGTAATATTCGTGTCATCATTATGTTTTCTTTGAGTGCTGCACTTGTGGTGCTTTACTTTGAATCCTGCTGCTGGATGGAATTGAGGGATGAGATTGTTATGGGAAGCATAGAGGTTAGCACATCTGCCTCACAGCGAGGAGGCATTTCTCTGTGTGTCTTCTCCCTGTGCTTGCGTGGGTTTCCTCCCACAGTCCAAAGGCATGCGCACAAGGCTAACAGGTCGATTTAAATCGCCCGTCAGACTGAGTGTAAGTGTAAGTGGTTGTGTTTGTGGGTCGTGTGTCGGATTGGTGAAATGTTCGCCGGTGATGCATAGTGAGAGAGACTCCCCGCAGCAGGTTCAGAAAATAATTGAATGATATTGTTCTCTCTTTCTGAAAGAAAATGTGTACCCGATGCTCAACGTTCATACCACTGGAATTTGCCATGTCATAGATTATGACTAAATCGAGAACGAATGCACATGACTTCTCGTTGTAGAACAGTCGTACCACGATCTTGACTACGCTGGACTCTGAATAGGTTGTTTGTATAGCAGTGCACTAATTTTAGCACCTTGCAGAAATGGGCTTTTATGTAACACTTCCTGACCCGCATATGAATTATTCTGTAAAAGGGCTACGATGGAATGTGAGTGGTGGGTGTTTTGGGGTGGGGCCAGAAAACTCGGAGAAGCCTTCGAGTTTTATTTCAGACTAATTTCGGACTTTTTTGGGGGGGGTGGGGCACACGGTGAACTTGTCTACTGCACTAAAATGGATTTGAGCACTTACTGAGGCTTTGCAGCACGATTTCCTCATAATATAAGTATTTAAAAAAAGCATTGCATGGCTTAGAGTTGGAGTCAGGGCTCATCGCCTTTCTCTTTCTTTTTGCAATCTTTTCTTTTTCCTTATATTCTTCATTCATTCATTTTCTGAACCGCTTCATCCTAATTAGGGTCGTCGGGAGGCTGGCGCCCATCTCGACCGACTCTGAACGGCTCGCCAGGCCATCGCAGGGCTTCTGATATTCCTCATCTGAGTATTTGTTTTGGTCTTTGCTCGAGACTTTAATATAAGAATGTAATATAACCATGACGCGACCGTTTGTTCTCTTGCTCGCCTTCTGCGGTGATGATCCATGTGTTAGTCATGCTCAAGCCGCTCTCATCCCCGAGCCCTCATCAAAACCTTGTGAACATTAATGACCCTATAACACCTCGCCAGGTCCATCTGTGTACATGCATGTGTGTTTGTGTACGTGTTTGTTCAAATTCTCGCCGTCTCCTCAGCTGGCACCAGCAACTTGGTAAATGGAAATCTGTCTGCGGGGATTGTTCGCATCTGCCCATCTCTCCTTCTCATTTGATGGGTTGCGAGGGCTGTCGGGTGTCTGTGTGTAATAAATATATATATATATATTGTAATGTGAAACTTCCACCATGCATAGGGTGATGGTAGGTGTCGGAACGTGTAATGATTGAAAATGACCCCTGCATCGTGTGTGAGCGCCTTCCACATTTAAAGCTGCATTCATATGTCAGAGGCTGTTCTGACAGTACAATCTCGAGGCTCTGCTGGATTTCATTACCCCACTCCAGATATCATTTTCTCTCGACACACTGTGTTCTTCTTCTTTACGCCATCGCCAACACACACACACACACACTCACACACATACACACAGGGAGAATGTACTAATTGCTGTATTTTCACATTTCAAGCAATGAGCAAACAGTGTTGGCGAGAGCAAGTGAAGTTGATTCATTTTCACGAAAAAGGAAATGTTTGACATGCTGAAAGCTAATTGCGAAATTGGTCTACGCAACCTACTGACATGTTGTGATCCTGATGGCATACAGACTGAGTCAACTTCCAGAATGTGGTTTCGAAACGAAAACAAAGACTATTGCGAAATGTCTGTAGGCAATAAAGAAGAATTAAAACTGTCCATAAGCGTCTTTAACCTGTAATATGATTTGATACTTTTTAAATGTCAATGAAAATGCGATGCCATTAATTTTGCTGGGCGGCACTTGAGCGTATTGGTTAGCATGTCACAGCAAGAAGGTCGGGGTTCGATTCCCGGGATTGGGCGCTTCTGTGTGGAGTTTGCATGTTCTCATGCTTGCGTCGGTTTGCTCCCACAGTTCAAAAACATACATAGCGGGTTAATTGGATGTAACCCGACCCGAACCAGAATCGGCTGAGATTGGCTACAGCCTGCCCATGACTCTAGTTAGTATAAAGCGGCTGAGAAAATGAATGAGTGAATGAATGAATAAATTAAATTTGCAAACATGCCAATGCATAACCCTGTGGATTCATTCATTTTTTTATCACGTCATATGTGGTTTGCTAGTAGAGAAGCTAGCTTTCCATCTTTTTTTCAGTCATGAATGGTTCACTTGAAGTAGGTTGAAATACATTGGCCCCACCTAGTGGATGGATGATGAATTACATTTCATGGTAATCGTTGATTCAAAGATGATGCGATAATCATATGCATTGAAAGCTGTTTCTGTTGTTTGTTGAATATCCACCCATGATGATTCGGTTTCTAAAGGTGTTGATGTGATTTATTTCAGCAAAAATTGAGTTTGTTGTGCCTTCGCGATAGCTCGGTCATTATAATCATAAAATAATGCAATGGAACTGAAATCCGACCACGACCATTCTGAGAGTCCATAGGTTGCTCTCAAATTAATAAAATGGCTTCACATTTGTGCCGAGTTTATCCAGTTCAGGTGTACTAACTTAGACCAGTCAAATATTCTCAACTTGTGTTATTTTTAAGGCCTACAAAATTTATACCAGACTGACACCAAAAAAGTGTGCATAAGAGACAGACTGTGTTTGGAATTTTTTTCTCCTGTAACCTTTCTAAGAATAGTACACTGTCTCTTGCTTCCCAGTTCTAACTGGGACATGACACCTGAGATAATATCATTGGCTGTAGGCCTACTCTTCTTCTCTCCAGGGGATTAAAGGGATACAACAGAAAAATATTGCATGCATGCTGTGTATATGTGCGTGAAAGAGAAGAAAGAGGTGGTCTGTGGGCATTAGTCACTGTCCACCTCACAGTGAGTAGATTTGAAACACTACCTGGTCCAGCACCACCACCTGGCCCTTCACACAGTACAATCAGGTCATGTGCAGGAAGGTGGAAACGGTTATGCAGCTTGGCAGTACATCATTACAGCTAGAACCTCACAGGGTCTCTGATTAATTTTTCTCACCTCTCTCCATCACCCTCTGCTGAGCTTCAGTTGCGGAGGTTGGGTCATGCTGATGAAATGTGAAATATGATTAATGTTTCAAGGCTCCCATTTCAGGGTTCTGATTGGTAAATGCTGTGACCAAAGGTCATACCGCAGTACCATTATTTTCCTGATTAATGTGAATTGAGGAGCGGAGCAGTTCAAGATCTTTATTTTCAAGAAATATGCTGTTAATGACTTACAAAATCAGTTGTGATAAAATATTAATC
Source organism: Plotosus lineatus (assembly GCA_024760905.1). Lineage (NCBI taxonomy): Eukaryota > Metazoa > Chordata > Actinopteri > Siluriformes > Plotosidae > Plotosus > Plotosus lineatus. Next base: position 8,233,003 of record CM045736.1, on the reverse strand, counting down.
CATTATGTCTTTGCTGGGCTGCGGTTGTGGTGCTTGGCCCTCTAATCATCATCTTCTAGGAAATATTTTATTACTTATTACTGGACACGTTTCCGGATAGTAGATCTTTGCCATCAATCAAAGCATTTACAATGTGGAGCTGTTTGTAATCCTGGCAAATGCCACAGTCCCAAACATCACTGTTAAGCTCAAGTCAGATGCTACTCTCACTAAGACCCACCAATTCAAATTAAATGTAACCAAAGCTAACCACTGACATTATACCTTCAGTCACGGAGACATCACAGAATTCTCCCAATTGGCCATATTTATTTTGCAGGCCATAACAAAATGTTTATTAACAATCAAACTGACCCCCCAAAAAAAAAAAAAAAAAAAAAAAGTGGCTCATACACCACTGTTCAGACTTACAAAGAATAAAAAACAAAAACAATTGAATTCTGGTCTACAGACAAATGTTCTATGTGCAAAGTGGCAAACATAGAAATGGAACATAAACAAATAACTAAACCAAGACTGGTGACACAAATGAATGCAGAAATCAGGTAAATGAAAGGCTTCAATAGGAAATGGAGGGAGGACTTATTCACTTAATTCCTCCAGGGCTGAAGTTGATGAGAAGAGCTCCAGGCGCCTGCCCCCTGAAGACACCAGTGGAAAAGTAATAGGCAGAGGCTTCTGGATGCCGAGGAGCTGCAGGATTTATTAACATGCAACCTGTAGCTTCGTTCTACATTCATTAGTGCGAAAACTTCACTTGCACAAGAGCTGCTATCCCTTAAAGGAGCTGTCTTCTTCTTCTTCTTTTACTTTCGGCTGCTCCCTTCAGGGGTCGCCACAGCAAATCATCCGCCTCCACCTCACCCTGTCCTCCGCATCTTCTTTTCTGACTCCAACGACCTTCATGTCTTCCTTCACCACATCCATAAATCTCTTCTTCGGTCTTCCTCGAGGCCTTCTGCCTGGTAGTTCCAACCTCAGCATCCTACTGCCAATATACTCACTATCCCTCCTCTGTACATGTCCAAACCATCTCAATCTAGCCTCTCTGACTTTGTCTCCAAAACATCTTACGTGGGCTGTCCCTCTGATATACTCATTTCTGATCCTATCCATCCTCGTTACTCCCAGGGAGAACCTCAACATTTTCATCTCCGCTACCTCCAGCTCTGCCTCCTGCCTTTTCCTCAAGCGCCACTGTTTCTAAGCCATACAACATCGCTGCCCTCACCACCATCTTGTACACTTTTCCCTTCATTCTTGCTGACACTCTCCTATCGCACATCACACCGGATACTTTTCTCCAACCATTCCAGCCTGCCTGCACACGCTTCTTCACCTCTTTTCCACACTCTCCATTGCTCTGGATTGTTGAGCCTAAGTACTTAAAATCCTCCACCTTCGTTATCTCTGCTCCCTGTAACATCACCGTTCCTCCTGGGTCCTTCTCATTCATACACATGTATTCTGATTTTCTGAGGCTAACCTTCATTCCTCTCCTTTCCAGGGCATACCTCCACCTCTCTAGATTTTCCTGCACTTGTTCTCTGCTCTCACTACAGATCACGATGTCATCTGCAAACATCATAGTCCATGGAGATTCTTGTCTCACCTCGTCTGTCAGCCTGTCCATCACCATAGCAAACAAGAAGGGGCTCAGAGCTGACCCTTGATGCAGTCCCACCTCCACCTTGAATTAAATCGGTCACACCGACAGCGCACCTCACCACTGTCTTACATCTCTCATACATGTCCTGCACCACTCTAACATACTTCTCTGCCACTCCAGACTTCCTCATGCAATACCACAGTTCTTCTCTTGGCACCCTGTCATATGCTTTCTCCAAATCCACAAAGGCACAATGTAGCTCCCTCTGACCCTCTCTGTACTTCTCTATTAACATCCTCAAGGCAAACATTGCATCTGTGGTGCTCTTTCTTGGCATGAAACCAAACTGTTGTTGCTGTTATTAAAACACTAGTGTGTGTGTGTGTGTGTGTGTGTGTGTGTGTGTGTGTATGTGTATGTGTATATCTATATCTATATATATGTATGTGTGCATGTATGTGTGTGTGTGTGTGTGTGTGTGTATATATATATATATATATATATATATATACACACACTAGTGTATGTATATATATATATATATATATATATATATATATATATATATATATATATATATAAAATGCAGCCGTGAAAGGGGGGAGGGGCACAAACCAGTGTCTCTCCCTCACGCCGGTCCCAAGCCCGGATAAATGCAGAGGGTTGCGTCAGGAAGGGCATCCGGCGTAAAACAAATACCAAATAAAATATGCGAGTCACAACAAAGAATGTCATACCGGATCGGTCGAGGCCCGGGTTAACAACGATCGCCATCAGTGCTGTTGACCAACAGGGTGCTGGTGGAAATTGGACTACTGTTGGTCGAAGACTTCGAAGAAGGAGAGGTGGGAGGCGTGTCCATAGGCAGAGAGAGAAGAGGAAAGGCACAAGTTAAGGACTGAAAGTAGGGACTTTGAATGTTGGAACTATGGCAGGAAAAGGTAGAGAGCTGGCTGACATGATGCAGAGGAGGAAGGTGGACATACTGTGTGTTCAGAAGACAAGGTGGAAAGGTAGCAAGGCAAGAAGCTTAGGCGCAGGGTTTAAGCTGTTTTTTTCATGGGGTGGATGGGAAGAGAAATGGAGTAGGGGTCATCTTAAAGGAGGAGTTTGTCAGGAATGTTCTAGAAGTGAAAAGAGTGTCAGACAGAGTTATGAGTCTCAAATTGAAGGAGTGATGCTCAATGGTGTTTGTGCTTATGCCCCACAGGCAGGATGTGAGCTAGAAGAGAAGGAAAGATTCTGGAGTGAGTTAGATGAAGTGATGCAGAGTACCCCCAGAGGTAAAAGAGTGGTCATTGGTGCAGACTTCAATGGACATGTTGGTGCAGGAAACAGAGGGGACGAGGAAGTGATGGGCAGGTTTGGTATCCAGGACAGGAACACAGAAGGACAGATATTGATCGATTTTGCAAAAAAGGATGGAAATGGCTGTGGTGAATACTTTCTTCCAGAAGAGACAGGAGCATAGGGTGACTTATAAAAGAGGAGATAGGAGCACACAAGTAGACTACATCTTGTGCAGGCCATGTAATTTGAAGGAAGTCAGTGACTGAAAAGTAGTCGTGGGTGATGGTGTTGCCAAACAGCATAGGATGGTGGTGTGCAGGATGACGCTGATGGTGAGAAAGGTGAAGGCAGCAAAGGCAGAGCAGAAGACAAAGTAATGGAAGCTGAAAAAGGAAGAGGGTCGTGTTGTCTTCAAGGAGGAGTTGAAACAGGCTTTGGGTGGTCAGGAAGTGCATCCAGATGACTGGACAACGACAACTAAAGTGATCAGGGAGACAGGTGGAAGAGTACTTGGTGTGTCATCTGGAAGGAGAGAAGATAAGGAGACTTGGTGGTGGAATGAGGAAGTGCAGGAGTGTGTACAAAGGAAGAGGTTAGCTAAGAAGAAGTGGGACATTGAGAGGACTGAAGAGAGTAAACAGGAGTACAGGGAGACACAGCGTAAGGCGAAGGTAGCGTTGTCAAAGGCCAAACAGAAGGCATATGATGACTTGTATGCTCGGTTGGAAAGTAAAGAGGAAGAAAATGATTTATACAGGTTGGCACAGCAGAGAAGTAGAGATGGGAAGGATGTGCAGCAATTAGAGTGATTAAGGACAGAGAGGGAAATGGATTGACTGATGACAGAAGTGTGCTGGAAAGATGGAAAGAGGACTTTGAAGAGCTGATGAATGAGGAAAATGAGAGAAAAAAGAGGAGAAGAGATGACCGTCGAGGACCAGGAAGTAGCAAAGATTAGTAAGGGTGAGGTGAGGAGGGCATTGAAGAGGATGAAGAGTGGAAAGGCAGTTGGTTCTGATGACATACTGATGGAGGTATGGAAGTGTCTAGGAGAGGTAGCAGTAGATTTTCTGACAAGAACATTCAACAAGGTCTTAGAGCGTGAGAGGATGCCAGAGGAATGGATGAGAAGTGTGATGGTGTCCATTTTTAAGAAGAAAGGAGACATGCAGAGTTGTGGCAACTACAGAGGGATAAAGTTGATGAGCCATCCGATGAAGTTATGGGAAAGAATAGTGGAATTAAGACTAAGGGTAGAGGTCAGCATTTGTGAACAACAGTTTGGTTTCATGCCAAGAAAGAGCACCACAGATGCAGTGTTTGCTTTGAGGATGTTAATAGCGAAGTACAGAGAAGGTCAGAAGGAGCTGCATTGTGCCTTTGTGGATCTGGAGAAAGCATATGACAGGGTGCCGAGAGAACAACTGTGGTATTGCATGAGAAAGTCTGGAGTGGCAGAGAAGTACAGAGAAGTGGTGCAGGACATGTATGAGAGATGTAAGACTGTAGTGTCGGTGTGACAGAAGAGTTCAAGGTGGAGGTAGGACTGCATCAAGGGTCAGCTCTGAGCCCCTTCTTGTTTGCTATGGTGATGGACAGGCTGACAGACGAGGTGAGACAAGATTCCCCATGGACTGTGATGTTTGCAGATGACATTGTGATCTGTAGTGAGAGCAGAGAACAAGTGCAGGAAAATCTAGAGAGGTGGAGGTATGCCCTGGAAAGGAGGGGAATGAAGATTAGCCTCAGTACGACAGAAAACATGTGTGTGAATGAAAAGGACCCAAGAGGAACGGTGAGGTTACAGGGAGCAGGGATAAGGAAAGTGGAGGATTTTAAGTACTTCGGCTCAACAATCCAGAGCAGTGGAGATTGTGGAAAAGAGGTGAAGAAGTGTGTGCAGGCAGGTTGGAATGGTTGGAGAAAAGTGTCCGGTGTGATGTGTGATAGGAAGGTATCTGCAAGAATGAAAGGAAAAGTGTACAAAACAGTTTTGAGGCCAGCAATGTTGTATGGTTTAGAAACAGTGGCCCTGGGGAAAAGACAGGAGGCAGAGCTGGAGTTAGCAGAGATGAAAATGTTGAGGTTCTTTTTGGGGTATCGAGGATGGATCGGATCAGGAATGAGCACATCAGAGGGACAGCACATGTAAGACGTTTTGGAGACAAAGTCAGAGAGGCTAAATTGAGATGGTTTGGACATGTACTGAGGAGGGATAGTGAATATATTGGTAGTAGGATGCTGAGGTTGGAACGACCAGGCAGAAGGCCAAGAGGAAGACCAAACAGAAGATTTATGGATGTGGTGAAGGAGGACATGAAGATAGTTGGTGTAAGAGAAGAAGATGCAAAGGATAGGGTGAGATGGAGGCAGATGATTCGCTGTGACGACCCCTGAAGGGGAAAGCCGAAAAGAAAAGAAGAAGATACTAATGTATATATACACATATATATATATGTATGTATGTATATATATATATATATATGTGTGTGTGTATGTATATATATATATATATATATATATATATATATATATATATATATATATATATCTCACTGTCTATTGTGAGAAGCATGTCAAAGAACCATTGCTGACTTTCGTAAAGAGTAGGCTGCAAAGCCGTCAGCGTGTTTCTGTCCCTTGCTAAAGGGTTGTGACAGGAAGGGCATCCGACGTAAAAACTATGCCAAATCAAATGTGCGAATCAGATGATTCACTGTTGCGATTCTTGAAAACGCGAAAAAGTCTAAAAGAAAAGAAGAGATTGTGGTACGTCACTTTACGAAATTAATCCATTCCAGAGGCGGTTTCATAACCTGGATTTTTCATAAGTAGAACCGCATTTTACATTTACATGTAAAACGCTTGATTCGTTCCAAGGCCCCTAATACTACCCCCTAAACCCTTTAAAGATGATATGAAATAAAAGTATACCTTTTAAGGTACTTACTTCATGTTGACCATGTCTTCTGAGCAGAGTTATAATCTTACAAATGTTTATGCAAGGCTAAAAGCCTGAGCCAAAAATAAAGTTGCAATGAGCACACGCAGAAAACTCATGAACAAGCTGCTGCTCAAGGGAACTGCGTCATCTCTCCTAGTTAATGGAAGACCAGTGGGGTGGGATGTTGGGACATAATCAATGGGAGAGCATTGTTTGAATTTTTGAGATGGCGCATTTGTAATATGTTTTCGTAACATCTTTATATATATATATAAGATGCAGAGGATCGGGTGAGATGGAGGCAGATCATTTGCTGTGGCGGCTCCTGAAGGGAACAACCAAAAGGAAAAGAAGAAGAAGAATATATCCTGTTGTGTGTGTGTGTGTATATATATATATATATATATATATATATATCTTCTTCTTTTCTTCTTTTCCTTTCGGCTGCTCCCTTCAGGGGTCGCCACAGCAAATCATCTGCCTCCATCTCACCCTGTCCTCCGCATCTTCTTTTCTGACTCCAACGACCTTCATGTCTTCCTTCACCACATCCATAAATCTCTTCTTTGGTCTTCCTCTAGGCCTTCTGCCTGGTAGTTCCAGCCTCAGCATCCTACTGCCAATATACTCACTATCCCTCCTCAGTACATGTCCAAACCATCTCAATCTAGCCTCTCTGACTTTGTCTCCAATACGTCTTACATGTGCTGTCCCTCTGATGTGCTCATTCCTGATCCTATCCATCCTTGTTACTCCCAAAGAGAACCTCAACATTTTCATCTCCGCTACCTCCAGCTCTGCCTCCTGCCTTTTCCTCAATGCCACTGTTTCGAAGCCATACAACATCGCTGGCCTCACCACCGTCTTGTACACTTTTCCTTTCATTCTTGCTGACACTCTCCTATCGCACATCACACCGGACACTTTTCTCCAACCATTCCAGCCTGCCTGCACATGCTTCTTCACCTCTTTTCCACACTCTCCATTGCTCTGCATTGTTGAGCCTTCTTCTTCTTCTTTTCCTTTCGGCTTTTCCCTTCAGGGGTCGCCACAGCGAATCATCTGCCTCCATCTCACCCTATCCTTTGCATCTTCTTTTCTTACACCAATGACCTTCATGTCCTCCTTCACCACATCCATGAATCGTCTCTTTGGTCTTCCTCTAGGCCTTTCGCCTGGTAGTTCCAGCCTCAGCATCCTATTACCAATATACTCACTATCCCTCCTCTGTACATGTCCAAACCATCTCAATCTAGCCTCTCTGACTTTGTCTCCAAAACGTCTTACATGTGCTGTCCCTCTGATGTGCTCATTCCTGATCCTATCCATCCTTGTTACTCCCACAGAGAACCTCAACATTTTCATCTCTGCTACCTCCAGCTCTGCCTCCTGTCTTTTCCCCAGGGCCACTGTTTCTAAACCATACAACATTGTTGGCCTCAACACCGTCTTGTACACTTTTCCTTTTATTCTTGCCGATACCCTCCTATCACACATCACACCGGACACTTTTCTCCAACCATTCCAACCAGCCTGCCCACCCTTCTTGACCTCTTTTCCACACTCTCCATTGCTCTGGATTGTTGAGCCTAAGTACTTAAAATCCTCCACCTTTCTTATCTCTGCTCCCTGTCATCTCACCGTTCCTCTTCAGTCCTTGTCATTCATGCACATGTATTCTGTCTTACTCTGTATTACTGAGGCTAATCTTCATTCCCCTCCTTTCCAGGGCATACCTCCACCTCTCTAGATTTTCCTGCACTTGTTCTCTGCTCTCACTACAGATCACAAGGTCATCTGCAAACATCATAGTCCATGGGGAATCTTGTCTAACCTCGTCTGTCAGCCTGTCCATCACCATAGCAAACAAGAAGGGGCTGAGAGCTGACCCTTGATGCAGTCCCACCTCCACCTTGAACTCTTCTGTCACACCGACAGCACACCTCACCACTGTCTTACATCTCTCATACATGTCCTGCACCACTCTAACATACTTCTCTGCCACTCCAGACTTCCTCATGCAATACCACAGTTGTTCTCTCGGCACCCTGTCATATGCTTTCTCCAGATCCACAAAGGCACAATGCAGCTCCCTCTGACCTTCTCTGTATTTCTCCATTAACATCCTCAAGGCAAACACTGCATCTGTGATGCTCTTTCTTGGCATGAAACCAAACTGTTGTTCACAAATGCTGACCTCTGCCCTTAGTCAAGCTTCCACTATTCTTTCCCATAACTTCATCATATGGCTCATCAACTTTATCCCTCTGTAGTTGCAACAACTCTGCACGTCTCCCTTGTTCTTAAAAATGGGCACCATCACACTTCTCCTCCATTCCTCTGGCATCCTCTCACTCTCTAAGACCTTGTTAAATGTTCTTGTCAGAAAATCTACTGCTACCTCTCCTAGACACTTCCATACCTCCATCGGTATGTCATCAGGACCAACTGCCTTTCCATTCTTCATCCTCTTCAATGCCCTCCTCACTTCACCCTTACTAATCTTTGCTACTTCCTGGTCCTCAACAGTCACCTCTTCTACTCTTTTTTCTCTCTCATTTTCCTCATTCATCAGCTCTTCAAAGTACTCTTTCCATCTTCCCAGCACACTTCTGTCATCAGTCAATACATTTCCCTCTCTGTCCTTTATCAATCTACCTTGCTGTATGTCCTTCCCATCTCTATTTCTCTGCTGTGCCAACCTGTATAAATCATTTTCTCCCTCCTTACTTTCCATCCGAGCATACAAGTCATCAAATGCGCTCTGTTTGGCCTTTGACACTGCTACCTTCGCCTTACGCTGTGTCTCCCTGTACTCCTGTTTACTCTCTTCAGTTTTCTCAATGTCCCACTTCTTCTTAGCTAACCTCTTCCTTTGTACACACTCCTGCACTTCCTCATTCCACCACCAAGTTTCCTTATCTTCTTTCCTTCCAGATGACACACCAAGTATTCTCCTACCTGTCTCCCTGATCACATTAGCTGTTGTTGTCCAGTCATCTGGATGCACTTCCTGACCACCCAAAGCCTGTTTCAACTCCTCCTTGAAGACAACCCGACACTTCCTTTTTCAACTTCCACCACTTTGTCTTTTGCTCTGCCTTTGCCTTATTCACCTTCCTCACCATCAGCATCATCCTGCACACCACCATCCTATGCTGTTTGGCAACACTCTCACCCGCTACTACTTTTCAGTCACTGACTTCCTTCAAATTACATGGCCTGCACAAGATGTAGTCTACCTGTGTGCTCCTACCTCCACTTTTATAAGTCACCCTATGCTCCTCTCTCTTCTGTAAGAAAGTATTCACCACAGCCATTTCCATCCTTTTTGCAAAATCTACCAACATCTGTCCTTCTGCGTTCCTGTCCTGGATACCAAACCTACCCATCACTTCCTCGTCCCCTCTGTTTCCTGCACCAACATGTCCATTGAAGTCTGCACCAATGACCACCCTTTCACCTCTGGGGGTACTCTGCATCACTTCATCTAACTTCCTCCAGAATCTTTCCTTCTCTTCTCGCTCACATCCTGTCTGTGGGGCATAAGCACTAACAACATTGACCATCACACCTTCAATTTCTAACTTGAGACTCATCACTCTGTCTGACACTCTTTTCACTTCTAGAACATTCCTGACAAACTCCTCCTTCAAGATGACTCCGACTCCATTTCTCTTCCCATCCACACCATGATAAAACAGCTTAAACCCTGCTCCTATGCTTCTCGCCTTGTTACCTTTCCACCTGGTCTCCTGAACACACAGTATGTCCACCTTCCTCCTCTGCATCATGTCAGCCAGCTCTCTACCTTTTCCTGTCATAGTTCCAACATTCAAAGTCCCTACTTTCAGTCCTAGACTCATGCCTTTCCTCTTCTCTCTCTCTGGCAACGGTCACGCCTCCCGCCTCTCCTTCTTCGACGTCTTCGACCAACAGTAGTCCAATTTCCATCAGCACCCTGTTGGTTGACGGCACTGATGGCGGTCGTTGTTAACCCGGGCCTCGACCGATCCGGTATGTCATTCTTTCTTGTGATTCGCATAGTTTATTTGGCATTTGTTTTACGCCGGATGCCCTTCCTGACGCAACCCTCTGCATTTATCCGGGCTTGGGACCGGCGTGAGGGAGAGACACTGGTTTGTGCCCCCCCCTCACGGCTGCATTATATATATATTAGTGTGTGTGTGTGTGTGTGTGTCTGTGTGTGTGTATATATATATATATATATATATATATATATATATATGTATGTTTGTCTCTGTATATGTAACCTCTGTTGGCACATTGGGAAGTAGTTAAGACATTTGTCTTTCATGAAGAAGACTATGGGTTCAAGTCGGGCATTTCTGTGTGGAGTTTGCATGTCCTCCCACAGTCAAAAAAAACAAAACCCAGTAGGCTAATTGGCTGTTCGAAATCTCTCCGAGGTGTGAATATGAATGGTTATGTGAGTGTTGGCCCTGCGATAGCCTGGCGAGCTGTCCAGTGTGTACCCAGCCATTGCTCAGAGTCAACTGAGATGGGCGCCAGCCTCCCCGTGACCCTAATTAGGATTAGACGGTTTAGAAAATGAATGACTGACTGAGTTTCCATCTCTCACACCCATTGTGGTTGTAATTTAATTGAAAAAAGGCACATGACAAACCATTAATTGATTTCTTTTGAGACAAGAAGAGTACCACAGACACCCATGCTTTTAACTTCCCTCTTAATGACTACTCTATAAGGACCAGGCAGAATAATTGGCTTCGTTTGAGAAAATGCCAGCTGCACATCCACGGCTCAGTCAATTTTTCAATGCGGGGTGTTTAATTAAACCAACTCGAATATCAGCCTTTTTTATCGACTCTGGTTTAACTTAGTGAGTGAAGGATTTCTGTCTCATTGAATTGTTTACTTATAGTTGTCCCTGGTCCCTGGTTTTCTCCTTTGGCCCAGAAATATGCCAGTTCATGGATTGGATCTTTGGCATGGTTCTTACATGTAAAGGAATGCGCAAACAAATCTCTGTGTGTGTGTGTGTGTGTGTGTCTGTGTGTGTGTGTGTGGGTGTGTGTGTGTGTGTGTGTGTGTGTGTGTGTGTGTTGCTAAGTGTTGTCTCATGATGCCAAACCAGTCATTTGCTTGCATCTAATGTGTCAACTGTTGGCTGTCTAATGGCATTTAATGCCTGACAAAACTTCAGCTGAGGTAATCTGTAATGGAGAAATTGGTGTTTGCTGCTAATTGTGCATTACATTAGACTTAGCACATTACATGAACCTAATGTGGGGGTTTGCCTCGTCCTGTTCGTGCTTCATTGCTTATTAGCACATTAACACTTACAGATACATTTTCCTCAAGCACATCCCCTGCTCAATTACAAGAGCACAGGAATTGGTTTATGATTGATTTGTGCGGGGTTAGCTTTTTTTTTTTTTTTTTTTTGTGTCCTAATAAATCCAATTATGGTTTATGAACAAAATGTCTGTATTCAGGTCCAGGCCTTGAGTCTTGAGAAAATGTATTTATGAGCAAAATGGACCATTTTAAAAGTCACTTTATGGAGTATTATTGTTTCGTTTAATCTATAAAAAAAAAGGTGTTCAAATAGAATAAAAATGAAAAAGAACCTTTTTTATATTATTAATATTTTAAATTAAAGGATTTAAAGGATTGTATATATTCTGCAATACAATGGTAACTAACCTTACGATAGTCCCAGCATACGAAAAATCGAGGTTACGAAAAACATTTTCCAAATTTTTTTGTCTCTGTATATGAAACAAGTTCTCCTTATGAAATGCGTCAAATGCACCTTTCAAATATTAAAACAATGCACGAGTTGCTCTCCATTTACGATCTACCAGCATCCCGTCCTGCTGGCCTCACATTGGCTAGGAGGGATGACGCAGCTCCCTCCCATTGGCTATCTCCCAACATCCCTCCCCGCTGGCCTCCCATTGGCGAGGAGGGAGGACGCAGCTCCCTTGAGCAGTTTTATGAAGTTTTTCGAGTGTGCTCATTGCAACTTTATTTTTTTGCTCAGGCTTTTAACCTTGCATAATTATTTGTAAGATTATAACTCTATTAAGAAGACATGGTCAACACAAAGTAAGTACCTTAAAAGGTATGCTTTTATCATTTTTAAAGGGTTTAGGGGGGTAGTATTGGGGGCCTTGGAACGAATCACCCGTTTTACATGTAAAATGCGGTTCTACTTACGAAAAATCCAGGTTACGAAAAAGGCTCTTAATTAATTAATTAATTAATTAATTTCGTAACTTGAGGTACCATTGTATCTCCTTAAATATTTCTAAAAAGACGTTTCATATTCACAGTTCAAATGATCAACTTATTTTAATATCACAACAATGATCCAAAATAATAAAAAAAACACATTATTTTCCATATTTCCTGGTTACTTTTAATTATTGAAATGGCAGCACTTCTGATCATGTATATTTTTTGTTTTGAGACAGTGAAGCAGAACCTGATGACTCTTATTGTTCTGCTTTCTGAGCTGAAGGACTATAACAGTTATTATGAAGAAACATCCAACAGCTTTTGTCTGAGTTTTTTTTTCGGTCTTCTTGAGACACATGGAAGCAAAAGAGCATCCAGCTAATGTTATCTTTCCATTCTCTCCAAAATGTCATGTCATCTGGACAGCCTGTGATCACCTGACTGTGAGTCAGTGGTGAGGAAAATAGTGTGAGGGAGAAAAATCCACTGTGGCGGTTACTTCACGTTATTCAAAAGTTCGAAAGAACAAATAGATTTACTTGTATGTCTTTACTTTACTTGTATTTATAGTTGTGTTTAGTTAGTGTATTATTCTGGGAAAACTGTCTGAAGGCCAAGAAAATTGTAAAAAATTTTAAGTTTAAAAATTGCATCGCTGAAGCACGCAGGCGCGAGAGAACGTCTGGTTAGCCTGCGATAGAGATTAATGGAACAAGATGGTTGACATCCTAAATTTTGCACCCGAATCAAAGAACATCACCAAAAATCCTCTAAAGCATGCAGAAGTTATGAATTTATAAATGCAAGATGAAGAACTAATTTTAATCCTGAGTCACAAACTTTGTTGACAAACCATGTCCATCAATCAACTGAGAATAATTCAAAAATGTGCTAATGATCAAACCATTAATAAATTATTCATTTGGTCGGCAGATGGAAACACCAGAGCTTCTGAAAGCAGCCAGTGTTTGAATCCGTGTCCAGGAGAGAAGGTGTACAATCCACACCAAATGCCTTTCCAGTCATGTAGAAGTAGGGATGCTTTGGAGGGGAACCTGTGTTACCTGGCAACAGTGTTCCAGAGAAACTTATGCGGAAAGGAAGGCAATTTTTGCGGAGACGGAACACGTGCAAAAGGTACGATCGGCTAACGCTTTTCAATCAGAATCTGTATCGCCTTCCTGACAAACTCTGCTTTAATTGACTAAATTCGCATCTCGGCTCGCGCACGGCATCATGGGATCGCGACTACCATACAAGCTACCAATATGGCGTAAATAAACCTTGATGTGGATGAGAACTGCACTATCGATACGTTAATTTTATGGAAAATTCCCAACCTTCGAGCGTATTGTATATATGTAGGGGGTCTTCCCGATTGTTCCCGCAAGCATAAAGATGAACTTGTTGTGCTTGCATTTGCGGCGATGTTACAAAAGCTACCTATAGTTTTGTCAAAGGCTGAGGAATCTAAACAAATCCAACGTGACTATGCCAGCTTATTGACATTTGAAGTAGATGAGGAAAGCGTGACAATTACCGACCCCTTGGGACTTGAAGACGGCTGGGAGACAGAAAATGATGCCTTATCGAAGTGGCCCCCGTGTATGTACGCTAACATAGTGGATTTTTTGTTCATGAGGGACCAGGCACCCCTACTAGCATGACTTCGTAATGACTACAATGAAGGTAAATACAAGTTTGACAGCTGTTACCGAGTGATCTGACAGCTCTTGTTTGTCTATTTTACAAATTAACATAACAGTAATTTTCAAGATCTAAGTCTGTGATATTTAATGATTACGGCATCGGTGATTTTTATGGTAATTTAACAGGTAAATAAAAGGTAATACAGTCTATAGGGTCTATGAATTCGAATAAAGAACACTTTAATAATAAATTTACTGCTTTAATCCAAAGTTTGCGTTCCTCCGGATCCTTCAGCTTGGTAGGGAAGGATCATGTACACACGTTAGTCCCAAATTTGCAGGCATTTATACTGCAAAGTTCCTTTTTCCAACGCTCGAGATGATAAATGCCGTTCCCATAGTTCACTACGGCACAATGCGCACCTGACATATCAATACATGTAATTTAAGGCTTATGGCAGGCTTTAAGCGGCAGTTGTTCGGATGTGTTTACATACAAAAGCAAGGTGGCTACAAGAAAGTTTGGTAGCAGTAACCCTTGGACCAGAGGTTGGGTCACGTTCCCCGCACATGCACAGTCGTAATGCAAATTTGGTCTATTGCATCATCATAATCATCTTCCGCTTAGTCCAGGGTCGGGTCGCGGGGGCAGCAACCTAAGCAAAGAGGTCCAGACGTCCCTCTCCCGAGCCACTTCCTCCAACTCTCCCGGGGGACACACCGAGGCGGTCCCAGACAAGCCGAGAGACATAGTCCCTCCAGCGTGTTCTAGGTCGACCCCGGGGTCTCTTCCCGGTTGGACATGCCCGAAACACCACACTAGGGAGGCGTCCGGGGGGCATTCTGACCAGATCTTGGTCTATTGCATCCAGTAAAAAAGAGCAAGCTTTCAGAAAATGTCTCAACGTTAAGAGTTTTAAAAATTATTTCAATAGATTCACACTCAAGTCTAAGGAAAACTTGACTGCGGATTGAGAAACACAAGAAGCAGTCCACTTGTATCTGACTTCTCATGGACCTCTTCCTTCTTTGTATGTGGAGCAAGCTATCTATGAATCCACATTTCCTGCTATTTCCAACAGCGAACACCGGTTCTTGTGCTGAATTTGGTTTGCCTTTGTGCTCAAGTACCATGAGAGCTGAGCCATAGGGAATGGAGTTATAAATAGGGAATGGTAAATATGAACAGATTCCAAATCCACCCATTTGCCCAACTGCTTAAACCCCTCCCCCCGCCCATTTTCTGTCCGATTTAGTTGCAAGAGCCTATATTAGCTGACTCAGGGCAAAATCGCTTTACACCCTGAACAACTCACCGGTCCATTGCAGGGCCAACACACGAACAACCCTTAGCACTCACAATCACACTTTGGAATAATTTGCCACACCCGGATGAAGCCCATACAAGCGTGGGGGAAAATACGCAAACTCCACGCCCTCCATGCCTGCACCAAGCCTGGGGCGTAAACCCAGGACCTTCTTGTTTTGGAGTGTATAAGCTAACCACTCTCCCACTGTGTTTCTAGCACAGAAGAAAAAATAGTAGACAGACTTGGGTGGTGCATAAATACATCTTTAAACATTGGCAAACAGAAACTAACAAATATTCGCTAGCATGATCTCCATGGTTACAACACGACAGTAATAATATTGTACCCGCTCTTGACATGATGATGTAATAAATGGTCATGGCAAACCCGTCTGACAACACACGGCATTGAGAATTCTGCTGCTCTGTTGGTGTAAAGAATCAGGTTAATAAGGAGGGAGTACGTACGAGCATAAGACACACAGTATATAGGGTGAGGACGTGCAATAATATGGATATGCAGGGTGAAGAAAGAGAAATTAGAAGAGTGTGCTGACACTTAAGGGAAAAGCAATTACCATAGATTTAAGAGATTATGGAGAGAGGATGAACGAGGGGTGGATAAGGATATAGATTAGAGAAGGGTTGACATGAGACACCTACTAAATGGTATTGAGTGTTTAAAAGACGCTTGTGGAAGACAGTACGCATCTCGGAGATGATAATGTTTGACATGTTGGTCTTGCACTACAATTCTATGTAACTAGCCATTCTCAGAGTACTTTATAATGTAGTTAAGGCTTATGTAAGACCTTATGCCACTCAGGCATTGTGGTGGCAGCAGCGCTAGTTTAGCTTCACTGGCTCATTTACACAATGAATCACCCCATAATTTTGGCAGAAGGCCCTTATGAGTGGAAGGAAAATGTTCCAGCTGTGTTGTGATTTTTGGCAGAGCTATTGGAATCACCAGCACTTGAGTCAGTTTATATATGAGCAAAATGCTCACATCCATGCATGGAGTTTCACCAAACTTGGTGCGGACACGACCCTACCGGAGTCCCAGAGATTTATATGAATTTGGAACAACATGGATGACACAATTGGTGTTGACCTTCAGGAATCTTGAAAGGTCAAAATCAAGTCGTGAATAACTTTGAAACAAATGCTGATACACAATATTATTGAATGCTAATATGAATACAGGGATCCCTCACTTTCCGCGGTTAATGGGGACTAAGACCCCCCCCCCCCAGACTGCCGATTTCCGCGAAGTAGGATCGACCCCCTTGACTGACATACGTACATGTATATGTGTACAGTCTGTCTTCCTTTCGGCTTTTTCCCTTTTACTCGGGAGTCGCCACAGCGAATCATCTGATTCGCATGTTTGATTTGGCAGAGGTTTTTACGTCGGATGCCCTTCCTGTCACAACCCTTTTAGCAAGGGACTGAAACACGCTGACGACTTTGCAGCCTACTCTTTACGACTTTAGCCTACTACTTAACTTTCTCACTAACTGTCATCATTTTCCTTTTCATTTTCGGTTCACTAGATGATCTTCCTGTGACGCCGGGAGCGTATCAGTCGGCCCAAAAATGCAGATGAAACAAAAACTTTTATTGAGCTCAGGGGAAGCACTGGGGTGCGGGAAAATCGTGTTCATCGTAGTGGTGAGGGAATAACAGTGTCGAGCACGGAGCTCCTCTTGCGCGCTGATGGCTGAGTGAATTCAGGTGCGCTCTCTGGATTTCACCTGCGGATAACAGCCTCGCCAGTGTATGCAGCGAGAGAGATGAACGCCGCCAACTGGCACAGACCACAACACTTCCTGGGTTTTTTGGGGCCATATTCAAGGCCTTAGCATATACAACAGTAGATAGAAGCACAAAGAGAGAAAAGCTTAGGCGCTTGGCTGGAAAACTGCTGATACATAGTGTAGACGAACTAACAATGCGGCTCGAACACAAAGACAGGAAGCGCCATGTGTTGGATGCTGGAAAATATAATCTCGACCAATCAGCTTGTTAGATTCACAGCCAATCAGAGAACACTCAAGTCAAGCAGAACAACAAAGCATGTTAGGTAGCGTAGTTGAATGTGCGTGTAAATTTTGAATATTGTACTTAATTCTAATGGTAAATTGTAAATGTAATCTTTAATTTTTTTAATTTCCCTATGGGAAATCCGTGATATTGTGGGGACGTGAAGTAAGCAACGCAAAGTGACAGGTGATTCCCGTATATAATATAAATAAATACATATTCAATGCTATAAATGCTTATAATAACAATTAAACATTCAAAAATAATGCATAAGATGTAAATAAAATATAAATACACACACATAGAGATGCACATGCACACACAGATACACACCTCAAATAAAAATGTAAGTCGTTTTGTTGGGGGGGTTTTGGGTTGTTTTTTTGTGTTTGTTTGGATTTTTTTTTTTTTTTTTTGCATAATTGGTCTTATTTTGTTGTATTTTCCTTATTTTTTTTTTTAAATTTCTTTATTTTTAATTTTTCTATGAATATTTTTGAAAACCCCACTATGCACTGAAGCCGCAGAAACTCAAGCTCGAAGTAGTGCGGGATCGCTGTATATGGACTTTAGAAACGATAATGTTACCTTTGACCTTGTGTTGCCATCAAAGCTCAAAATCAAGGTAATTGTACTTTGTATGCTCATACGTTTTGAAAGGAACGCGGATGAGAAACCAGATGTTGTGCGGATGAGAAACCAGACGGCTAGTTAAAACCAGTATCTATGGAGGCCAGTGCTGGCGGGAGGTGGGGTGTGAGTGGGTGGGGTGTAAGGCATTGGATCACTGATCCTAAGGTTGGAGGTTCAAGCCCCGCTCTCCACGGGTTGTCACTGCCCCCCCCCCCCCCCCCCCCATGGCAGCTCACTGGATTATCAAAGGCTGGCCACGTCTCTCACTGTCTATGTGATGATGTGATGACTTTCATCAGCAGTAGCTGCATAGCTGTCAGCGTGTTTCTGCCATGTGATGGCCTGGTGAACTGTCCAGGGTGAACTCTGCCCTTGCCCCGAGTTGGCGGAGATGGGCGCCATCCTACCGGGGACTCTAATTAGGATTAAGCGGTTCTGAAAACGAATGAATGTATGGTAATGTATGGGTGTTTTTGCTACATTAGCCATTATGCAGAACAATACCATTGTTATTATATTTATTATATATATTTTTGTTTCTTTTTGTAACCAACACCCCACCCATCCTATACACCATGAAAAACAAGTTCTGTATTGCACGAGTGCCACTGTTCCTGGCCACTAGCAGGACAATATCATTCTGCTGCACAAAACAAGACATAAAATCCAATGAATACGAAACAAGTGAAATAAATGACAGAATCCGAAACGCACGAGGAAATGTTATTGATGTGTTGGTATGAACTTGCAACCACTGAGTAGTCAATTAGGATAAATTATAAATAATGAAATACAAAAATCTCTCCACACTGATGACCATAAAACCCATCATGTGTTATTGGTGGAAAAAAAAGAAAGAAGAGAATATTCATTTCCGAAAGAAACTCGTAATAACTGAGTCTGGTTTAATGATGATTCGAAATTAAGTTGCTGGACGATCAATATTTCAAATGTATTAAAGCTGCGATTGGTAATCTGGAAAGCGAACAAAATTTGAAAGTACCATCTCGTCAGGGTTTAGCCCTCTTTTTTCTTTGGAAACCCTTTTACAGCCACGCCCTTCCACCGCCTCACAAACACGAACTTTGTAAGAAGATACTGGAGCATTTGATTGGATATTCCTTAGTGGGCTGCCAGGCAGTGATTTTTCCGGGTTTTTACCAGATTATAGTTGCCATGGATGATAGATTTTTGTATTTACAGTACTTTTATTTCACAAATTACTGAATGCTGATGGTTGTAAAGACCATTTTATGCTGTATAACATTCTGTGTATGTCGCTAAAAATGTACCAATCGCAGCTTTAATGTATCCCTTACACGTGCAGGTTTCAGAGGGGCGAGTCAAGTCTCCATGTCTTGTTTTATAAATAGCTTTCTTCGCTTTTTGTTGATGATTTTAAGTTAAAGCAAAAAAACAAAAGTAAGACACGGAGTTAACGCACTGAGCATAATCTGAATATTCACGTACCACGCGCGGAAATTAGCCAACAGTGCAATTCTTTTCTGCCTCGTTTTCCACCTGATGAGTTAATGGACAGTCATTGAACAGTGAACAGCAGGTGTAATAGAGCATAAAGAGAACACTGTTCCTGTTCAGATAAGGAACAGGACCTTTTCACGTTAATGAGCCACTCATGAGTTCACCACGGCAGCAACACAAAGCGTCCTCTGTAAAGACGGGAAAGGGTCACAGGGGACACTGTAAGTCCACCAAATCGCCGACCAATTAGTCTGAAATGCAAAGTCAGGAATAAAACACTTGATGTGCTCTATAAGAAAATAATGTGCAGCTGGATGGTGTGACATGGCCCGATGCCAGACAGGGTGGCCGTTACCAAGCAGAAGTTGATTTGTTTTTAAAAATCATTCCCAGTCAGACATTTTAATCTTTTCTTGCTTTGTTTAACATTGTGGAACAGCTCCAAGAGGAGGTACTTCCTGTTACCACGTCTTGTTGTTGTTGTTGTTGATGAGATTGCAGATGTAAAGTTGGGCAGTACTCTGTTCTGTTATTGACAACTGAAACTTTCTGACCTCATCTTCGTTGGAGACAAAAGCTGCAAAAGATTTTTACTTTTTCACTTAAAAAAAAAAAAAAAAAAAAAAAAAAATGCTTGTACTTGCGGCAGGAAAATCAACGCCCGGAACAACCGGAGGACACGACTTGCTCCGCTGTCACTTTGTTCTTGGGCGCAACTTGCCGTCTGGGCACAGTAGCCATCAAGTAGAAGGTTTTATGGACAGTCAGGGTCAGGTTGTTTCTCAGGCTTTCGGAACAGATTGGCTCCTCCTCTTCCTCCAGTGGTTTGTTTTCATGTGCAAGTGGTTCAGAGGGCATGGCAAGGGGAGGGGTAATTTTGTTCTTTTCTGAAATAAAACAGGATACTGTTCAGTCTTTCAGTGTTTTTTTTAATATTCCATCACATGTCCCATTAATAAATAGTTCCATCTGCATTCCTCACGCCATCTGGAATCATTTCGGTGTGATTCCTGTGTGGCCTGTAAGAGGCCACTTAATGAACTTCAAGCTAATACGATATCCGAACGACTCTAAGGATGGAAAGCTGTCCAGAAACGGCGGGTAACTTTTATAGCTCTCCTTGATGTCTGTCTTTCTAAGCAAGGCACGTCAGTTCGGAAGTCCCAACGTGCTTGTTCCTCTACACGCTTTCCAGGAGGCTCAGCTAGCGTGACGGCTTGCTCGTGTGTATAATCCCTCTGTACACACTATTTGATGGGATGTTCATTAGCAGGCTGTGTAGTGACCATCTGTAGACACACATACAGACTCATTACCCTCACCCAT
Organism: Plotosus lineatus; assembly: GCA_024760905.1. Lineage (NCBI taxonomy): Eukaryota > Metazoa > Chordata > Actinopteri > Siluriformes > Plotosidae > Plotosus > Plotosus lineatus. The sequence continues at coordinate 8,212,487 of CM045736.1, read as the reverse complement.
GCTTCTGTAATCCTCGGAGACTGTGTTCTCTAATTAACTCCAGTACATGCTTTAATAGTGCTGGGAGTTTTCTGATAAGGAAGGTAATTGAAAGGCGAGATCCAGAGCAGGGGTGTGAAGAGGACCGTTTAGAGCAGTGGTATTTTTGGGTATATTTACAGAGCATATTGTGTGTGTGTGTGTGTGTGTGTGTGTGTGTTATGTGCTCTTCATACATAAGTATCTTAGATGTTTGACCTTGAACAGCACTAGACAGATGTGCATCATGGAATCTAGTGAAAAAATATGTATTCCACATTTTTTTTTTGTTTGTCGAACAAAGGGGAATGAACACAAATGCTTTTTTTTTGTTAAACCCCCCCCTGCAAACATTAATCTGAGTTGTACACATTTTTCATGCCACTCTTGGCCTCCAAAACTGATGTGTTGAACTTATTTAAAAAACGAAATTTCAAAGAAAATGACCATGAATTTGTCAAATAATAATAATAATATCACAGAATTGTACAACCCAAAAGATGTTCTGACAAAACAAAAGTCTTTTCAAAATAGGATTGGCCCTGTGATGGTCAAGTGAAATGTTGAGGGTTTACTCCGCCTAACCCAAAGACTTGCTGAAATTGGCTCCAGCGTACTTGTATTAAAAATAGGATTAAAAAGTAAAATCGGCAAAAATTAAATGACAGCAAGTGTTCAAAACTGCACCACTAGTCAACCCTCTGAAAATATTCGTCTACGACAGCCCTCATTCCCAAAATATTAGGCAGTGTGTTACATGGAACTGAAAACAATGCGATTTAATATAAAATGAACACAGGTTTTATTCACAGCAGAACATTCATTCGTTTTTTCTTAGCCGTTTAAACCTAATTAGGTTCACGGGGAGGCTGGCAGGCCTGTGTCGGCCGACTCTGGCGAGGGTGGGGTACACCCTGGACAGCTTGCCAGGCTATCGCAATGCTAACACTCACACACATGGGAGATTTGGAAGCACCAGTTAGCCCACTGTGCATGTTCTTTGAACTGTAGGAAGAAACCGGAGTACCCGGAGGAAACCCATGCAGGCACAGGGAGAAATGGAAACTCCAGACAAAAATGCCCGAGCAGGGACTTGAACCCATGACCTTCTTGCTGGGAGACAGATGTGCTAATCATTACATCACCATGGCGCTCAATAGAAAACATATCAAATGTTTACAGTGTGACATTTTACTATTTCATTAAAAAAGTATGAGCTTATTTTGTATTAAAAGGATTCCATTCATTTACCAGGCAGATAAAATAAACACATGTTTACATATAAACACATCATGTACAGTGTCACCCCATGGCAATAAAATGGAATCATCCACAATGACTTTCTGAAGCTGTTTGCTTACTCCTGGACATAAGTTAATGATCCCTGGACCGGGCACCATGAGCTTACTAAACATTGCCATCTTTTTTTTTTATTTTTTTTATTTCTCTTGAAATATTATTCCTTCTCCTGTTTTTTAACACTTGATCGTGAACTTTCCCACTTTATCGGAATCGGTGTTGCCAAGTTATGCCGAGTGCACAAGATCGTTCTTCAGGTCACTCAGTCTTGTTTTGTTTTTATTATGAAGAGAAGCAGAACCAAAACAAGATATAAACCGGGTGAATAAGAGATACTAAGCCCACGAGCTTGGCTGGGGTGAGCTTCTATGGCAATCCTTTGTATTCAGCAAAAATGAACTGACCAAACACATCGGATATTCATGAGGGAATGAGCGCCTTTAATGGCAGCAAAATGTCTCTAAAATGTTGAGACGGAGCCAGCAAAAGGCTAGAAAAATCAAGTTGTATGAAGAGGTGTCCGAGCACAATGTGTTGCAGCTTTCAGATTTGCCTTTTAGGGTTTTGTGGTCAAGATGGACTTTATCAATATATAGCACACACATATAAAACAACCTAACAATACGGAAATGATTGGTTTGTTTGATAAAAGCATTGTGCGACCCCAGGGTGCTGACTTGAATGCAATATTTTTCTTTTCTGTTATAAATGTGAAGAAGAAGACAGCTTTTTTTTATTATTAAGAGATAAGATAAACATCTTTTTCACACTGCTGGCATAACCAGTGGTGGCCTCGGTATACATTTCTATTCACATTCGCACCATTTAAAGTTTTATTCCATGCCCCGGGTGGACTCCATACCTCTAAATGTAACCTTTCAGATCTCCGATCAGTGAGATATTCATATGGCAGGCGGGTGTAAGGTGAGATTGTCAGTGGTGTATCTGTCCCATGACCAGCAGTATTGACATTATCCCTTCAAGAGCTTCTTTAATCCTCAGTGGTTCAGAGTGGTGTCTCTTATCTTCGTGATGCACAAAGACCTCTCTCCTCGGCTTATTTAAAGCAAGACCGTCACGGACATCTCTGAACTAGAGGGAGGGAGGGAGGGAGGAATGTGTGTTTGTCTGTCAACCTGTAGATGAGTCTGGGGTAAATGGAATTTTCCACAGCAGAGCACAGAGGTTAAGGCAAAGTAGTTATGTGAGTGTCAGCTAGTTTGATCTCTTTATAACTTCTGGTGCTGGGAAGTCAGAAGGCGCTGAAAATTCCAATCAAACATTAAATTTTGAACAAAGTTTGTGTTTTGAGATTAAAAATGTTGGGACAAGATATCACCACAAGGAAAGGACAGGCATACTCATTAGCTCTAGATGACAAAATGCCTTTTCAAAGGAGAAATGGAGTTATTATAACTTTGTGTAATTTAAATGAAATGTCTCCCCTTAGTGGGCAGTGGAAAAACATCTCTCACCCCCTCCCATGTTAATGTCAGGTTTGTTCAAAATGATCCCATGCACAGATGATTTCTAAAATTTGGCAGGTTTTTTACAGGCCCATGTCCCATCCCTGTACCAGCTTTGGTCAAAATCAGTTTCGTAGTTTTTGCATATTCCTTGCGAAAAATCAAACAAACAGAAACCGATGAAGACGTGACCTATCCCGCAAAGTGGAAAACGTAATTACACCAATGCAAGGTACTTGAAAGGATTGTAAGGTGTGTATGTGTTTGTAATTTGAAGTTGTTTCACTGAGTTAAGTTTTCAGTCAGAAGATTTTGTGTGTGTGTGTGTGTGTGTGTGTGTGTGTGTGCGTGTGTGTGTGTGTGTGTTTGATTGAGTTGTCGACGCTCTACTGCCACTGCAGCCTCCTTGAATGCTGTCTCACATCTTCTGTTTTGACGAAGCCATTGGATCGATATCTTGCTGCACTCCCGAACACCTGCTTCCTAATGAGAGGAGAAAAGAGAAGAGATAGATGGTGAGAGTAAGAGAGAAACACAAATTTACTGCTGATTATCGATTTTTATCCAGAAGTCCCTCAGTTTTCTCTGAATACAATCAAGCCGTGTAAAATCCATTCATTCATTCATTTTCTGAATCGCTTAATCCTAATTATGGTTGCAGGGAGACTCGTGCCCATCCATGTGGAGTCTGGATAGCTCGTCATGCCATCGCAGTGCTACTCTGAAATATTTGAGGTGAGGGTCCTTGTTCTTTGACCCTGAACTGAATGGAAATAAATATTATGTATATTTAAAATTGCTTTATCTTTCACGAATTATTCAAAATCAAAAACAGATGGGACAGAAATTAGCCAATTTGGGAGGTAAGAGAGAGAGAGAGAGAGAGAGAGAGAGAGAGGTAATGTGAGGTGGCTAGTTATGTCTGGGATACCGAAATAATGTGGGGTCGCCAGTAGGGGTGGGATAGAAGAATAATGTAAGGTGGCCAATAGGGGATGGGCTACACTAATAATGTGGTGTGGCCAGAATGGGATACAAATTTTATATGCGGGTCTGATCACGAAACTGGCACGTTTTCTAACGACCCAACTTCAAACTCGTATAAATATTTCCATGTCTATGTTTGTTAATCAAGGCATCAAGATCTTTGGTACCTGCCTGGGAAATAAAATCATATCAAAATATGTTCACATGGTGAACACAGTTTCTGGAATAATTCAAATACAGTACTTCCTAGTTTACACCTTTTTCACACTCAATTTTGTGACAATGGAAAGACCTCATTATTTTCACGCCGTGCTGAGCCTCTGTGAAAGTCTCCACATGTCCAATTACCCCATGAATCGGAGCACAGGTGAACCACAGAATTTGCATGTGTGTGGCAAAATAGGTAAATAAGCACCAGACTTAAAACGGGGTCGATGATATACGTAACTTTTCCTATCCATGTTACACAGTGTATCTTGTGCTGCCACCAATCATTGATGGATGGGCAGAAACCCACTGATGGCTATGCAGCTACACTTGACGAAAATCAGCAGTGGTTCTTTTATAGTCTCTCACCATAGACAGTGAGAGACATGGCCGGTCTTTGAGAACCCAGTCAGTTGCACACTTGGGGGTGGGGGGTGGTGGTGTTTAAATTCATGTTCATTATCTTTAATTCATGTCTGATTTTTGTCTTTTTAAATCAAGTCTGCTGCTCTTTTCTATCTTCGTGAGTTTGCTTTGACATTTCTGAAGATGGAAACTACATCAGCCTAGTGCATTACATAGGCAAAAATGACTCTTGTTATTCCTGTTAATTTGCTTGACATTAAGAAATCCATGTCTATCCCAAAATGATCGGTAAATAGATATGGGCAAGAGTACAAAAGATATACACATGCATGAAAAATACAGAGGAATTCAACAGATAATACAGAACCTTACATAAGAAGTCACCCAATTGTGCAACCTGATTTAGTTTCGTTATAAAATCCATGAATTGTTCTGTATATGTATTCTCGCGTACTGTATGCATCTTCAAATGGTTGACGTACCGTATTTTGCAGACTATAAGGCACACTGGATTATAAGGCGCATTAGGTGAAACAAAAGTCAGATAAATCAAACTTGATTCAACTCCTACAATAACTCTCATCATTGTTCAGTTATAATAATACAAAACAATAAACTCACTTTTTCAGTTCATTCCTCTTCCACAAATCCATCAAATTTTTCATCTTCAGTGTCCAAGTTTAACAGTTGCGTGAGTTGGAAATAAACCCTGCAGCCCTCTAACTTACGACCTGTTGACACCAATATCTACTGGTTGGTGTTCTTCGATTAATCCACTGGAATGATGGTAAGCTCTGGATTAGTTTACCTCACTTGGGTTTTGACGGTATCAGTGAGATGGGCACACATGGGGTCACAGATCATTAGAGACAGAGATTTGGTTGAAAAAGTCTTCCGGTCTCTTGACGTAAACTTCTCTCAGCCACTCACGTATTATTCAGCAAGTCACCTAAGCACGGTAGCTGGAATGGTCCAACAATCCATGAAGTGGTGCGGTTTCATCAACACATAAGGCGCACCGGATTGTAAGGCACATGTCAATTTTTGAGAAAATTAAAGGATTTTAAGTGCGTCTTATAGTCCGAAAAATACGGTACATCTTCTGGGAACAGTATTATTCACTTTTATTTGGTATAGCGTAGGCCTCCGTCAGTCCCGAAGGACTATGGCTGCGCTCTGGCCAGTATCCCGACTGGTGATACTCCCCAGTGCACAGAGCCTGGGTAGGAAGTAATGAGGGACAGGCTGTTACCCAAGCAGCAAGTCCCCCCCTGTCTCGGCACCACCGGAAGGATCCAATGGAAAGGCAAGTGCCGATACGACTAGGTTCCAGTGCCGCTGCAGGAGAGAAACTACGGTCAATTTAGAACGGCCAATTAACCTACAGTGCACGTCTTTGGATTGCGGGGGAAACCGGAGCACCCGGAGGAAACCCGCACAAGCACGGGGAGAACATTCAAACTCCACACGGAAACGCCCAGGCCTGGAATCGAACCCGGGCCTTCTTGCTGTGAGGCGGACGTGCTAACCACTACGCCACCGTGCCGCCATTGTATTTGGTATATTTACACAATAACTGAAACATAAGGTGGTGGCATGGTTACATCCACCTCACAGAAAGAAGGGTTCTTGGGTTCTAGTGCAAAGGCATTTCTGTGAGTGTTCGTTTACAATGACGATCTGTTCTCAAGATGATAATACAAGGTTTCTGAGCCATTGCTGCCTTTAGCATCAGTGATCTATGACTTTTATAACACAATTAGTCACTGCCAACCCTGTAATTGTTGTATTACATGTATACCTGGTTGATGTTTCTCCTTTTTTTCTTCTTCCTTTTTTCTCCTGCAAATTTAAGACACTCGGGATCATTAAATAAACAGAAGAAGGTGTTGGCGTCATGCAGCTTCATCACTTTGTGATTTCAAGCTCTTTTACTTTGTAATGGCTTCCGCTGCAAATTTACCAACCTTGAAGAAAAGGTATTCAAACACACATTGCGGGAGAGTTTTATAGCTGAGCTCCCCGCACATGTATCCTGAATAGGAAATATATGCATGAAAAAAATAAAATAAAATTAGTGTTCAGGTAGCCTTCGAAATCCTCGCTTGCATTTGAGTGAAATCGTTTGTCAACAAAAGTAAACCAACTCAATACAAATTCATGTTGTCCCCATTATACTTTATGCACACCGTTATAGAAAGCTCTGCTTTAAGGCTACCCCTAAATATATTTTATACTGTAATGAATTTTCTCGTATATGGTTTGTACATTGATGGTTCCACCCAAATGGGGATGGGTTTCTGGTTCCTCGCAAGGTTTTTTCCTCGCGTCAACTGAGGGAGTTTCTCCATGCCAAAGTCACTGTGGGTGATGCTCATGCGGGATGTGTCGGGGTTGTAGACAACATGTAACTCCTTTGTACTTGTTAAATTTTAACTTTTACTGTGTAAGGTGGGCAGTGTTGGCCCGGTGGTAAGGTGCTGGATTGCGATCCTTAGGTTGGGAGTTCAAGCCCCAGTGTCAACGGTTGTCACCGCTGTCCCCCCAGTGCAGCTAACTGGGTTATCAAAGGCTGACCATGTCTCTCACTATCTATGGTTTGAGATGTGTAAAAGAACCATTGCTGACTTTCAACAGGAGTAGCTGCGTAGCCGTCAGCGTGTTTCCAACCTGTGATAGCCTGGTGAGCCGTCCACGGTGTACTCTCCCCTCGCCCAGAGTTGGCTGAAATGGGCACCAGCCTCATTAAGATTAATTGGTTCAGAAAACGAACGAAAACATGAATGAATTACTGTGTAAAGTTACTTTGCGACAATGTCAATTGTAAAAGCGCTATACAAATAAAATTGAATTGAATTTTTATTTTTATTCATGTCAGTGCCTTGGCAGGGTCATCACCAAATAAAGTAAAACTCAGTGCAGAACCAATACTAACTTATCTTTTCTTCATGTTTACCACATTCTGCTCAGCATTTGTCTTGCTATGCTCAAAGCAACACATATGTACACACACACACACACACACACACACAAATGTTCAACTCCCTGCTCAGGGCTCAGGGATCAGGTGGGCAGTGTTAATCATTACTTCTGCAAAAATTTTTTTCTCTAGATCTGTCCTAAATCGTGTGTGTGTGTGTGTGTGTGTGAGAGAGAGAGATTAAGTCCTATCGCAGTAGCCTTTATTTATAACTATCATCAGAATATGCAGGAATGCTGCACTCTGATTGGCTGTTATCAGGGGATTATTCCAAGTGGATATTGCTTGAATCAGAATGACTGACACTTGAGGTTTAAGTGCCGTGCCGTGATTATTTTCACATTTCAAAATAAAAATGTCACTTTAGTTTGTTTTTGTCTTGTGTTTCTGTGTACATCTGCTATAACTTTGAATGGAAATGCAAACACACCATGATGGAGTGCGGTTCGCTTTTATTCCCGTTTAGTCTGATGAAACTTTGAATGGACTTGAAAATACGTCATTACTTACACAGTGCTTAAGTTCTGATTGGACCATGCAGAGGTCATATGACTTTCCAGTTTCATTGGAAAAATAACTGTTCAAATTTGTTTTAGATTTGCCTTTTTATGCTCCCGTGTAGTATACGTCACAACGCTCCATCTCTGGGAATAATCACTGACATCCACCTTTCCTTTGGTGAGTCATTGTTAATTCTGCTCTAATAATTTCTTCTAGCTCTTATTAGCCTGCTCAACTTCTTCTGTGCAACAAATATGTTCATACAATCGAAGGTATTAGAGAATAAAAGGCTTTATTTCTCAAATAAATCAGCATAATGGTGTTGAAATGCACTGATACTGAGGGGGGTTAGTGGAAGGGATTGATTTTCTTTTACAGTGAGGGGTGCCTGGTTACAAATAGCTGTGAAACCCCTGGGTTATAGGGTATGTTTTTATTTGTTCCATGATAGATATGTGAAATCGAATAGTAGGCAATTACCAGAGCCGCAGTCAACACGGGCTTTCATTCTCCTGCTCACAAAACAAATAAGAACAAAGAATAGTCACCTAAACTATCCTCCGAGTCAAGAAGACTTGAAATAGAGTCATAGATTTCTCTCTCTCTCTCTCTCTCTCTCTCCAGTCTTATCTTCCGTTGTGTCCTTGCTCCCAATGGCTGCCTGCCTAATGAGGATTGGTGCTGTTTTAAACATGAAATTGGAATCCCAGCTGAGAGCAATCGATATGCTTCCATTATCTCTCCATGTAATGATGCGGCCTCTTTTCCTCATTCCTCCCCTTCACGCACACGTACACACATCTCTTGTCTCAGCACATTCTCTGATTTTTGATATTACCAGATAGAAAGTTTAGGAAGCATTGTCACCCTGGGGTATCTCTGTGTGCTCACCCCACAGATTACCGCCACATCAGATCAGGGATTTAGACTTCATTCTATGCACTTCTATGGTCGCATTGGCAAGGACGTCTCAATTCGGTTTCGGGGATGATCCCAATCAAATTTTAGATCTTGGAATTTTTGAAATGATTTTTTAACATTGTGAACCTGGAGGTTTTTTTCTTTTGAACATGTGGTATGACAGCAAGCCCAGCAGGGGGTGCTGCGTACTTAGTTTTATTTGAGATTTTTACCTTGGTGAAGGTTTGCCATTCTTGAGGGCTCATTGAATTTTTATGCCGCTTAATCCCAATTTGGGTCAAGGGGGAGGCTGGCAACCATCTCAACCGACTCTGGGCGAGGGCTCAACAGGCCAATCCAGGGCCAGCACTCACACAACCATTCACATTCACTCTCACGTTTCGAACAGCCAGTTAGCCTACTGTGCATGTTTTTGGACTGAGGGAGAAAACTTGAGTACCCAGAGGAAACCCACAGATGCACGACGAGAACATGCAGACTCCACACAGAAGGACCCGAGCTGATAAGACGTATCCAGGCCTTCTTGCTGTCATGCCGACCTGTCAAACACTACACCGCCATGCTGCCCCTTGCTGAGTGCTGTGGTTTCTTATTCCTTTAATATGCTGTTTATTTTTTTAAACTTTTTAATACTCAGAAAATTAAAAAGTAATATTCTCAAATATCACCAGATCGATATGTTTCAACTAAGTGGTTTATACTAGCTGAGTCTTATATACAGTAGACAGGGTACCTCGATATATTAGACACCCTTGCCATGGGGGCAGTATGGAGGTGCAGTGGTGAGCACATTTTCCTCACAGTTAGAAGGTTCTGGGTTCAAGTCCCAGGCTAGGGTTGTTTTTGTTTGGAGTTTGCGTATTCTCCCTGTGTGTTCGTGGGGTTTCCTCTCACAATCCAAAAACACGGCCAGTAGGTTAAGCGGCTGTTCCAAATCACCTCTAGTTGTGGGTGTGAGTATCAAAATGGTTATATGTTGGCCCTGTGAAGATCTGACGAGCTGTTCAGGGTAAACCCCACCTTTGCCCTGAGTCTGCAGAGATGGGAATCAGCCTCCCTTGTGATGCTAATTAGGATTAAGTGGCTTCGAAAATGAATGAACGTATAGCATAGCTGTGGCTCAGAGGGCAGTAGTGATGTCATGCAAGGAGAACTCGGGTATTGTCGGTGTTCCAGCTCACCCACAACCTGTTCAGTTTGGTTGAGAATACAGTAATCCCCCTTATTTCGTGGTTAATGGGGACCAGCCCCCTCCGCGAAATGCAAAAAAAACCACGAAATGACTTCTTAAGTCAATGTCACTTCTAAAGGAAGGACGCCCACCCACCTATATATTATTTAAAATTTATACAGACGCTCCCCGACTTAAGTTTTTAATTGTTCCGAACGGAAGTTGAAAGTGAAGGTAAGTTGTTACAGTGACGTATGACGTATGAAGTGTGACGTATGACTCTCATACTGTACTATACATCCATAAATACCATTACTGTATCTCTTAAAGCACCCCTAAATCAATTATTATAAACATTACATTATAAAATAATATCAAATAATATCAACATTAATTTCAAATAAGTCACTTATTTATACCGAGTCACTTTACATGAAGCTTAAAACAGTCAATCAACGCTTACAATATGTGAGGCGCTCAATACCGAAAGTAGTGTACTTGCGAAAGTAGTGTACTTGCTGTGGGTTATACAGACTTCCGGTCTTTCAAGTGCACAAGGGTGCCGTTGAACTCGTTTAGAACACAGCCTGCACTGATGCAGTCTCCCAGCAAAGCGGAGAGTTCTTTCTTTTGTGTAAATAAGTAAACTTTATTCAAGAGATGCATACAAAGAACAAGTACAATTCTGAATGAATATTAATATAAAAATAAGTATACACTCTTAGGATTCTGCTAAAAGATAATAAATATAAAGATTGTGCCAATCCGAGCAGATAGTTAATTCATCTCTGTGTATGAAACTTGCACCCATGCTTGTAAGATGCATCAAAGATCACAGAGACAACGTCTTAACACAAGGTTAACATGCTATATAACTGATATATATATATATATATATATATATATATATATATATATATATATATATATATACACATATATACACACTCAGTCTGTAGTTTGTAAACAATGAATGCAGCGTCATTACTTCAGCGTACTACATAGGTAGGTCTAAACTCAAAATTTGACTTTTTTTTTTTTGGAAAAAAAACAAAACGGATGAACGTAAGTCGGGGAGTGTCTGTATATAAGTTAATTTTAAAGTGTTCTATACATGTTAATGTCATACATGAAATGTGTATGAATATATAAATAAATTATAATATATATAAATATATTAAATTATAATATATATAAATAAATAAATTACCTTACAATGACAATAAATATATATAAATACTGTATAACAAACCTTATAAATAACAAATCCACGACCACTTGAAGGAGTAGAATCACTGGTGGCACTGGTGCTTGGTTGGGGCTCGTCAGCCCCTCCAGAGCCTTTGCTTTAGTACGTATCATGTTTGTGTCCAAACTCACATTATTTTTATGGCAGTCCGTAATCCACAACGATAAGGTATTTTCCATTTTTACAAATGTTATGGTCTGTGCTAGTTGGCACCATTTAACTCTCTTCCTCTCTCTCTATATAAATTGCATGCGCTGGTGAGGAGCGTGGCTGTTACCCGCAGGCAAAATCCAGAGAGCGCACCTGAATTCACTCAGCCATCAGCTATAAAGAGCTCCGTGCTCGACCAGTTTCCGTGTTGATACTCCCAGTGATTTTGGTGTTTGTTTTTCGCTCACCACTATGGTGAACCTGATTTTTCCCGCACCCCAGTGCTTCCCCTGAGCTCAATAAAAGTCATGAAGGCGGAAAGGTGTGTTGGATGCTGGGAAACATAATCTCGACCAATCAGCTTGCTGGATTCACAGCCAATCAAACAACACTCAAGTTAAGCAGGAGAACAGAGCATGTTGGATAGCGTAGTTGAATATAGATGTAGTGCCCTGTGAATTTTCAATAATCTTTAATTTTTTTAATTTTCTGATGAGAAATCCCACAATATTGCAGGAACGCGAAGTAGGAAACGTGAAGTGGCGGGGGATTACGATATTCATTTTGCCCAGTCACTGATATCCACAGAGCATGAGGAGAATAATTGTGAAATAGACTGTACCATCCATTCATTTGCTGAGCGGGGACACGTGGAAGCTGGCGCCTTTGCCGACAGTCCATCATAGGGCCAAGACACACACACACACACACACACACACACACACACACACAAAAACAACCATTCACACTTACTATACACATAGTGGTGATTTTGAACAGCCAAACAGCCTAATGTGCATGACTTTGGATTGAAGAAGGAAACCAGAGTACCCCGAGGAATCACACCTAAGCACATGGAGAGCAACAGCACATCCTACACAGAAACAACCCTTGCTGAACCACAGACTTTTTTGCTGTGAAGCGGACATCCTACCCACTATATCCGACCAACCAGGCACTGGAAATCATACAATGCTATACACAGTAAATCATCTTTCAGTTTTTTATTATTTTGCAGCTCAGATAAATGACTAAAAGGCACAGTAATGTCAACAGACATTCAGTAAAAAGGCAGTGTTTGTGCATAGTTCAGTTCGGATCTGCTCATTAGAACAGAGGCATGTGTTCCTCATGCGTTCCAGTTGGCACCATAAATTGCTGTTCTCTGTGAACAAGTGGTCATAAGGGGGCATGAAAGAGACCCAGAAGCAAGCATGGCTGCCTCCCAGCCAAAGGGTGCCAGCCTCTTACGTACATGTTTTGCTCTGATGAACTACTTCATGATCACATGATGCTATTCTGGCAAAAGAAGCTGGCGCTCTGCCACAGAACAGGGCACATGATGGAGAGACTCAGTTAATTACCTCATATTTTTGTGGAGGCAGAATCAAAAACAAATGGTCCAATTCCATCCTCATTTACTCATTTCTAAGTAATTGTGTAAATATGTTAGATCGTATTCTTTTCGTTCTTTCTTTCTTTTTTTTTTTTGCTGGACTGATCAAGGTCATGAATTTGAGGATGTAATCTGTGCTGGTACATTACACAAAGGGTGTGTGGTTCTGCTCCAATTCATGAGGCGCAGAAGAGCAACCCACAGAGGTTTTGATCTCAAAATGTTGTCATGGTAATTGCTAAATAGAGGTTTAGTCTGAGGTGATAATGACTCTCCCTGAATTACTGCAAACACTACCCCATCCGCTGTGAGAGCCTGACACAGCCAGATTTATAACGAGAAAAAAAGAAGCAGCTTTGGAAAGCCGATCAAAATATTTAAAACATATTATATATATATATATATATATATATATATATATATATATATATATATATATATATTTATATATAAATTAGGGGCACGGGGAGGCTGGCGCCCATCTCAGCCGACTCTGGGTGACGGCAGGGTACACTCCCCGACAGCAAGCCAGGCCATCGCAGGGCCAAACACACATACAACTGTTCACACTCACACTTCAGGGGTGATTTGGAAAAGCTGGTTTGCCTACAGTGAGTGTTTTTGGACAGTAGGAGGAAACCGGAGTACCCAGGGGAAACCGACGCAGGCACAAGAACAACATGCAAACTCCACACAGAACCACCCGAGCCACGGACTCAAATCCAGGCCTTGGGGCTGTGATGCGGCGCTGCTAAACATCATGTCACCATGCCGCCACATCTCAAAATAATCACAAATAATAATAACCAAATGTCATGTAAGGCAAGCTGTCATTTACTATTTATAGATTTGTCAAGGTTTGTTGGAGATTGCAAAAGTAAAATAAAATGTAATGCTTGTAAAGTCAGCTGACAATCAGAACGGAAGGAATGATCATGGTTATCCCATCAGTGGACTTCCAGTCGTGATGGCATGAAGAAACAATTCGAGCTCAAATAGTGATCGAGTGGTTCAGATCGGGCTGATCCAAAGGTTGTCACTGTCCCCCCGGTGCAGCTAACTGGGTTATCAAAGGCCGGCCATGTGTCTCACTGTCTATGGTGTGAGGTTCATGTAAAAGAACCATTGCTGACTTTCAAGAAGAGTAGCTGCATATCTGTCAGCCTATTTCTGCCCTGCGATGGCCTGGCGAGCTGTCCAGGATGTACTCTGCCCTCTCTCGGGATTCAGCTGGTATGGGCGCCAGCCTCCCGGTGACCCTAATTAGGATTAAGCGGTTACAGAAAATGAACAGAAATGGTTCAGATCGCATGAGGAATCGTGTTCACATCTGGATTGGCATCGCAGAGTCCTGATCTTAATCCCAATGAAAGTGTATGTGATATTTCCTGATGAAGACGTTTACACAGTTGTCTGGTTCTCCGATCCTCAACACGAAGAGATGGCGAAAGATTAATACAACTCTGGACTTGAATAAAAATTCTAACTGCATCAGTTTGTTAAAGCCGCAGTGAATTCATGCTGTAATCAAAGGAAAAGGTCCTTCGACACGATAATAGGGGACACAGATTTATTTATTTATTTATTTATTTTTTGGCAAGGCAATGTATTCAGTCTCTGTATCTCATTCTCAATCATTTTTACTCATTTTTGAAACCGCTTAGTCCCTCGAAGGTCGTTGGAAAGTTGGAGCCTATCTCAGCTCAGACTGTTTGAAGGCACGAGATCATCGGAGCGCCAACAGATGCTCGCACCCAGCCATTCACACTCATGAATAAGATTCATATATGGAACAGCCAATTAGCCTGATGCGCCTGTTTTGGGGCCGTTGGAGGAATCATAAAACGCAAAGCTACATAATTAACTTGTAAACAACAGTCACCCTGAAAGGCGATTATGGTTCCACATAGAGGAAACCCGAAGTAATAACCACCGGAAATATTCCAGGCGTCCTGAATGCCTCTTCCCAAAAATCTAAAAGAAGTGCGAACCCCAACATGCTTCCGGTGCCACTATCACCACCTGGGACATTATCTCGATTGAAATTTCAGAGAGTTCCCATGTACACACCCTACAGCTTGACATCTGTTCTAGCTTGGTATTAAGTACCTGCATTCCAGCCAAGAACATTGAATCTAGTGTATGCAGTATTCATCATGTTGGAAGTAGGGCTGCAACTAACGATTATTTTAATAAACGATGAATCGTTCGATTATTTTTTTGATTAATTTATTAATCGGAAAGTGCACAACCATTTTTAAATTTCCATTTCTATATTCAAAAATAAACCATTTGTTTTCAAATTGCCATCCATATGTGAGTAACTAAGTGTATATCTCCTATATTCATTAGTTAATTTTGTGAGAGGTAATTAATTATACTAGTCTTTCTCAAAAAATTAGCATATTGTGATAAAGTTCATTATTTTCTGTAATGTACTCAGAAAAATTAAACTTTCATATATTTTAGATTCATTGCACACCGACTGAAATATTTCAGGTCTTTTATTGTTTTAATACTGATGATTTTGGCATACAGCTCATGAAAACCCAAAATTCCTATCTCAAAAAATGAGCATATTTCATCCGACCAATAAAAAAAAAAGAAGAAGTGTTTTTAATACAAAAAAGTCAACCTTCAAATAATTATGTTGAGTTATGCACGCAATACTTGGTCAGGAATCCTTTTGCAGAAATGACTGCTTCAATGCGGCGTGGCATGGAGGCAATCAGCCTGTGGCACTGCTGAGGTGTTATGGAGGACCAGGATGCTTCGATAGCGGCCTTAAGCTCATCCACAGTGTTGGATCTGGTGTCTCTCAACTTTCTCTTCACAATATCCCACAGATTCTCTATGGGCTTCAGGTCAGGAGAGTTGGCAGGCCAATTGAGCACAGTAATAGCATGGTCAGTAAACCATTTAGCAGTGGTTTTGGCACTGTGAACAGGTGCCAGGTCGTGCTGAAAAATGAAAATCTTCATCTCCATAAAGCTTTTCAGCAGATGGAAGCATGAAGTGCTCCAAAATCTCCTGATAGCGAGCTGCATTGACCCTGCCCTTGATAAAACACAGTGGACCAACACCAGCAGCTGACATGGCACCCCAGACCATCACTGACTGTGGCTACTTGACACTGGACTTCAGGTATTTTGGCATTTCCTTCTCCCCAGTCTTCCTCCAGACTCTGGCACCTTGATTTCCGAATGACATGCAAAATTTACTTTCATCTGAAAAAAGTACTTTGGACCACTGAGCAACAGTCCAGTGCTGCTTCTCTGTAGTCCAGGTCAGGCGCTTCTGCCGCTGTTTCTGGTTCAAAAGTGGCTTGACCTGGGGAATGTGGCACCTGTAGCCCAGTCCACTGCTTCCACAGGTCCTCCAAGATCTGGAATCGGCCCTTCTCCACAATCTTCCTCAGGGTCCGGCCACCTCTTCTGGTTGTGCAGCGTTTTCTGCCACACGTTTTCCTTCCCACAGACGTCCCACCGAGGTGCCTTGATACAGCACTCTGGGAACAGCCTATTCGCTCAGAGATTTCTTTCTGTGTCTTACCCTCTTGCTTGAGGATGTCAGTGATGGCCTTCTGCACAGCAGTCAGGTTGGCAGTCTTACCTATGATTGCGGTTTTGAGTAATGAACCAGGCTGGGAGTTTTTAAAAGCCTCAGGAATCTTTTGCAGGTGTTTAGAGTTAATTGGTTGATTCAGATGATTAGGTTAAGAGCTCGTTTAGACTACCTGAACATGATATGCTAATTTTTTGAGATAGGAATTTTGGGTTTTCATGAGCTGTATGCCAAAATCATCAGAATTAAAACAATAAAAGACCTGAAATATTTCAGTTTGTGTGTAATGAATCTAAAATATATGAAAGTTTAATTTTTATGAGTATATTACAGAAAATAATGAACTTTATCACAATATGTGAATTTTTAAAGAAGGACAAGTAGTTCAACATATTCATATAAATCATCTTTTCTTCTTTTCTTTTCGGCTGTTCCCTTCAGGGGTCGCCACAGCAAATCATCTGCCTCCATCTCACCTTGTCCGCTGCATCTTTTTCTCTAACTCCAACGACCTTCATGTCTTCCTTCACCACATCCATAAATCTCTTCTTTGGTGTTCCTCTCGGCCTTCTGCCTGGTAGTTCCAACCTCAACATCCTACTGCCAATATATTCACTATCCCTCCTCTGTACATGTCCAAACCATCTCAATCTATCCTCTCTGACTTTGTTTCCAAAACATCTTTCATGGGCTGTCCCTCTGATGTACTCATTTCTGATCCTATCCATCCTCGTTACTCCCAAAGAGAACCTCAACATTTTCATCTCTGCTCCTTCCAGCTCTGCCTCCTGCCTTTTCCTCAGCCCCACTGTTTCTAAACCATACAACATCGCTGGCCTCATCATCGTCTTGTACACTTTTCCCTTCATTCTTGCTGACACTCTCCTATCGCACATCACACCGGACACTTTTCTCCAACCATTCCAACATGCCTGCACACACTTCTTCACCTCTTTTCCACACTCTCCATTGCTCTGGATTGTTGAGTACTTAAAATCCTCCACCTTCGTTATCTCTGCTCCCTGTAACATCACCGTTCCTCCTGGGTTCTTCTCATTCACACACATGTATTCTGATTTACTGAAGCTAACCTTCATTCCTCTCCTTTCCAGGGCATACCTCCACCTCTCTAGATTTTCCTGCACTTGTTCTCTGCTCTCACTGCAGATCACAATGTCATCTGCAAACATCATAGTCCATGGAGATTCTTGTCTAACCTCGTCTGTCAGCCTGTCCATCACCATCGGAAACAAGAAGGGGCTCAGAGCTGACCCTTGATGCAGTCCCACCTCCACCTTGAATTCTTCAGTCACGCCGACAGCACACCTCACCACTGCCTTACATCTCTCATACATGTCCTGCACCACTCTAACATACTTCTCTTTCCCCTCCAGACTTCCTCATGCAATACCACAGTTGTTCTCTTGGCACCCTGTCATATGCTTTCTCCAGATCCACAAAGGCACAATGCAGCTCCCTCTGCCCTTCTCTGTACTTCTCTATTAACATCCTCAAAGCAAACACTGCATCTGTGGTGCACTTTCTTGGCATGAAACCAAACTGTTGTTCACAAATGCTGATCTCTGCCCTTAGTCTAGCTTCCACTATTCTTTCCCATAACTTCATCGTATGGCTCATCAACTTTATCCCTCTGTAGTTGCCACAACTCTGCACATCTACCTTGTTCTTAAAAATGGGCACCAGCACACTTCTCCCCCATTCCTCCGGCATCTGCTCACTCTCTAAGACCTTGTTGAATGTTTTTGTCAGAAAATCTACTGCTACCTCTCCTAGACACTTCCATACCTCCACAGGTATATCATCAGGACCAACTGCCTTTCCACTCTTCATCCTCTTCAGTGCCCTCCTTACTTCACTCTTACTAATCTTTGCTACTTCCTGGTCCTCAACGGTCACCTCCTCAACTCTTTTTTCTCCCTCATTTTCCCCATTCACCAGATCTTCAAAGTACTCTTTCAATCTTCCCAGCACACTTCTGTCATCAGTCAATACATTTCCCTCTCTGTCCTTTATCAATCTAACTTGCTACACGCCCTTCCCAGCTCTATCTCTCTGCTATGCCAACCTGTATAGATCATTTTCTCCCTCCTTACTGTCCAACCTATCATACAAGTCATCATATGCCCTCTGTTTGGCCTTTGACACCACGACTTTCGCCTTATGCTGTGTCTCCCTGTACTCCTGTTTACTCTCTTCGGTCCTCTCAATGTCCCACTTCTTCTTAGCTAATCTCTTCCTTTGTACACACTCCTGCACTTCATCATTCCACCACCAAGTCTCCTTATCTGCTTTCCTTTCAGAGGACACACCAAGTATTCTCCTACCAGTCTGCCTGATCACATTTGCAGTGGTTGTCCAGTCACCTGGAAGCATTCCTGACCACCCAAAGCCTGTTTCAACTCCTCCTTGAAGACAACACGACCCTCTTCCTTTTTAAGCTTCCACCACTTTGTCTTCTGCTCTGCCTTTGCCTTCTTCACCTTCCTCACCATCAGCGTCATCCTGCACACCACTATCCTGTGCTGTTTGGCAACACTCTCACCCACTACTACTTTGCAGTCACTGACTTCCTTCAAACTGCATTGTCTACACCTGTGTGCTCCTACCTCCTCTTTTATAAGTCACCCTATGCTCCTGTCTCTTCTGGAAGAAAGTATTCACCACAGCCATTTCCATCCTTTTTTGCAAAATCGATCAACATCTGTCCTTCTGTGTTCCTGTCCTGGATACCAAACCTGCCCATCACTTCCTCGTCCCCTCTGTTTCCTGCACCAACATGTCTATTGAAGTCTGCACCAATG
>CM045736.1:8155890-8190890 GCA_024760905.1 Plotosus lineatus | reverse complement strand
CTTTTCGGCTTTTTCCCTTTTACTCGGGAGTCGCCACAGCGAACCATTTGATTCGCACGTTTGACTTGGCAGAGGTTTTTAAATCGGATGCCCTTCCTGTCACAACCCTTTTATCAAGGGACATAAACACGCTGACGACTTTGCAGCCTACTCTTTACGAAGGTCAGCAATGGTTCTTTTACATGCCTCTCACCATAGACAGTGAGAGACATGGCCCGCCTTTGATAACCCAGTTAGCCGCACTGGGGGGGGGGACAGTGACAACCCTGTGGAGAATGGGACTCGAACCCCCAACCTTTGGATCAGCGATCCAGCACCCTATACCACTAGACAACCATTGCCCCTCTACTTAATTCTCCTCTCACTAACTTCGTAAATTTAAACACGTTCCTGGCCATGTGTTTTTGTTTATGTTTGTGCTGATTGGTTCAACTTACCATGTGCTAAAGTTGACATTCATGTTGATTGGCTCATTTTACTTGGGAAAATATTTAAAGGAAATGTTTAAAGGGAAAGCACCGGGAGGGAAAAGTAAGGGAAGAAAAAGTCTTTTTTTTTGTAAATTTATGCTGTTCTCTGTTTATTTTCAGCTTTCATGTAAGTAATTTGGTTGATACCACAAAATGAATAATACAAATACCAGTGAAATTCTTTTATTTTTCTTTTATTATTCATGTTTTCCACCTCGATGGTAATAAGCCCTTAGAGTTCCACTCCGCTGGTAACATTTTAATAAGCACCCACCCACGCCCAATTTTTTAAGCGCCCTGGGCGCTTATCACGATACACACACACACCCACCCACCCACACACACACACACACACACAGGGATGTACATGTATATGTGTATATAATATCAATAAGTACATAGTCAACGTGATAAATGCTGATAACAATTTAACATTCAAAAATAAAGCATAAGATGTAAATAAAATATAAATACACACACATACAGACACACACCTCACATGAAAATGTAAGTATTTTTAATGTTTTTTTTTTTTTTTTTGCATAATTGGCCTTGTTTTGCAGCATTTCCCTTAATTTCCCCCTATTTTTCCTGAATTTCCTTATTTTTTTATTTTTCGATTAATATTTTTGAAAAACCTGAGGATGCACTGAAGCCACAGAAAGTGAAGCATGAAGTTGTGAGGGATCAAGTCTATATATATATATATATATATATATATATATATATATATATATATAAGAATCTTCTTCTATAATCACCTGAAGAGAGAGGATGGTTTCACCACCCCTCGAAACAGATCTGTAGTGATAAATGGAGTTTCAATAGAAAGTCTTTGTCCTGTCGTTTTATTTTTATTTTTATTGTTATTTGCTCTACAAAAAAGTATTGAGCACTCTCCTACGGAAGGATCTACTCAGAAAATCCTCTCTCTCTCTCTCTCTCTCTCTCTCTCTCTCTCTATATATATATATATATATATATATATATATATACACATATACATACACACACACACACAATTTTTATTCATTAATTTAATTTTATACATTCTTCTTCTTTCCTTTCGGCTTTCCCCCTTTTTTAGGGGTCTCCACAGCAAATCATCTGCTAGCTTATAATAACGTACCATTTGGTTCTCAAATGCTGACTTCATTTTAGCTAATTTTGTATAAAGCTTAAATATAGTGTTGTTTTGTTCTATACTCCATTAGCATCACCATATTGCTAATCACGAAAGAGGTCTATTGCTTCTATAAATAATACAGCAATTTCTCAGAGCTCAACGTGAGTTTTTAATGCTAATGTAACAATTATTAAATGCTAATGACGAAACATTTCAGTCAAGGTTAAACAACCTCGCCAGAAACATGACAGCAGCCATCTTGACTTGCCGGACCTACTTTAGATCATGTGACAAGCAAACACATTTGTGTCTTACTACTCTGAGCTCATTAGCCACCCAGGCCGGATGCCAAGGTTCATTCTCGGAACAGATATGGCGGTATGAGCCGATTCATTGCATTGTGAACTTTCATCATAAATTATCATGTATTTTATTTTCTATATTTTATTATATTATAATATATATACTGATGGGCCTGTATCCTCTAAGTATGTTTTTCTTTTATGATGCTCCCGCGTCACTGTAGTGCTCCTGTGCCGAGCCATCTCACTTTTACAAAGCCTGCATATGCAACACATTTTCGGGGACGGTGTAGAATTAAAACGCTCCCAAACTTTTGAAGATTTTGGTCAAACCCTTTTTTTTTCCCATCCCAGTGCCACTGGCAGTCGACTGAGCCATGTGTTGTCATGTTTATGGAGATGAAAAATAGTGAGGCGCACGTATGCCATGTCTGTTCAACTCCGTGCTGAGTGATACTCGTCTCTCATGGCTGATTATGCAATAAGCGTGAGACTATTCAACAATGAGATTTGTTGCCAACACTTTTAATAATCGATTTTTATTGATTCGTTGCTGCAGCACTAATTGGAAAATGGTCAGAGAAACCGGTGTTGCTGTTTTTTAAGTTTTGGATTTCAGTATAAATCATTTTAACGTGTTTCAGGTTGGAGATTTATGCTTCATCGACAGTCAGTCCACTGACATCCGAATATCCAGCTCACAGGATGTTGCGACTCAGAAGATTGAGAGTGAAGACCTGGAACACGCCGCCTTGTGGCCACTGACAGACAGCACACGCTTCCCCCTTTTTTTTTTTTTTTTTTTTTAATTTTTGGATGAGATGGAGCTGGATGGACGTGTGAAAAAGTGGAAGGATGACAAAAACAGGGTTTTTCTTTCTTCTATAACCGCCCGACTTTCTTATTTAATTGATCCCCGGGGCCCCCGGCCTGAGTCCTCCAAGAGCCGCGCGCCTTTAATTGGCTCTCGAGCTGAACTCGGGCAAACAATTAATTCACCAAAGGCTCGCGGACAGCCTTTTCTTTAAACACACACACACACACACACACACACACACACACACAAACACAAGTGATATCTACGGATGGTGATGCTTTTTTTCTACTTTCGCAACCTGTTCCATAAAAATTGACATTTCTGGCATCCGGCCTTTCCCCCTCTCTCTCTCTCTCTCTCTCTCTCTCTCACACACACACAGCCGTTACCCAGTCTGCGCGCGCGCGCACACACGCACACAGGCGCGCGCGCGCACACACACGCTCACGCTCTGTCGCCAACAGAGCGCTCACACAGTCGCTCCTCACACTCGTCGGGAATCTTAATACCCAGCGAGTCGGAACGGCGCGCGCGTGTTGCGTAAAAAACATCGAAGACTACAAGCGCGAGACTAAAAGAATGTAAAAAAATTCGCTTCATCCAGATCCGGGCTTTGTTGTGTGAGTGTTTTTTTTTTTTTTTTTCTCCCGACTGCGGGAAATAAAAGAAGAAGAAGAAAAGCAAACTCATCCAGAAGCCGCCGTGATTGTGGAAGTGACACGCAGTTTTATTTATTATTTTATATATTATTATTATTATTACTATTTATAATAACTTGGGGTTAAAAACTTTCCGTAAACAAACAAAAAAACAAACAAACAAACAAACAAACAGATGTCTCGGAATCTGGGTGTTGCGTCCTTGCGTTCCTGTGCCGGGCGCGTGCCGAGGGGCGCGTTCACCCCGATGCGCGTTGGAGTGCGCACGCGCCAGGATATCTGACTGACTTCGGTTTGCCTTTGATGAGAAAAGTGGATTTGGTTTTTTTTTGTTGCTGTTCGTGTTGTTTTTCAAGAGCTCTCACATCTGGAAAGGTAAGACTTATTCCTACATCTTTTTTATTATTTAAAAGCTCCAAAATAATCAACATTGATTTCCTCTCAGGAAACAAAAAAAGTCGGGAAAACTGTGTGCGCGCGCGCGCGCGTGTGTGTGTGTGCGTGCGCGCGCGCGCGGGGAGGAGGTTGGTGGTCCTGAGGGGGAAGAAAAAAAAAAAAAAAAAAAAAAAAGTCAGTATATATGGCTATATATAGAAATGTTCCTGAGGAGGTCGTGGGTCTGCTGACACCGCGTTCTGTCCGAGCGCGCGCGGAACGGGATGAGGAGACGTGCGCGCGCACGGGTCTTCGCACGAGCTGTCACTCAGCCGGGTGCCGGCGCGTGCGCGCGCGCACCCGCCGGCACCCGCCGGTGCGACAGCTCGTGCGAAGACGCGCGCTGCTCTCAAAACAGCCACGTACGAAGTTTTCGTACGTTGCCTTCTCATGCACGTGACGCCAAATTCATTCACCTCCTGCACGAGCTAACTTTGGCATTCCTGTTTCCACCCGGCGCCTCCACATGAGCTCGTGCACCAGTTCCCAAAACTATCACCACTTGTTTTCGCCCATGGCATCCGATCACAGGTTCCTCCCTCCCGGTCAAATCTTTTAGGTAATCCGTGCGTTTTGGTGGATGAACATCGCCCTTCAGCCCCGCATATCGATCCCTATATATATATATATATATATATATAAATGGGAATCACGTGACACCGCGCGCGCGCCGCTCTCACTCTTTGTGTGCTTTTGTGGTTTTCTCTGCAGGTGATGAAGCATCGCCGCTGAACATGGAGCTTCTCTGGATTTTATTCTTCTCCATCTTGCAGCGCTTCACTCGAGGACAGGGGGTTTACGGTAAGAACTTTGAACAGATGAGTAGTGCGTGTGCGTGTGCGCGCGCGCAATTGATTTCGGAAGTGGCGAATTGTGCGCGTGCGAGGCGAATACGATGCGTTGGGTTTGCTTTGGAATGTGGAACTGAATCATTCAGAGCAATCCTACACCGTGGAAAGTCCGGACTGATTGTGCACGCTTGGCATGGCATGGAGCTGTGGATAATTCCGCCGGGCACTTCGTCCAGTCTCGGACCTGGGACCGCCAAGCGCGTCGGGACTGATTCAACCAGTAAACCTGTCTGCAATTAACCAATCAAGCCTAGAGACCAATCACAGGGCGTCTTAAATCTGCGCCGGAATCTAATGTGATTCATTTAAAATACTCAGCTCGATTTTAAACAAAACTAAACAAAACCAAAATTCTCCAGAACTCAAGGAATAGAAACCTTCTTATTGGGCTTCATTATGAAGTACTGAGGGGTTTTATCCTACTTTTCATGACCTCATTACAAAGGTCTTTAAAATACCTGCCAAATACTCCAGCAAACCGTTGCTATTATTATTATTATTATTATTATTAATAATAATAAATCTGGCAGTAATTTAAATACATATCTTGCTCAGAGTCAATCCCAGAAAACCATGTGCCAGTTAATAGACTGACAGAATTTGGCACGGATGTATAATTTAAACCTGAAGCACACTGTCGTCACTTTTGGGTCGAATGGCGTCAGTGCTCCGGAGTGATGACGCAGCCAGCCAGACACTTTGCATCACAGCATCATTCCGTGAGCAATTCTCTCATTCTGGATATTCGAAGCTCTGAATTTGTTAGCGGTGAACAGATGTGTATTTGTAACAAAATTTGTCAGGTGTACCGGGACACTGGAGAACGTTTTAGGCTTGAACGGTTCAGTCTGGTTTCTGAGCGTGATACAAGACACATGTCTGTGTTCGCGACCCCAGGAAGCGCAATTGAGTTCCATCTTCAAACAGCCCTAAAAAAAAAAAAAACAAAACAAAAAAAAACCCAAACAAACCAGAGTTTTGTGTGAAAATTGAACCTGTGTCCTGGGTTTTTATTATGGATCAGAACTTCGGGCAACTTTTGATAGAGTATTGTGGAGTTGGGATTTGCTTGGCTGCGATTATCCGGCAGTTTGGTTTATACTCCGGTTAGCGGCGCTGTGTGTTGGATCACTGTAGTGTTTGCTAGGGTTCGAAACCTGCTCGGAGGGGCTGTAGAATAGTTTTCAGGGGTTTTGTGGCCCACGTTTGGTGACTGTATGGTTTACACACTACACTGGAGTCCAATTTCAAATTGTTTTGTGGCACTGAATCCAGTCACGTGAAGGAGACGGAAGCCGGGTGTTTTTGAGTGTTCCCTGATTGTGCGAACTGGGATTCTTGAGCATGCCTTAATTCTTCCTTTGTGAGAACAAGGCTTGATGAAGAATGTATAACTACGGTGCTGTTGATCAGACATGAAATTGATCTTTTTTTTTGCCTTCAGAAGTCGAGGAGGATGAAAAGCATTAACAGCCGTAACAATCTCAGCTTGGCTTAATAAAGTGCTGCTAGGCTTGCTCCTTAATTTTCTTCTTAATTAATCGAGTAATTGCCCTCTAATGAGCCTAGTGGGCTTTACTGCTCCCAAATGGGTAGGTCATGCATCCATCAGCCTGGAGGACAAAGTCAAATGTCCTTGTTAGAGTGAGAGAGAGAGAGAGAGAGAGAGACTGTATTGTGACGTTGTTATACTGATGTGGTTTGACTCCACTTGGACCTTTACAGGAAACTCCGCCCCACCCACATGGGACGAAGGGTTCACCAAAATGATTGGTTATATAAATCAGATGCTGTGGCCTTCACTGTCTCCTCATCTCAACCAGATGCAAGACCAGTGGCAGATTTTAAAGTTCTGTAGTGTATTAGGCAGCGCCCCCCTCCCCCACCACCATTACAATCAGGAAAACAATAACAAACAAACAAACAAAAAAAGACGGTCAAGGGAATATCTTTTGGAAGAATGGACGAAAGTTCTTCCAGTGCCGGTCTCAAGATGTGTCGAGTCTGTGCCTTGGTGCGCCGAAGCTGTGCCAGTTTTGTGAAATAAATAGTAAAACCAGTATCACGCTCTACCTACGAAGATATGGACTTTGAAGCAAGAAGAAATAATTTTCAAAGACATTTTTATTTCTGTTGTTTTTCGAAACTCTTGAGGCTCAAGGGAAAAAAAAAAAAAATTTTGCACTGCTGTAGTTGTTTCATTGCATAAATTCAGGTACAGCAGGACACTAGTTTTGTTCTCCAAGGTACTCTATGCGCACGGTGTACACTAAAGTACCCCGAGGGCTAATTAGAGGATGCCGGGCTCACTTTGTGTAGCCTTTTCAGGGGCAGAAAGGTGCAGATTCATTCTCATGCCGTAAAGGATAGATAGAAAGGGTACAAATACATACCTTAGAGACGTACTCTTGTCGTGACAAACTGTCATTTCCTTGAAGTTACTATAATGAGTCTATAATGGTTGGGTCGGTATGGTGGTGTCGTGGGTTGACATGTCTGCCTTACAACATGAAGGCCCTGGGTTCGAATCATGGGCTTGGCAAGGGTTTTTCTTTAAAGAGAGCATGCATGTTCTCCCCTTGATTGCGTGGGCTTCCTCAAGGTCCTCCAGTTTCCGCATACGGTCCAAAGACATCCGTATTAGGCTCACTGGCTGTTCCAAATTTCCCCGAAGTATGAATGCAAATGTGAGTGGTTGTGTGAGTTGCCTTGCGATGGACTGTTCAGGGTGTACCCTATCTTTGTCCAGAGTTGACTGAAATAGGCTCCAGCCTCCCAGTGACCCAATCTGATTAAGCGACTTGGAAAATTAATACGTATCAATGGCATGACCTTATTGGTCATCTATCAAGGGTTAATACACAATATCTACCTCGCAAACATGAAATATTGCTTAAAAAGTAAAAAAAAACAATTTCATTTGAGTTTGCTTTTCTTGTGTTCCAATATGGTATATACTGCACTCAAACAATAATTCACCACAGGCAGTCGTTTCCTTGAAGTTCTGTCTCGGTGATATCCACCTCCGTTTTAGTGAATAATGGTTATTTATTTTCTGAGAGTGCATCGTACGGCTGCAGGCTCGAGGAGATGATCCTGATGCTCTGCTCTGTATATCTTCTCCTTGGTCTCTATCCATCTCATAACTTTAATTGCACCTCCTAATTTCCTTTCTTTGTGTCCCTTCCTGTCCTCTCCGGTCGTCCCTCAGAGGAAGGACAGCAAGTAAAGGAGGACAAGAGGAGAGAGAAAACCCATATTTATCTAATGAGACATTGTTTCTCACAGAAGAGACGTGTTAATGAGACCGTAGTCCATTGAAAGCCACTTATCAATAGTACAAGGCGCAGGTCTATTCACAATTTAGTTCATTAAGATGATTCATTTTGTTTGTGATGGGAGAGGTGTGGTGTGCACTCGCGCTATAATCCAAAAACCTCTGCTGTCATCATTCCTTCATTTCTTAGTGTGTGTGGAGTTGTTTTGTTTAATTTTAGTTTTTATTTAATTATTGTGGCGGCACGGTGGCGTAGTGTGGGTCCGGTGGTGCAGTGATTAGAGTGCTGCGCTCATGACCGGGAGGTTGTGAGTTCGAATCCCAATGAGACCCTCACTGTGCTAAGACCCCTGGGCAAGGTCTCGACCACAAGTGTGCCTCTGTTCACCCAGCAGTATAAATGGGTACCAGTAAAATATACTGGGAAGGTAACCTGCGATGGACTAGCGTCCCATCCAGGAGGAGTTGGACTCCTGGTTGCTTCACGCTAAAGAAACCGGGGATAAGCACCGGCCTGATGAGCCGCTAGGCTCTGGTGTAAAAACCCAACAGACTTTACCTCCGGTGGTATAGCGGTTAACACGTTCGCCTCACAGCCAGAAGGTCCTGGGTTCGTTTCCCAGCTCGGGCGTTTCTGTGAGGAGTATGCATGTTCTCCTCGTGTTTGTATGGGTTTCCTCCTGGTATGCTGGTTTCCTCCCACAGTCCAAAAACATGCACAGTAGGTTAATTGGCTGCTCCAAATCACGCCGAAGTGTGAGTATGAATGGATGAATGAGGGGCCCTGCGATGGCCTGGTAAGCTGCCCAAGATGTACCCCACCTTCGCCCGGAGTTGGCTGAGATAGGTGTCAGCCTCCCCACAACCCTAATTAGAATTATGCGGATCATAAAATGAATGAATGGGGATGATGTTTTTAAAGGTGGCAGATGTCTGCTGAGTTTAGGTCCCAGGCTGGATGGTGCAGGAACAAGGATTGTTCTTGGGGTGATGTTATCCTCTGAAGATGTCAAGGTCCCAATATAAACTAACCATCATGATATCTTTGTTTACAGAGAAACCATTTTATCGAGTCTATGCACGCCTGACTTGTGTTTCACTTTTTTAAATTGCTGACTCGTATGCGTAGGCTCACTGTGGCTCGCCAGAGAAAGCAGTCACACCCCACTCCAGCTGTCCGCGCTACCTGTCGTTGGCTGACCTTTATGCTTTTCTTTTGTTCTGAAACATCCACATGTTCAATGTTATATGCCACAGAACATATAACGCCTCTTCCTATTTCAGCCGTATCCATTTTCCCACCTGTCAAGTATTACCGCGCCACCAGGCATGAATGTTCATATCACACATGATGTGGTCAGCCACATCTTTACAGACTGCTGCACATGCACAGTCAGGGGTGGGGATACACACCTGGAGGAAAAGCACTTGTTTTGAATGAATGAGCTCACAGACACCTGTGATTGGCTGGTGATCGTTGCAATTGAAGGGGAACGGAGTGCATGCCATCCTTCCCTCATGTGGGCGTGTGGCCAGTTCCAGGTTGATGGCCAGTTGATTTGTCAATGTTCCATTTAGGAGCCCAATATATATGTACTCTTAAAATCTTTCAAGCTGACTGCAGCTGAGGCCTGTGTGTACAGAGCGCTCGAGGGTTACATTAATAACCGGACCCCACAGTCCCATTATTTCATAACCCCGCAGTGTAAATTATATTCTGTTGACAATATTTTCCACGTGTAATGCCAAAGGATTTTGTTGTTACTTTGGAAATAGTCATGCGTGACTTCTCCTGGTGTAAATATCAGCTATTAGCCCTGTGTGATAATGGACTCTGCACCTAATGAGGTGCTGCATCAGAGATGGGAAAAAGAGAAGAGGAAAATGACTGAGTGGAGAATCATCATTATTTTTAAACAGGTTATTTACAGGTGTGCCTTTCAACCTGCAAATCAAGAGGATTTTCAGGTTTTCGAACCTGACATGGACTTAAAAAAAAAAAAAAAAAAAAAAATTCAAAGAATTTTTGAAATCTGTTGAGAGAAACAATGTTCAAACTCCAAGCAAATTTGTTGGATGCCCTAATTCATGTCCACTATCCTCTCAATCAAATTTACATCAATGTAAAGGACAACGGCTTCTTTGATAGCCCCTTGGTCTCATTGAGGCTCTTTTATTCAAACAACCATGACAATGCCCCTTTAAGGCTACACAAGAGTGTCTCTGTTGGGGATCCTTTTGTCTGGTCAGACACCCTTTTAATAACACCCTGAGCCCGTCATTGGGGCAAGATGTCTGCAATTTGCACAATTTGAGAGAAACGTGATGAGTGTGGGAGGTCAAGGGATTGAATCGTGATGAGCTTGAGGGAACCTGGTGGGCTTATGATGAGCTTGAGGGAATCTGGTGGGCTCGCATTGAACATACCAATCGTGGCAAAAATTTTG
The DNA here is from genome assembly GCA_024760905.1 of Plotosus lineatus. Taxonomy (NCBI): domain Eukaryota; kingdom Metazoa; phylum Chordata; class Actinopteri; order Siluriformes; family Plotosidae; genus Plotosus; species Plotosus lineatus. The sequence goes on along the minus strand of CM045736.1, from coordinate 8,180,506 downwards.
ACATTATTATGTTTTGCGATTTGATGCTGATGGTGATAGAATGTGGGCGGTGCAGTCGAGCTGAACAAAGCACGGTGCTCCATCATATGAGATCACGATGAACGTGAAGGTGAACCTTCAGGTTTCATCTTTTGGATGCATCAGGCGTCTGTTTTATACCCTAATCATGCCTTCATTGCGGTCATAAATCGTGGAGCTCTGCGTCTTTTTTTTGTTTTTTTTTGTATTGCGTGGATTGTGGACGTTGTGCCCCAGCGTAAACCCAGAGAAAGACGATGGCGCACTTTACACTCCAGCACACCCAGCTGTGCACTTTACATGGAGCCTGGGACTTGTTTGCAACTTCATTTGGTTTAATTTACATTTACAGTTTTTTTTTCGCATTAAATTCTTTCGCTTATTGGTGTGAATAATGGATGTACTTCATGTCAGTGAAGGGTTTTTTTTTTTTTTTTTTTTTTTTGTGTGTGTGTGTGTGTGTGTGTGGGGGGGGTTCCCGTTAACATCAGTAGTCCATATTGAGGCATCAGGTTTTGTGAGGTTTATTCGCTTCGTCCTCTAAAACCGCACTCGCATCCCTTTTTCTTGCCTTTCAAAGCGGAACAAAAAATCCAAGAAGTGCTTTCAAGTCGACGAACCTTTTTAACAGAAGGTTAGTGGGAGAAAGGCCGCTGCTGAGGTCCTCACTCGTGATGAGTGGTTACCTACGAGTGCCGACCTTTTCATTGAAGGGAATCCTTTTTTTGTGGTTGAGACTGACTGGCATTATGGAATGGGACAGCATTGTGTGTGTGTGTGTGTGTGTAAAGAGCTGTGGCCAGAACAGTTGGCATGCTCTGACTAATGCATGAGGATGAGTGAGCAACATAAATTCTGCGGAGATCCATTTCGCTCTCTCTCTCGCTCTCGCTTCCCGATTCTTAATTCCCAGCCATTCACCGCACGTCCTCATCTCTCCGTCGTTTTCATGTAATTACTTCCTATGTGCCATGTTTTCTCCATGATGCTTCCCCTCGTATCTTCATCACCCCCCCCCCCCTCCCATTTCGACATCTTGTCTCACTCTCATCCTAGCAGAAGGACATCGTGTGCTCGCTGTGCTCTCGTGCACAGGTGGGAGCTAATAATTTCGGATAGCTTTATAATTGACCAAAACCGTAGGGAAGCACTGTGCTGTTTCCAGCTGCGGACTGACAGAAAAGCAGGTTTCCACCAAAACCAGGCTTCAATTGCTCTCGGTAATTTAAAACAGGCAAAAGTTGATGAGCTGGAACACCCTTACCGCCGCTGAAGCACTCTTCTGGATTGTTCTGCACAGCTTTGCTCAATAAGTACTACAGGGATTGACAGATTCCAATTGAAACGTCATGATGCCTTTCTGGATGTTGACCCAACATTCGCAGTGGCGAAAATTAGGGAGCATAATGCGTCCACAAAGGACCTCTTGTAACATTTCATGTAAGACGATTATGTAACACGACATCAATATAACTATTGAAGAGAATGAACATTCACGGCCGATCCTGCAGACGTTTGCAGCCGGAGAGACGATCGCTGTGCTGCGAGCCCGCACAAGTGAGGTGCGAGACCACAGATAGGACACTGTGCATGCGAGAGCTGTTGCTTTCTAATGAGTGTTTTTGATGCGTTTCCACAACAAGCAGACACTTCTATTCAGCGCACAGATGTCTGAGATCCCAAGCCGTGCGTGTTCTCCAAGCACTTATTTCCTTTTGTTCTGCTGACTAAATGCTGCAGAATGCTGTCTGCATTATTAAGGATTATGAATCCGAGTGTCAAGATGATAAAACAATTGGGACAAAAACGGAAAAGGTCATGTTCTTCCCGACTCTGGTGACGTTTGGTTTCACCATCTCTTTCGGTTTTTTCATAGTAGTTCCTGTCTCGGTTCTCTATTCAATATCAACACAACCTGTTCCAAAGCCATCTGAATTATTAATGATTTTCTGTCACTTTTTTTAAAACTAGAACTGGGGCATGGGTGTAGACCAGACACTGGAAGGTGTTTGAACGTTAGTTCAGATTTAATTTTCATCTCACCTGTGTGTGTGTGTGTGTGTGTTTGTGTGGAAACAATGTGAGGTTTGCACAAATTCCCATATGGGTTCACATGGAGAAACATGGGTGGAGTGCTGAAGTACACGGAGAGGTGTCTGAATATCACATGCAGAAGAGTACATGCTGAGATTGAATGAAATAACTGTGATGGTTTTTATAGCACTGAGGCTGAAACTTTTCCAAACCTCAACTTGAAGAATACCGAGCTTCCTTGACAGGGGAAATTATTTCATTTTATTTTAAAACCAAGCCCAGGTGATCTTCCTACAAAGGCCATGCAGAGTAAGGAAGACGTTACTAAAAACATGGCAGTAATGGCTGGAGGTCTAAAGCAAACAGACAAGCCTGATGATTTGCATCTGTGATGAGATACCATCTGTCAGAACACAATCATTTGAAGGAATTTTGTACCTTGAGGTTCTACTGACGCTGAAGTGTGAGAACTTGCGGTGGAGATAAATCCAAAAGAGAAACATCTGTTCGAGATCAGGAAAACATGTTAACTTGAGAAATAAACATGGTGCAAAATGGCAATTTCACCATGTAGTCATTAAATACATACAGTATTCGACGTGATAAGTGCCCAGGGCACTCAACAAATTGGAGTGGGTGGGCGCTTATTGAAATGTCACCAGCAGAGTGGAATGGTAAGTGCTTATTCCCATCGAGGTGGAAAACATGAATAATAACAGAACAATAAAAGAGTTTTACTGGTATTTGTGTTATTTATTTTTGTGGTATCAACCAAATTAATTACATGAAAGCTGAAAATAAACAGAAAACAATATAATGAAATAAAACACCCCTTACTTTTCCCTCCTGATGCTGTTCCTTTAAATATTTTTCCGGAAGTAAAATCGAGCCAGTCAACACGAATGTCAACTTTTGCACATGGCACATTGAACCAATCATCACGAACATAAACAAAAGCACATGGCCAAGTCCTTAAATTTACGAAATTAGTGAGCAGGAGAATCGGGTGAAAAATACTCATCACTTTCTGATAGGTCCATATCTGGCTCATTGCTCCAGTCATTCCGAGAATCCCATAGTTTTTCTGTAGCAGTTTCTAATGGTTCATCGGTTGTTGGACATTTACCAAGAGAACACAGCAAAATATTTTCCTGTTTTTTTTAAAGCACGGCAGAACAATCAAATGTGTCGTTACTAATGAACATTGTAGACATTCCCCAGTGGCAGGGGGTCTTGAAATACTGTGTAAAGTCACTTTAACAGGCAGTGACGCCTCATTTGACCGTTATAGAGACTGATCTAATAAAATTGGTAAGTTTGGTCTACCATTTTGCTCCCAGAACACATGGGCGGTTATTAGACGTAAGGAAAAAAAAAACAAAACAACAAAAAAAAAACACTTAGGGGGCCCTTATTCGAGCAAGGCGCTTATTACGTCAAATACGGTATATGGTTGGAAGTGAGAACTTGAAGAGTAAGGAAGGATTGATCCTCGATGGCTCTTTCTTGGAAGCGACAGCATTGAGAAAGCATGTTGCATGTTTAAAGTGTGAATGAAAAAAGAACTGCGACTGTATTTATAATTCCTGAAAGAAGTTAGAGTACTGGTCTCAATAATAGGAATTTTGCATATACATATTCTATAGTTTAGAGAATACTTCACTTCAGTTCTTCCTGTACAAATCACTTGTCTGACTACAAATGGACACAGCACATTGTTTTCTGTACAGAGCAATTTTGGAAAGTTAGGAAAAGGAAAGTAAATGAAAAAAACAAAACAAAACAAGGGCCAAGATTTCTCTGTACAGACCGAGCCAATGAGGTTAATTAGTTTGTAATTATATTCCATTTTAAAATGGTGTCCTTTCAGTTTAATTCACTTTAGGCTCTGTTTGTTCATTTTCTGAACTGTTTAATCCTAATTTCTGTCACGGGGAGGCTGGTGCCCATCCCAGCCGACTCCGGGCGAGGGCAGAGTACACCCTGGACAGCTGGCCAGGCCATCACAAGGCAGAAACATGCTGATGGCTATGCATCCCCTCTTGTCGAAAGTCAGCAGTGGTTCTTTTACATGACCCTCCCACCATAGACAGTGAGAGACATGGTCGGCCTTTGATAATCCAGTTCGCTGCTATTGGGGGGGGGGCAGTGACAACCTGTGGAGAGCGGGGCTTGAACCCCCGACCTTGGGATCAGTGATCCAGCACCTTACCAGCAGACCACCACTGCCTTTACTTTAGGCTTTGCTACTTTTTCATTTGGGACAATGACGAGATTTTCGATGAGCAGAAAGTAGTTTGCGATACTTCTGGCTGTTCGGCGATGGCCCAGTCCGGATACACAGTTTATTGTAAACTAATCAGATTGCGCATCATGTCCTTTCCATATAATAGAGACGCTCCCTGACTAAAGTTTTTAATTGGTTCTGGATGGCCGAACGCAAGATGAAAGTGAACGTAAGTTGTTACAGTGACGTATGACATATGACGTGTGACGTATGACGCTCATACTGTACTATACATCCATAAATACCATTACCGCATCTCATAAAACACCCCTAAATCAATTATTATAAACATAACATTGTAAAATAATATCAAATATATCAAATAATATCAACATTAATTTCAATTAAGTCATTTATTTATACCGAGTTACTTTACATGAACCTTAAACAGCCAATCAACGCTTACAATATGTGAAGCGCTCAATACAGAAAGTAGTGTACTTGCTGTGGGTTATACAGACTTCCGGTCTTTCAAGTGCACAAGGGTGCCGTTGAACTCGTTTAGAACACAGCCTGCACTGATGTGAATCCCAGCAAAGCGGAGAGTTCTTTCTTTTGTGTAAGTAAGTAAGTAAACTTTATTCAAGAGATGCATACAAAGAACAAGTACAAATCCTAATGAATATTAATATAAAAATAAGTATACACTCTTATGATTTTGCTAAAAGATAATAAATATCTGTAATTTTTCTGTAATTTGTGGATTCGGGTTTTCATTCATTTTACAACTCTTTGCTTAACTGAGTATGCATGGTAGATTGTGCCGATCTGAGCAGATAGTTAATTCATCTCTGTGTATGAGACTTGCACCCATGCTAGTTGGCTTACACTTCTGACCAACCATATTTGCTTAGGGTCACAAAAGTCCACAAAACAGTGGAAACACAAAGATCACAGAGACGACGTCTTAACACAAGGGTAACACACTATATAACTGAGAGATACATATACACTCAGTCTGTAGTTTGTAAACAATGAATGCAGCATCATTGCGTCATTACGTCAGCGTACTACGTAGGTACATCTAAACTCAAAATTTGACTTTTTTTTTTTTGTTTTTTTTTGAAAAAAAAAAAAAGTAAAACGGCTGAATGTAAGTCAGAAAGTGTCTGTACGTGTTTTTAACTGGAGTTAGTCATTGACGCAGCATACCAGGCACATTATCCCGAGTGTGACCAGTAGACTCGCAGCTCAGTGATGCTATTTTACCACGACGGTCTACATTACCGAATATCAGTGTGATGTCTTAAGGTTAAGACAGACCTTTCCATACTGCTGCTATGAAATGTTCTGAATATTATGATCAGTTCGGACTCGAGTAATTTTTAGAGAGACTTGCTAGATAAAGTCAGGGATGCGCATCTGTCTCCCCTGTCATTAGTATTTGCTGTCAAATGTGTCAACTTTAAACCGGATTCAAACTTGCGGACTCCAGGTTAAATGCCACAGCCGTTCTTGGCTGGTAGTCTGTGGGAGCTAATTGGCCAAGCTGTCACGGGAGGGAAGAACGGCATAGGCTCCCTTCTCTGTCATTCACAGCGATTGCCAGCTAATCATGGACGTCTGTGAGCTCATTCGTACAAGGGGTGGATAGCGCTTTCACTCAGAGTGTATTAGACCGCCCCCCAAATAGCACCGCGGTTTGAAAAAGGGCAGGTAGCTAGTATGGCATTCCATGGAGGGTGTGTGTGAATGCTTTTTACCCTCCTTGGTTGGTAGTCTACGTGTGATAGGGAGGATTATACCTGATAAGTGGAATTTGGATACAACTGAATTGGGTAGAAAGTGAGAAATTATAGTGGATGCATCATGTGATTTCATAGAAACAATCGGGCGTGTCACCTTTAAATGAGCCCATTTAATTTTGAGATTTGCAACATGTGTCAAAAACGATTCTTTTTCGCATTTTACCATAAATGCATCGAATCTGAAGTAAATGTCACCAAAAAATTGTTCTTTAGGATGTGGTGTCCTCGCCGCCTCCTGAAAGGTTGATTTGAGAGCATGTGCTTGACGGCCTGTTTGGCTTCCTCCTCCCATTTATGGTCTTTACATTCTCTGTGTTTAATCTGCTCTGATTGGTCACCTGCAAGCTCCATGTATTGGAGGAGATACTACTGTGTGGAGGAGGGGAAGGCCAGCTTAACATGGGGCCCAAAATGCCATGACGTACACTAGTGTGCCCCTTCCCAAAACTGTGTAAAACCTTGTATTCATGGCCCGCTTGTACTGAGTGGTAAGGGTCTGTGCACCATGTCTTCATTCATTTTTGTGTGAACTTTATTTTCGAGAGGATGTACACCCACAGTGTTCCTGAGTGCTCTTCGTCAACAAAATGGAATCAATTTTGTGCTTAAAATTGGCTGTTTTCTTGGAGCAGCTTGAGTGAGAGTCGCTTGTGAGATTCCTGATTGCTTTCAAAGTAGCACACAAGATCACGGGTTCCAGCACCTCTTTGATTGCACTGATGTTTATATACTGTAATTGGAGACTGTCCTACCGTTTTATTGAGAAAGCTGTTGTTTGTGTTCCACGCCCTCCCACACGCTGTGAGTCAAATAAACTCTTCGTTTACACTCCAGCTCTGCATTTTGCACATATCTCAAATGGCGAGGTGAACATAATCCCCTCGAATAATGAGTAACAACTAATACCGTTAAATGTTTATGTAAAAAAAAAAAAAAAAAAAAAAAAAGAGGCTGACGCCAACCTGATGATACTCACGAGAATGAATATGATGCGTAAGTACTGAAGGATTTTAATTGGCTCTGAGCTTTCAATTGGATTGCGAATTCTTATACTCTGTCTGGTTTGTGTATACAACCCTGTCGTGATTATTAGTCCCACCTACTACGAATGGTTTAGCGTTTTCCAGAAACAACTGATCCAGCGGGATTTCATCGCTCTCTAAGGTGAGTAATCTCACTGAGCGGTAATCCCTGCGAACAGTCACTGGCATTGTTCTCTCACTGTTTGTCAAACATTTTTCTAGTTGCATTCTTATGTAATGTCACAGTCACGGGAAAAAAGATCCTCGCTAAGTATACACAGAATTTGAGAACCAAAGTGTTCTCCAAGTATTCAGCAATCAGTCCAAAAAACCATGTACGGGGGGTCAATTGGCTGTTCCAAGTCACCCCTAGGTGTGAATGGTTGTGTACGATGTCTCTACGATGGCCTGGCGAACTGTCCAGGGTGTAATCCCGCCCTCGCTCGGAGTCAGCTGAGATGGGTGCCAGCCTCACCCGACCCTAATTAGGATTAAGCGATTGAGAAAATGAATGAATATTTGAACACAAAGAATGTATACAGAATGCTTGGAGAACATTTGGTGACCGATTGGCATATTTGTCTCATAGCAATAAGGTTCCAGGTTCAAATACCGGGCTCACGTGTTTCTGAGTGGAGTTTCTTCTGTGTTCTCTGTTTTTTTTTGTTTTTTTTTCCCCCAGAGTCATGGGATGCACAGTCCACTCATTGGCAGTTCCATATCGCACCTAGGTACAACTATTGGTATGAATAAATGTACATTTGTTGACCCTGCAATGGTCTGTCGAGCTGTTCAGGGTGCATCCTGACTTCGACATGAGTCGGTCGAGATGGGTGCCTGCCTTCCGGTGACCGTAATTAGGATTTAGTGCTTCAGAAAATAAACATTTGGTGACCATTGTGAGTATTTGTGAACCACTGGACAAGGTTTTTTGACCTATTGTACATTGGAAATTAAAAGGAAAAAAAAAGCCATTGCAATTCAGAGAGAATCCCATGTGGATTTAAACTACCCTCCCCCATCAACCTGGTGCACACATGGGCATGTGATCAGCAATTTCTCTAACAGTCAATGGTGTAGGACAATGGGGTCAGTTCAAAGAAAGTGCAATGTGAAGTTCAAAGGGTAGGCTAGTTAGTGTGGCCGTCAGTCGAGGCGACATGCGGACACCTTTTTTGCAAAATGAAAACCGATGGGTCAACTGTCTATTCGCCACAGTTGCCAACTGCTCACAAGCCCAGTGAGACACCCTTTTAGAGTATGTGGTTAGGAAAACTGAACGCGATGGAAGCCTAGGATAGCCAGATTGGTTCAAGCTGACAGGAAGGCAGGCAACAGTAACTTAAATAATTACTTTTCTGTAAACGTGGTTGACAGAAAAGCATCTCGGGAAGCAGAAATCATTTCCGCGTTGTGGTGGATGGAGTACAGAGATGAAAAACACATCAGATTTTCCTCCTATCCAGGAGTTCAACCAGGAATGTGAGATGACACTGAGAACTGAGATTTGAAATATGCTGCCCGCGCAGCTGTAGGGGGTCTGCAACTTCTTTTTTTTTTTTTTTTTTGCGGCGAGGGACCGTGCACACAGTTCCATAGATTCTTAGTACAGTGTATTTAATGAGCATAACGCGTTCCTGTTAAAAATATTGCGAAACTTTTTTCCTGCAGGACACTTGAGATTTAAGTGAACATTATTTATAGGTCTGCTTGTTTTTAAGTTAGACTGGTGTTCACTTTTTCCACTTAAAAGTGCAGTTGTAATGTAATGTAATATATATATATATATATATATATATATATATATATATATATATATATATATATATATATATATATATATATTATATGCAAGAGGTATTAGAAACATTTTAAATTCAATTCTTCAAACCACCTCAGGACATCTGAATCATATCTACATCTGTTAGATAAACCACACCGAACAATCCGAGGCACACAATGTCTGTGACCTTCATTGCTTATTATTGATTTGTACTTCAGTACCGGGGCGAATGTTATATTATGCATCTATTTAAACTATGGGTTGACTTCTTTCTTTCCTTCTTTCTTTATGGGCTGTTACAAAGCAAAATAATTTGATGGAGTACCATACAAAATCTGTTGTTCAAATTGGATGGCAAATTGGTGGAGCAGTGGTTCACACGTCTGCCTCACAGCAAGAAGGTCCTGGGCTCGGTGAGGGTGTTTCTGTGCGGAGTTTGCATCGTCTCCCTGTGCTTGCATACAGCTTCAGATTAAAAGTATTCGGGATTTTCCAAGATGGCCGACGTAAACAAACAATCAACTTGCATTTTCAATTGAGTAATTATAACAGAAAACATTTAAGACCCTCATTTCACTGGACGACGGCATGCAAGGATCGTAGCGGAAAGGCGCGGAATGCAGTCTGTGGAAGAGCTTCGGCATTTTTACACGGAAAATGTTTGAAATTCTTGCGGAGAAGTGGAAATTCTTATACCCCCATTTCAGTGAACTACAGCATGCAAGGATCGAGTAGCGGAAAGGTGCGGAACGCAGTCCACAAGAGAGCGCCGGCATTTTTACACGGAAAATGGATGAAAATCCGATGGAAAAGCGGAAATTCTTACACTCTCGGAACGTTCACAGCATGTGCGGAACAGCTATGGCAAAGTGCGCCAAAGTGACACAACGGAACACTCACTGAATTTTTTTTTTCCCCCCGTGAACGTGCTTTTGAACATGACACGGAAGATGAGGGAATAATTGCGGAACGTTTGTAGATGACATTTTTGCTCCCGTAAGTCTGCCGCGCTCCAGAGAAATGGGGGATAAAATTCCGACCTCAATACCTGGTCAGCTGTCCTTTACTTTGAACACAGGCCGGCTTTCGTCTCTGAAGGGATGAATATAGATTCCTCACATAATCCAATGTGATACTGGTCCAGATGGCGTGAATTTCATCAAACAGTTCATCTTGTGTTTTTATGTTCGTGGCTCTGTTTTTCAGTGAATGCTTTATTTTCATCCAAATATTTTCTGTGATGTTGAGATCGGGAGACTGGGTCGGCCATAGCTTGCCATGAATGTTGTTTTGAATTTTGTACTTTTCTGTAATACGAGCCCGATGGACGGAGGTGTGGTCATCTTGGAAACTGTACGGTCTGTCCTTGAAATGATGCACTAAACTTGGCCACAGATTGTTTTCCTGGATGTGAATGTATTTGATCGCATTTATATTACCATCGACCTGGCACAAAGTCCCCACACCGTACCAAGTGATCCAAGTCCACACCATAACAGACAACTTCTGCTGTCTCGGAACACACATGCACTCAGGTCGGGATGCTTCATTTGCTGATCGCCACACAAATACACGATTATTCTTCCCAATGACTACTTAAGATTCATAACTGAATATAACAGTTAGGGGCAGTGGTGGTCCAGTGGTATAAGGCGCTGGATTGCTGATCCAAAGGTTTGGGGTTCGAGTCCCACTCTCCACAAGGTTGTCACTGTCCCCCCCCCCCCCCCCCCCCAGTGCAGCTAACTGGGTTATCAAAGGCCGGCCATGTCTCTCACTGTCTATAGTGTGAGGCCTGTAAAAGAACCATTGCTGACTTTCGACAAGAGTAGGCTGCAAAGCCGTCAGTGTGTTTCTGCCCTGCGATGGCCTGGCGAGCTGTCCAGGGTGTACTCTTACTCTGGCCTCTCCCTGAGTTGGCTGGGATGGGCACCAGCCTCCCCGCGACCATAATTAGGATGAAGCGGTTACAGAAAATGAACTGAACTGAATATAACAGTTTTCCAGTGTTGACCAACAGTCCATCTGTGCCTTGTTGTATGAGATCTACCATCAATTGTTTCATGGCACCGTCAATCTCCGTCGATCCGTGACCCATTGTTTGTTTTGGTTCGTCTGCTCTGACCTATTTGGCAGACGACAAAACTGTGACGTCATCACAGAATACGCGTCTATGGCTAAAATTTCACCAAGTTTTGTCGACGGTAAATGTATTATTTAACTTTTTGTGTTTGCTTCTAAAATTCATGCATTGCAGCGATTTCGCAAATACTTTTTATGTGATGCTGTAGGTTTGCCTGGATACTCTGGTTTCTTCCCACAGTCCGAAGACATGCACATTTACCTCGTTGACCATTTCATTTTGTCTCTGGGCGTAAATAATTGTGTGTGTGTGTGTGTTTGTGTTGACCCTGTGATGGTCTGGCAAGCTCTCCAGGGTGTCGTTGAGCCCATAGTCGACCCAGATAGGTTTCACCCTTTGTGTGCTCATCGTAGGATTAAGAGCTTCTGTAAATGAGAGAGTGTGAGTGAGTGAGCATGGGGCGGAATTCCCCATGCTTTCATTTATTTATTTTTTTAAAAATACAGACACCACAAAGCAAGTTTAATTCCGTTTACTCTGGATATGCTACCCATTTCTACCAAGTCAATAATGTATTAGCTGGGACAAAGAGACTACAGAAGTGTTTCTAGCGAGTGCTCCCTGCATCAGCCACATTTCAAGCCATACAGTCACTATGTGGATGGGATAGTGGGCGGGACTATCTCTCTCAGAAGTGTGAGAAACAAATGCATATCAAAAACACTTTTATAAGCAAGGAGAGACAAGGCCGAAAATGCGATGATATAAAAAAAAAAAAAAAAAAAAAAAATCGTACAACGATTTGCGTAAACAGCCGAAACATATTTCTAGGATGTCCTGTGAAAGGGGTGTGTTACTTAAAAGAAGCATGGACGCACTGCTCTCTGTAATTCCTTGTTCCAGAACAGTTTAGCAACGCATATTGTTATTTTTGAAGAGCAAGAGAAGGTGCTGAGTAAAATTATTATTGCATAAACACACCAAAAAGGCAACAGCGGGTGTATTGAATGAAAAGCAAACAAAAAGGGGAAAGCCTGTAATTGGATGTACTTAAATACACACAGGCAGCACCTGGTGTTCTGTAGGTGGCTGCACTTTGGTGATGACAAAATAATAACACACAGATTTCGGCACGGATTAAAAGCGGGCGCTCCTTATAGATGCCCGTCATGGTGGGGATCTGGGGTCTGGTTTCTGTGTCTGTGTGTCTCACTGGTCTTGTTGGTGTAAGTATCCGTTTAATCAGTTCATGTTCTGTCAAGCTTTTGATTTCGCTGTTTGCGCTATGAACATTTATTTACCTGCAAGTTTGACTGCCTGCCTGAATTAGAATTTTTTTTTTTTTGTTGTTGGATGGGTTAGAACGGTGATGCATGAGCCGATCAGTTTATTATGATGATTATTTTTCTTGCTCCCACTGACATTCAGTACATGGCAGCTAATTAGCATCAACTTGTCATCATAGCGTGGCTATTTCCTATGGTGGGCAAGCTTGATCATTGATGGAAGTGGGACAATCATCCAAGTCGTCACCCATGACTATGGTGCTTTGCACAGCAGCTCCAATAATAATAATAATAATAATAATAATAATAATAATAATCATAGTGTCCTAAATCGAAATTTTAATTTTCGCTCATCATGTAGCTGAATCTCCCGTACTATGATAACACGGATATCGTTTAACGCGGTGTGAGTTGGTGGTTTTATTGTACCCTGTATAGCGAGCCTGTATCGTGGAGTAGCTCGACCAAGCAAGATGGATTTCTGTGCGAGTCTACCAAAGTACAAGATGATGACACGTAATGTCCAATTGTCCTGTTTTTATCCTTTTTTGTAAAAAAATATGGAGGATGTGAGAATTTGAAATGTATTTTGGGAAGAATTATATCAGCAGCTTAAATAGAGATGAAATATATGGGTGGAGGTTCACTCTGTAATCGCTCGATTGGGAAGGCGGGATGAATCTCCAGTCGGGGCGAGAGAGGTGATTTTCAGCGTCGGTCTAATCTTGCGTTACATGGTGCTTCGTTCGGTACAGTACTATCACGCGACGTGCTTTGGGAGGCGGGACGTGTAAATTCTGCTCCGTTCGACAGCTGGAATTTTCTCCTAAGCTGGCGTGAGGCTGTCGGCCGAACAGTAGGCCCGGTGCGAGGGTAAAAGCCTATTTAACTTCCAGAGAGCAGCTTAGTATTACTGTGTTCACATCTCTAATTTATCAAATGGAGATGTCCGACAAGCTGTGGAAAATTCCTGAGATTGCAGGTTGTATTGTGTGTGTGTGTGTGTGTGTGTGTGTGTGTTTTTTTCCCTCTTTTGGCTGCCCTTTTTGACTGTGTGTGGGAGGGTTAATGCACACGGATACACACTGTACAGGTGTTTCTGCTTTATGTCTGAAGGGTGTTTATTCTCCCCTCATGCCGCCTCCCCCCACCTCTGTGCTTTCCTTTCTCATCCTTACAGCCGATACAAACACTCTCCGAGTCGTTTATCAGTAATCCTGCCTATTGATTAGACCGCGTTTTGATGTAATTAATGCTTGATGAATCTGTGTGTGTGTGTGTGTGTGTGTGTGTGTGTGTGTGTGTAAGCGCGCGCGCGTGTGTGTCTTTAAGTGATCATGAAAATAAAATTGGGGTTTTAAAGCTTTCAACTGACCTCAATCTTAGTGAATCCAGTGCTTATCCCGGGAACGCTGGAAGCAAAGCAGGACAACTCTCCATTTGCAAGCATTGTGCAGGCACACACACACACACACACACACACACACACACGCACACACACACGCGCGCGCGCGCGCACACACGCACGCAAACACACACTCCCTCACATCTCGGGGTAATTTCAAGTCACCAATCCTTCTACCAGTGGGTGGAAGTTGAAATGCCTGGAGGAAACCCACATAGACATAGAGATCATATGAAGCTCCTCAGAAACCGTAACCCGAGTTCAGGATCGAAATTGGGCCAGCGCTACCTGCTATGCCACCATGCTGCCCCACCTCCAGGTCCTGTTACAGATACTTCACTGTTATTTCCTGAATTGATCTAACAAAGGCATCGTATGACGGCTGTCTTTATCTGGCAAAGATTTGTCATGACAAGATCAGACAATCATGCGGAGTGTTATCAAAACTGATCTGAGTGCCGTTTTTGGTTGTTCTAGTGACCAAGAACTAGAACATCTGTCAAAATATGTCGATGCAATATAAATCTGTTGACCTTTGCAAACTCTGCATGACTTCCCTTCTTTCCCTTCATTTTCCGGGTCCTCCCCTTGGTGGTCGCCAGAGCAGATCCTCCTTAATCTCCCTCTTTCCTCTGTATCTTTGTCATGCCAGTTACCTGCATGTCCTGCCTCACCTTATCCATAAATCCTTTTTTTTTTTTTTTTTTTTAAAAGTTTTTTCTTCTCCTTCTAACATACAGTTCTATAATGAATGTTCTTCCACCAATATAACCTTCATCTATTCTCTGCACATGCTCAAGCCATCTCAATCTGGCTCAACTTCTCTTCTTGCCATCGATGCTGGATACACTTGTGTAAAAACAGTTGTTTCATTGCTTGAGGACAGTGTCACCAACACTGGTATCCCTGAAGACCATGCCATTTGACAGACACTTATCCAGAACTCCTTATATTTTATCTCATATTTGTTCAAATAAGCAGATGAGGGTTAATAGCTGTGCTCATGGGCTCATCAGCGAAGGATTGATTGGAACTGTGGCTTGAACCCTCAACCTTCTGATGAGGAACCCGGGGAGCTGAATAATTAACCACAGAGCCGATACGACCGCTTTTGACCCCCCAACTCCAGTTAGATTTTGGTTGGAGATGAAGAATGCAGAAAGGCAGATGTTTAGGAACGGCATTGATGACCAGTGCTCCAGGGTATGGTGGGACTGTGTCACAGTGGCAGGTGTATGCAATACGAATCGCTTTGCATTGCGCTTGATGGTCACGCATCCTGAAATCAGGTTTGTTTTGGAAGTCATTTAACGACCCTACCTCGAAGGGCAGCACGGTGGCGCAGTGGTTAGCACGTCCGCCTCACAGCAAGAAGGTCCTGGGTTCGATTCCCAGTTTGGCGTTTCTGTGTGTAGTTTGCATGTTCTCTTCGTGCTTGCTTGGGTTTCCTCCCACAGTCCGAAAACATACACATGGCTCTTCCAAATTGCCCCTAGATCTGAATGTGAGGTCTGAATATTTATGAAAGTGTCAACACTGGCCTGGTGAGCTGTCCAGGGTGTACCCCGCCCTTGCCTGGAGTCACTGAGATGGGCGCCAGCCACCCCGGGACCCTAATTAGGATTAAGGGGCTCCAAAATTGAATGAATGAGTGAATACTGTACCTTGATTGGCTCTAATTAACTTTCCTATGAATTACATCACTGCTTATGAGTATACTTGTACTTCTAACTCAATGGTTCCTAACTTGGGTTCGGTGAGTCAGTCTCAGGGGTTCGGCGGAGGTCAAGACACCCACCTGACTCATATTCATGACGACACGCCCCGCTTGGCCATCACTGGCTGCAGGTGATCACGCTACATTGCTTGGCCAATCTGTGCTGCAGGAAATTTGGTGTGCTCAGTAGTTGAATTGTGACTGTTGTGATGGTACGTCGTGTGATTTTTTTCTTAATGTTTTAATCCATACTATGTTGAGTAAAAAAGAAAGTGGTCGGACGAATATGTACAACATGGATTCACATATATAACGGAACGGGATATTAGTCGGCGTCCTGTCTGCATGATTTGCAAAGTAGGATCAACCCTGTGCTGACTGATGTATACGGACATGTATATGTGTATATAATATCAATAAATACATATTAAATATTATAAAATGCTTATAATAACGATTAAACATTCAAAAATAATGCGTAAGATGTAAATAAAACAAATACACACACATACAGACGCACACGTGCGCTTGCACTCAGATGCGCACCTCACATAAAAATGTAAGTAGTTGTGATGGGCGGAGTTCATGCATTGTACTGGTTTTGTTCTTTGAACACAGTGATGTTAATGCACACTTCATTTTGGTGCCCCAGTAAAAACATATACCGATGTCTTGAATTTGAAAAAAAAATCATATTTTATTTTTCACTAAAGAAGGGTTCGGTGAATAAGCATATGAAACTGGTGGAGTTTAGAACCGCCAACAAGGTTAACAACCACTGATCCAGCTCGACACAAAGCATTACAATACACATACCAACATTTATCATACAGCTTCACCGAGACTGCTTCTCAGCTGTTCACATTAGGTCACATATCTACTGTGGTTCAATTCCACAGCAGCAAGTGATAGCCATCGATCTCCTTTGGTCATGCTGGGTTTTTTTTTCTTCTTCTTCTTCTTCCTGTCCCCCATCCAATGAACTACTCTCTGTGTTTAAGCTGGTGAATACTCAAACCTGCCATTTGGGACGGGTACACACACACACACACACACACACACACACACACACACACACTCACTCACTCACTCTGCTAATTAAGTCAGAGAGACAGCAGTGAGCAAGCTGAGTTGAACATTTGGGCTTCATGAGGAGGAACAGACACCAAGTTTGCCTCAAAACATATACAGTAATCCCTCGCTACTTCGCGCTTCAATTCATGCGGCTTCAGTGCATCACGTTTAAAATATTCATCGAATTAAAAAAATATGGAAAATTAAGGAAGAACAGGGGAAAAAGTGAAGGAAAATGCCGCAAAACAAGGCCAGTTATGCAAAAAAAAACCCCCAAACAAACAAAAACAAAAAACAACCCAAAACCCCCCATCAAAACTACTTACATTTCTATGTGAGGTGCGTATCTGCGTGTGTGCATGTGCATCTACGCGCGCGTGTCTGAATGTGTGTGTATTTATATTTTATTTACATCTTAAGCATTATTTTTGATTGTTTAATTGTTATTATAAGTATTTGTAGCGTTGAATATGTATTTATTGATATTATATACACATATACATGTATGTTTACATCAGTCGGGGGGGGGCTCAGTCCCCCTTAACCACGGAAAGTGAGGGATACCTGTACTGTAAATAATTTGTGACAGTTAAATGCACATTGAAACGAATATGGTATGTTTGTATTTTATTAACTGGCAGTTCTGAAAGACTCGGTGTATTTTGTGAGTAAGTCATATCATGTAGTGACCGACTGCAGAACTCGTATTCAACAAACGCCAAGTCTGGGGAAATAATTAATCAGTTTATACTGCTCCTGGATATCATGGAGGTTGTGTACTGACTGTTGTTGACTATACAAGCCTGACATCAACTTGCATTTTATTTAGCACAAAGAGCAAAATGTGGCCATTATGACTGAGCTGAGAATGTTTCCTTTGCTTTTTATATATATATGTATATATATATATATATATATATATATATATATATATATATACACACAGTGATACCTCAGCTCACGAACATAATTGGTTCCCAGAAAGTGTGTGTGAGGCGAAAAGTTCGTCTTCCGAACATTTATTTCCCATAAGAAACCATTAAAATGAGAATAATCCGTTCCCAGGTCCCCATAAAACATAATTTTCTACTAAATAAGCCTTAAAACTACACAAAAATATACCTTATTTTATGTATAATAAATGTGCTATTGTATTGTAATTAAAGAAATAAACTGTACTGTATAATAAAGTCGTTTTATTTACCTTTGTGATGGTAGTTGATGGCTTGATGGAATGGAGTGGGAGGCGGAGGGAGGGAGGGACTTACTGTTTGGAAGGAGTGTTTGGAAACGCCTACTGTTTGGAAACACCCTTAGCCACACACACACCCTTAATAGCTTCCTTGTTCTTAAGGATGGGAGCAATGGTAGACTTAGCGTACTGGTACTGGGACGCTGAGTCACACAAACGCACACCTCGTTCGTGTTTTTCAATGATCTCCGCCTGTGGTGGGTCTTTTTCGGTCCCATAATAGCAAAAGTACACTCAATATGGTCCAAAATGTCTATCAAACACAAACCACGTCCGCACTCAAAGAAAGGGGGTGACGAACTGTGACGCTGTGAGCGTGCGTCAACTTCTCGTGGCCGCCACCGTGGCGCTGTTCGACCGCGTGGTTTGATTTGTCCGCCAAAAACTAGTTCATCAGCAGAGACTATATGCTCGCAAATTTAATGTTCTTGAGGCGAAAAGTTTGTGATCTTAAGTGTTCGTCAGCGGAGGTTTTACTGTATGTATATATATATATATATATATATATATATATATATATATATATATATATTTCCACTCAGTAGCATATGCATACCCAGAGATGGCAGAACATACTCAGAATAGCTCTATCCAACCATGGTCTGCACGAATTCATAGACATACGTGATTGGCAGGAAGGAGGTCATATGCCATTGTGAACTTGTCCGGTTTGATCTCATGGGATCTGCTGTGCATGGCGATATGCATCAACCAAGACTTGATCAAGCCAAGCAAGTTCTGTTGCTGCTCCACTCGGCAGGTCAGTGCTATCATTTTTAAATTTACCCAAAAGAAGATCCCGCCCTCTCTTCAAAGTCACTCTTTCAAAACACATGAATGCGCATTGCCTGACTCCTGCTGGAGTCTATGAAACACAGCACTGGATTGAGGAGCACAGCACCCCATTGTCATCTCATTGACATGGAAGACAACATGTAAAATTATCATAAAGAATACAAACAAGGACAAACATCACTGTTGTTTTGAGCAATTTCAAAGTTTGCTTTTGTACACAGATGTCCTCATATGGGCTGCGTGCACTTCTTGAAAATCAAAGGTAGTGAGCCAAAGAATGAGATATTAAAGGAAAAAGGAAGGATTGGCTGTCTCTGGCTCGAGGTGACCTCTTATCGCTAATCATCAGCATGGTTTTTAGTTGTTGCTCCCAGGGTTCGGGGCCTTTGGGTTGAAGACAGTACCCCTCCGAAGCTCCAGGTAATTACAGTTCTGCTCCACAGAGCCTCTCCTTTCCTCCCTCCAATTTTAATAATGCACTTTGCCTCCGATCAGGGGACTTGTTCTCTCATTCGAGCTTCACTGCTTTATTGCCTTTCCGTCTCTAGCTGTCTCCCTTTTCTCTTTCTCTCTTCCCACCTCCCACTTCTGACTTCTTAATTAGTCTCGCGTCCTGCTCTAGGCCTTGGCCCAGTTTCTTTACAGACTCTTGGAAACTTTTTGGAGGCAGTGTAAACAGAAAACACACACACAAACAAAAGCCAGTTTTGTTCATTTGATGTCAGTTCTGCTGGTGACTCAGGGAAGACAAATGACTGCGTCTCGAACAAACCCGAGCCCGGACTTTGAGCAAATATTGTTCAGACTGCAGGTTCATTCTATGATTCTTGGATATAAATTGACAAATCGAAGAATTATTGATTTTGATTGCGAGTTTAGAGGTCAAAGGGCATAAAATGACATGGGGCCAGATGAAGGCCATTGTCACCAAGTTTTGTCTCATTTTTATTTTCATTATAGTTTTCATTTAAATTTTTAATTAAAGTGCTACAGTGATGGCCTATAAGAAGCCAAAAGAAGGGACGGCACAGGACTATAACAACCTGACAAATATGATGGTACGAAATGGAAAAACGTAATTTACTTTATTTTCATTGTTGCCTCGTAAAATGAAGCCTTCAGATTGACACTCTATAGATAAGAGTCAGCCTTCAGATCGACACTCTGCACCCTTTCATCCATTCCTCAAAACTGTCACTGTCCCTGCAAGGACCCCTCCTGCATTTTCGAGGCTCATAATTTTTCATCCAGAAATTTTATTGTTCCCGAACCGTTTAATTTTTGGGTGCATACGAATCACTCCCAGCTTAATCCTACTAGGCTTTCGGGAAGGCGAGTACCGATTTCACCCAACACTGGGCGAAGGTGGGGTACACCCTGAACAGCTCACCAGACCATTACCGGGCAACACACATCCAACCATTCATACTCACACCTGGGGGCAATTTAGAGCAGCCAATCAGCATAAACTGCTTTGGCTTGTGGGAGGAAGCACATGCGAGCTCAGGAGAAACCATGCAAACTCTACACAGAAATGCCCAGGAATCGAACACGTGCCTTTCTTGCTATGGGGTGAGGTGGGGTGGGGTGGGGTGGGGTGGGATAGGGTGGGGGTGTATAAACTATGCCACTGTACTTAGAGTATAGAAGAAAAAGTAGTATAAACGCTTGTAAGGTAAAGTCTCTTCGGCTTTTTACACCTGAGCCAAGTGGCTCATCGGGCCGGTGCTTATCCCCAGTTTCCGTAGCGTGAAGCGACCAGGAATTCTGGATGGGATGCTAGGTTCCCTTCCCAGTGTATTTTTACTGGTACCCATTTATACTGCTGGGTGAACAGAGGCACACTTGTGGTTAGAACCTTGCCCAGGGGTCTTAGCACAGTGGGGGTCTAACTGGGATTTGAACACACAACCTCCTGATCATAAGCCCACCACCCTAACCGCTACACCACCAGCGCCACATATAAAGACTTGAGTGGTTAATTAATGTTTCTTTAAATATTGGCTACGGCTACAGGAACTAATAAATTAATTAGCATGACACTTACGCTAGCATTAGCATCACTATCTGACTAGTTAGATGAACCGACAGGGATACACCAGGGTCACAGGGATACACCCGAACCATTCACACGAGCACCTCGGGGCAATCTGGAACAGCCAATGAGCCTCATGTGCATGTCTTTGGACTTTGGGAGGAAACTGGAGTACCCAGAGGAAATCCATGTAAGCATAGGAAGAACGTGCAGACCCGACACAAAAACGCCCGGTATCTTCTTACTGTGAGACGCATGTGTTAACTATGACGCCACGATCTTCAAATGAGACGAGAAAGTTCTAATATAGTGTTGGATGAGAGTGTTTGCTTAAGTTGCGTTGAATATGAGGGTCTAAAACAAATCATATCTGGACCGGGGAGTAAATACAGTAAGGGAATGAAGGGTTAATGCAGGTCAGTAGCAGGATTGAGGACACCCTGCCAGTATGCTGCCTTAATTTCAGGACAATTTCCTGCTGCAAGGATTTCCAGTTACTGAACAGACTGTATTACAGCCTCTAACCCAAAGGGTGCAGGATGGCATGTGACGATATACAATGAGAATTGATCGTCTTTCAGATCACGATTTTTGAAAATGGTCTGAACAGTTTGATTCATTAGAAAGAAACCCCCCCCCAACCAGAATCCAACCAGAATTTGTTTCTTCTATAAAATACATGTGTGTGAATGAGAAGGACCCAAGAGGAACGGTGAGGTTACAGGGAGCAGAGATAAGGAAGGTGGAGGATTTTAAGTACTTAGGCTCAACAATCCAGAGCAATGGAGAGTGTGGAAAAGAGGTGAAGAAGTGTGTGCAGGCTGGTTGGAATGGTTGGAGAAAAGTGTCCGGTGTGATGTGTGAAAGGAGAGTATCAGCAAGAATGAAGGGAAAAGTGTACAAGACGGTGATGAGGCCAGCGATGTTGTATGGTTTAGAAACAGTGGCGCTGAGGAAAAGACAGGAGGCAGAACTGGAGGTAGCAGAGATGAAAATGTTGAGGTTCTCTTTGGGAGTAACGAAGATGGATAGGATCAGGGTCATCATCATCATGCACATGTAAGAGGTTTTGGAGACAAAGTCAGAGAGGCTAGATTGAGATGGTTTGGACATGTACAGAGGAGGGATAGTGAGTATATTGGTAGTAGGATGCTGAGGTTGGAACTCCCAGGCAGAAGGTCTAGAGGAAGACCAAAGAGACGATTCATGGATGTGGTGAAGGAGAACGTGAAGGCAGTTGGTGGAAGAGAAGAAGATGCAGAGGATAGGGTGAGATGGAGGGAGATGATTCGCCGTGGCGACCCCTGAAGGGAACAGCCGGAAGGAAAAGAAGAAGAAGAATTTGTTTCTTCTGCAATGTTTCGGTTATTCGAGCAAAGCCAGTTGCTAGTGGTAAGGCTGAAACCTCTCTCTGCAAACACTGGGGAAAGGTGGGGTGCACCCTGAACAGCCCGGCAGTCCATCGCAGGTCCAACATTCAAGCTTTCAGTTTCACACTGTGGGCCAAGCATGAACAGCCAATTAGCCTCATGCACATGTCTATGGACTGCGTTAGGAAACCGGGGTGCCTGGAAGAAAGCCACATTCGCGCGGGAGAACATGCAAACTCCACACAGAACCGCCCTCATCGGGCACAGGGCTCAAACGCTTCATGCTGTCGGGCGGATGTGCTAACCGCTACGCCACGGTGCCACCCTGTGATGTTCATTCCAAAATATAATGTCCTTTTGGAGGAAAATAATTAACTTTGTGCTGGTAAATATAGCTGCATTGCTTCCAATTAGTGATTATTTTCTTAGAACAGCGTGTGCCCAATCCTTATAGCGTTGTCCCCTTGTTTAATCAGATATCTGGGAAAACTATTCTCCATCTACTGACTCGGCTCTGTGATATCCATATAGGCAGTGTTGGACAATCTTTGTCGACTGAAAAGAGCCTTGAGTTTGACATATTGCACGGGTAGACCCCCAGAACAATAAGATGTGTGTTTGTGTATGAAGCTGCCTATTTAGCTTTTCCTCCAAGTTTGTTTT
Organism: Plotosus lineatus; assembly: GCA_024760905.1. Classification (NCBI taxonomy): domain Eukaryota; kingdom Metazoa; phylum Chordata; class Actinopteri; order Siluriformes; family Plotosidae; genus Plotosus; species Plotosus lineatus. The sequence goes on along the minus strand of CM045736.1, from coordinate 8,157,934 downwards.
CCTCTTATTGCCTCTGCAGCAATACATATTTATTGCCGGCGTCCTTCCTTCATTTCGGAGGCTGTAAATTTCCACACTCAGCTCGAACGCACGGCCCTGACCCTGCCTTAAACACACACTCTTATTTATGACTCCATTTACTTATGAATTAGACCCTTTTTCGACTGCATGCATCAATTTCTCCTGCTCGAGGCTGATTAATCGTGTAGATGCTGACGGGCTGCAACAATAACTAGGCAATACACGTTCTCTCTCTCTCTCACTCTCGCTCGCTCGCTCAGACACTCGGGACAATACATGTAATGTATGTGGCGTATATACTCATAATAGGAAAATAATTGTGAAAGTCTTCGAACCAGTAATAACTCTGTAACGACTGGTTATTACATTACACTGGATATTTAACACCGTGTTCTTTACGTCCTGTTCCACCTGCAAAATTTATAATCTTCAGACACGCTGATCAGAAATCAGTGATAAAACAAAGGATGGCTGTAACTTTCTCCTGCACTATGTATCCAGGAGAAATGAAAGTGAAAAGATGAAAAGGTAAAGAGGAACATTTACAGTTAAGTGAAAATATGTTTAAAATTCTGTTTGCGTACAATATGATGTAAAAAAAAAAAAAAAAAATGGTGTGACAACTTTGTTTCAATCTGTGATCTTGTATATCTTTCATCTTCGGGGCATTCTTCATAGAACTGAACAAAAATCCAAACAGTGTCTAGTAGTATGTACTCTTAAAATGTAACCATGGAAACTAGCTTAAGCCTTTTACCTGGATTTGAGTTTCTCCACGTCATTGGTGGCACAGTGTTTCTGTTGGTGATCTGAGATGCAGTCAGTTACTGTATGCGTTTATTAGTCATATTAATAATAAATATATTTGGTAGGATATATATATATATATATATATATATATATATATATATATATATACTATCTATCAATCTATATATGTGTGTGTGTGTGTATATATCTATATATATATGTATATGTATGTGTGTGTGTATATATATATATATATATATATGTCTGTCTGTCTTCCTTTCGGCTTTTTCCCTTTTACTCGGGAGTCGCCACAGCGAATCATCTGATTCGCACGTTTGATTTGGCAGAGGTTTTTACGTCGGATGCCCTTCCTGTCACAACCCTTTTTAGCAAGGGACAGAAACACACTGACGACTTTGTAGCTACTCTTTACGAAAGTCAGCAATGGTTCTTTTACATGCCTCTCACCATAGACAGTGACAGACATGGCCAGCCTTTGATAACCCAGTTAGCCGCACTGGGGGGGACAGTGACAACCTTGTGGAGAGTGGGACTAGAACCCCCAACCTTTGGATCAGCGATCCAGCGCCCTATACCACCACTGCCCATGTGTATATATATATATATATGTGTGTGTGTGTGTGTGTGTATGTATATATGTGTATATATATATATATATGTGTGTGTATGTATATATGTGTGTATATATATATATATATATATATGTGTATGTATATATGTGTATATATATATATGTGTGTATGTATGTATATATGTGTATATATATATATGTGTGTATGTATGTATATATGTGTATATATATATATATATGTGTGTGTATATATATATATATATATATATATATATATATATATATATATATAGTTGTAATAATATATTATTTTATTTATTTTCTTTCTAAGTTTATTGCTAATTAGGGTTGTGTGGAGGTTGGCACCCATCTCCACAGAATCTGGGTGAGAGGGGTACACCTCAGACAGCTCACCAGGCCCATCACAGGGCAATAATAATAATAATAATAATAATAATAATATTGATAACAATAAGAGCACTCGGAGCACAAACGTACACCAAGTCCAGCAATCCCCCATTTGAACCAAAAATCCACAATTTTCTCCAAGATCAATAAAATATTCTGACTCTTCCGAAAAAATCATCCCACCTCACAATGTTCATGAATCCTTTAAAAAAAATTCCTGGTTTCCGAATTTTATCTGGATCACTGCTAAATGTAATGGAATCTCGTTTGTCT
>CM045736.1:8145890-8153390 GCA_024760905.1 Plotosus lineatus | reverse complement strand
TCTCAATCTAGCCTCTCTGACTTTGTCTCCAAAACATCTTACGTGGGCTGTCCCTCTGATATACTCATTTCTGATCCTATCCATCCTCGTTACTCCCAGGAGAACCTCAACATTTTCATCTCCGCTACCTCCAGCTCTGCCTCCTGCCTTTTCCTCAGCGCCACTGTTTCTAAGCCATACAACATCGCTGGCCTCACCACCATCTTGTACACTTTTCCCTTCATTCTTGCTGACACTCTCCTATCGCACATCACACCGGATACTTTTCTCCAACCATTCCAGCCTGCCTGCACACGCTTCTTCACCTCTTTTCCACACTCTCCATTGCTCTGGATTGTTGAGCCTAAGTACTTAAAATCCTCCACCTTCGTTATCTCTGCTCCCTGTAACATCACCGTTCCTCCTGGGTCCTTCTCATTCACACACATGTATTCTGATTTTCTGAGGCTAACCTTCATTCCTCTCCTTTCCAGGGCATACCTCCACCTCTCTAGATTTTCCTGTACTTGTTCTCTGCTCTCACTACAGATCACGATGTCATCTGCAAACATCATAGTCCATGGAGATTCTTGTCTCACCTCGTCTGTCAGCCTGTCCATCACCATAGCAAACAAGAAGGGGCTCAGAGCTGACCCTTGATGCAGTCCCACCTCCACCTTGAATTAAATCGGTCACACCGACAGCACACCTCACCACTGTCTTACATCTTTTATACATGTCCTGCACCACTCTAACATACTTCTCTGCCACTCCAGACTTCCTCATGCAATACCACAGTTCTTCTCTTGGCACCCTGTCATATGCTTTTTCCAGATCCACAAAGGCACAATGTAGCTCCCTCTGACCTTCTCTGTACTTCTCTATTAACATCCTCAAGGCAAACATTGCATCTGTGGTGCTCTTTCTTGGCATGAAACCAAACTGTTGTTCACAAATGCTCACCTCTGCCCTTAGTCTAGCTTCCACTATTCTTTCCCATAACTTCATCGTATGGCTCATCAACTTTATCCCTCTGTAGTTGCTGCAACTCTGCACGTCTCCCTTGTTCTTAAAAATGGGCACCAGCACACTTCTCCTCCACTCCTCCGGCATCTGCTCACTCTCTAGTACCTTGTTGAATGTTCTTGTCAGAAAATCTACTGCTACCTCTCCTAGACACTTCCATACCTCCACAGGTATATCATCAGGACCAACTGCCTTTCCATTCTTCATCCTCTTCAATGCCCTTCTCACTTCACCCTTACTGATCTTTGCTACATCCTGCTCCTCAATGGTTACCTCTTCTACTCTTTTTCTCTCTCATTTTCCTCATTCATCAGCTCTTCAAAGTACTCTTTCCATCTTCCCAGCACACTTCTGTCATTAGTCAATACAGTTCCCTCTCTGTCCTTTATCAATCTAACTTGCTGCACGTCCTTCCCATCTCTATTTCTCTGCTGTGCCAACCTGTATAGATCATTTTCTCCCTCTTTACTATCCAACCTATCATACAAGTCATCATACGCCCTCTGTTTGGCCTTAGCCACTGCTACTTTCGCCTTACGCTGTGTCTCCCTGTACTCCTGTTTACTCTCTTCGGTCCTCTCAATGTCCCACTTCTTCTTGGCTAACCTTTTCCTTTGTACACACTCCTGCACTTCCTCATTCCACCACCAAGTCTCCTTATCTACTTTCCTTCCAGAGGACACACCAAGTACTCTCCTACCTGTGTCCCTGATCACATTTGCTGTGGTTGTCCAGTCATTTGGAAGCACTTCCTGGCCACCCAAAGCCTGTTTCAACTCCTCCTTGAAGACAACACGACACTCTTCCTTTTTCAGCTTCCACCACTTTGTCTTCTGCTCTGCCTTTGCCTGTTTCACCTTTCTCACCATCAGAGTCATCCTGCACACCACCATCCTATGCTGTTTGGCAACACTCTCACCCACGATGACTTTGCAGTCACTGACTTCCTTCAAATTACATCGCCTACACAAGATGTAGTCTACCTGTGTGCGCCTACCTCCGCTTTCATAAGTCACCCTATGCTCCTGTTTCTTCTCAAAGAAAGTATTCACCACAGCCATTTCCATCCTTTTTGCAAAATCTATCAACATCTGTCCTTCTGCGTTCCTGTCCTGGATACCAAACCTGCCCATCACTTCCTCGTCCCCTCTGTTGCCTGCCCCAACATGTCCATTGAAGTCTGCACCTATGAGCACTCTTTCACCTCTGGGGGTACTCTGCATCACTTCATCTAAGTCACTCCAGAATCTCTCCTTCTCTTCTAGCTCACATCCTGCCTGTGGGGCATAAGCACTAACAACATTGAGCATTACACCTTCAATTTCTAACTTGAGACTCATCACTCTGTCTGACACTCTTTTCACTTTTAGAACATTCCTGACAAACTCCTCCTTCAAGATGACTCCGACTCCATTTCTCTTCCCATCCACACCGTGATAAAATAGCTTAAACCCTGCTCCTAAGCTTTTAGCTTTGCTACCTTTCCACCTGGTCTCCTGAACACACAGTATGTCCACCTTCCTCCTCTGCATCATGTCAACCAGCTCTCTACCTTTTCTGTGCATAGTTCAACATTCAAAGTCCCCACTCTCAGTCCTAGACTCATGCCTTTCCTCTTCTCTCTCTGCCTACGGACACGCCTCCCACCTCTCCTTCTTCGACGTCTTCGACCAACAGTAGTCCAATTTCCATCAGCACCCTGTTGATTGACAGCACTGATGGCAGTCGTTGTTAACCCGGGCCTCGACCGATCCGGTATGGAGGTAATACTTTTGATTTGCATAATCAATAATTGGCATTGGTTTTACGTCGGATGCCCTTCCTGACACAACCCTCTGCATTTCTCCGGGCTTGGGACCGGCATGAGGGGGAGAGACACTGGTTAGTGCCCCCCCACCTCATGGCTGCATTACTTTTTGGTAGAGCAAATAACAAAAATAAAAGGACAGGACAAAGACTTTCTATTGAAACTCCATTTCTCACTACAGATCTGTTTTGAGGGGTGATGAAACCATCCTCTCTCTTCATGTGATTGTAGAGGAAGTCCAGGTTCTCCATGTCTAGAATCACCTGAAGAGAGAGGATGGTTTCATCACCCCTCAAAACAGATCTGTAGTGATAAATGGAGTTTCAATAGAAAGTCTTTGTCCTGTCCTTTTATTTTTGGTATATATATATATATATATATATATATATATATATATATATATATATATATATATATATTTTTTTTTTTTTCTCTTTCTTTCTTACTTTCCTTTCGGCTTTTTCCCTTTCTCGGGAGTCACCACAGCAAATCATATGATTCGCACATTTGATTTGGCATAGGCTTTTATGTTGGATGCCCTTCCTGTCACAACTCTTTAGCAAGGGACAGAAACACGCCAACGGCTTTGCAGCTACTCTTTACGAAAGTCAGCAATGGTTCTTTTACATGCCTCTCACCATAGACAGTGAGGGACATGGCCCGCCTTTGATAACCCAGTGAGCTGCACGGGGGGACAGTGACAACCTTGTGGGGACTCGAACCCCCAACCTTAGGATCAGCGATCCTGCGCCCTATCCACTAGACCACCACTGCCCACCATGTGTGTGTATGTGTGTGTATAATATAATATAGTGTGTGTGTATATTGCTTTTTTGGTGCAATTTTAAAACTTTGCAGCTATGAACAGATACTTCGTCTCTATGACAGGATATGCTGAGCTGCCTTTGACGATGTGAATTGTTTCAAGTGCGCCACCTGTAGGACTATAGAGGAACAGGAACGCTTCACCACCTCATCCCTAAAGTCTTCAACATAAATACACATATGTGAATGAAACCCCAGTTTGTCCATATTGCTACCCATAATGCATTTTTTTGTAGTGGAATAACCTGTTCAAGAGGACACTAGATCCTGTAAACTCATTTCTGAGTACTGGATGGACACTGAATACAGAAGGCAGTTCTTCATATTGATCAGATTATATACGCACATGGCCCTGCCTTGTCTAAATTATTCACACACGTTAAATAGACACGGTTAATAATTAAACAGCTGCTCTGCTGTAATTAATATTGTGGAGCAATATGACAGGTTGGGTAGGGGTGCAGCTGCTGACATGCCAATAACGACTTATTTATTTCTTTGCTTACAGACTGGGTGTATTTTTTTCACCACTTAAATAAGAGGATTGTCTGAGCAGGGCAAAAGCAAAACATCTTCCAGCACTTCCTGAAGTCACGTCCATGACTTTGTCCCTTGAATGAAATTCCTAAATATTCAGCATCCCCCTTCTCTATTGCTCACTCTCTCGCTCCTTTTCTCTTTTTGAGAGTGTGTTATTGATGGCGTAGCTGAGCATGTCAGACACAGATTGAGTCGCTTTCACTTTTCCTTTGTCATGTCTTCCTTGTGACTCATCACTATCATTTACCAGCTTTTGTGTTCATGTTCCTGATGCACATCAAAAAGGTCCTGAGATAACGAGGATGACTTCAAACAAGAAGTGAATGACACTTCACAGAGCTCTCACCATAACACTACATAATATATTCGATATGACAGGAGAATTGTGTGTGTGTGTGTGTGAGGGAGGGATGGGGGGAGGGGGGAAGGTAGCGACAACCAGAATCAATCAAGTTCGATTTTCCAGTCTGATTAGCTTGCAGGGTTTTAATGAATATGTAGTTTGAAGAGTTTCGATTTAAAGTGAAAATATGATAAGGTGTGGGTGCAGAAGAGTGTTTTAGGACTTTTAAAAGGTTTTTTGTAAATGCTAATTAGTGCTTGCATTAGTACACAAGTTAAACACAATTGGCGCAGGGTATCGCAAGAGCTGCTTTACTCCTGATACTGCACCAGATGGATTCCAGAAAAGTATTTGGATGATGTTCTGCACTGTAGATGATGATTGCTTCAAACTCTGTGCAATTTTTTGTTGGGAAACACCTTTCTGATATTGGTCCACTATCTTTCTGCGCAACACTGGGGGAATAGGTGATCCTATATCCATCTTCACTTCTGAGAGACACTGCCACTCTGAGAAGCTCTTTTTATACTCGGTCATTTTACCAATGGACCTCATTAGTGGTGAATGGTCTTCCAGGTGTTCGTTATAAGTGCAATGGACTTTTCCAGCCTCTTATCGCTACCTGTCCCAACTTTTTTTGAGATTTGTTGACACCATGGAATTTAAAATCAACATATTTTTCCCTTACAATCATACATTTTCTCAGTTGAAACTTTTGACCCCATCATCTATGTTCTATTCGGAATAAAATATTAAAGCTTGGCACTTCCACATCATTGCATTCAGTTTTTATTCAGAATTTGTACAGTGTCCCAAATTTTTTGGAATTGGGTGTGTGTGTGTGCGTGTGTGCGTGTATGTATATAGATATGTATACAGTGATACCTCAGCTCACGAACATAATTGGTTCCCAGAAAGTGTGTGTAAGGCGAAAAGTTCGTCTTCCAAACATTTATTTCCCATAAGAAACCATTAAAATGAGAATAATCCGTTCCCAGGTCCCCATAAAACATAATTTTCGACTAAATAAGCCTTAAAACTACTGTACACAAAAATATACCTTATTTTATGTATAAGAAAATGTGCTATTGTATTGTAATTAAAGAAATAAACTGTACTGTATAATAAAGTGGTTTTATTTACCTTTGTGATGGTAGTTGATGGCTTGATGGAATGGAGTGGGAGGAGGAGGGAGGGAGGGACTTACTGTTTGGAAGGAGAGTTTGGAAACGCCTACTGTTTGGAAACACCCTTAGCCACACACGCACCCTTAATAGCTTCCTTGTTCTTAAGGATGGGAGCAATGGTAGACTTGGCGTACTGGTACTGGGACGCTGAGTCACACAAACGCACACCTCGTTCGTGTTTTTCAATGATCTCCGCCTGTGGTGGGGTCTTTTTCGGTCCCATGATAGCAAAAGTACACTCAATATGGTCCAAAATGTCTATCAAACACAAACCACGTCCGCACTCAAAGAAAGGGGTGACGAACTGTGACGCCGTGGCGTCGTCAGCTTCTCGTGGCCGCCACCGTGGCGCTTGTTCGACCGCGTGGTTTGGTTAGATCCGCCGAAAACTAGTTCGTCAGCAGAGACTATATGCTCGCAAATTTAATGTTCTTGAGGCGAAAAGTTCGTGAGCTTAAGCGTTCGTCAGTGGAGGTTTTACTGTATATATATATATATATATATATATATATATATATATATATATATATATATATATATACACACACACAGTAGCTTGAATCTTGGCTGTGACAATATTATGACAGTCACTCCAAAACACAACTACACAGGAGAAGATGTGTGTGTGTGTGTATATATATATATATATATATATATATATATATATATATATATATATATATATATATATATATATATAATAAGCATAATGTGGAGAGTTTTATTGCTTGTGCATATTTGTGACTGCTATATCGATGTATTCGGAACATGCACACTGTGTGCCAGTGCCGTGGCAATGTTTTGCTGTTAATTTATAGACTAGTAGTCGTTCGCAGACTTGGTTTCATGTAAAAAAAACTTTACGAGACACGTCCGCTTTAAAGGATACTAAATAGTACTGAATGTAGGGTGTGATGTTTGGAGAGAAGGCCGAGCCACTGGGAAATGGAGTTGACCCCTCGCTGAAACGCTGCCACATGGAGTCATTGTAGGTGTAAATGTGAGCTTAATGTTGGCATCTTGTAACAGGAATGGTGTGTCGCATGGTCAGTGTTTTTATTCGGGTTTATCCGCTCGAAGGGTTGATGTGCTGATTGACAGCAGAAGTTGAGTAACAAGTTGGCAAGGTCAACGGAGGAAGAGTTTTGCTTGTATTGAGTCCAAACCGTAGGAGCAGAGTCGGCTCAAAAGCAAATGATAGAAGACAAATTATGACGGAAATACTTGGAGGGGGAAAAAACCCACAGTGCCAATATACACAACACCCACACGCTGTAATGTTAATGCATGACTGGATGAAACCGAGCACTAGCGAGACATAACGAGACAAAATCGTGAAGCACAGAAGGCGAAACAGGAAGTGGTGCTTACTACTTAACAGCCAAAAGGTCCGCGGCATCTGACGTTGGCTTCGAGTCCGCAATGTTATGTCATGTTGTTGTTTCTGTTATTTGGTTTGAGCTTGGATTGGGTGTTTTCACAGATGCGGTTAAATGTGTGAATTCAGACCAGCTATTTTTGGGTAGTTTGATCAAGAGTTACGCAACTTTTCCATATATAGTAAGAACCGTGCACAGGTTCGAATAACTGTGAGATAGAATCCCAATTTACATTTCCAGCCTTTGGCCGACACGCAATCGAGGGTTAAGGGCCTTGCTCAAGGGCCCAACAGTGCTCATAGTAGGGATTGAACCACTGACCTTCGGAACATTAACCCGTCGCTTTGTCCGCTAAGTCACCACCGCCCCCTGTGCCACAGCTGTCTGTGATTGGAAGAGGTATCTTGTACACTC
>CM045736.1:8075890-8140890 GCA_024760905.1 Plotosus lineatus | reverse complement strand
TAGCAATGTCGACAGCTTGCTAGGACTTCATATGATCCATGACATGCTGTTTGAGAGAGCTGAACACAAACAGAATGCCTGTCAGTCGCTTGGCTGTTGCTTCTTGTTTCTTCTCCTTTGATTCATTTTTTTCTCTCTTGAAATTCCGCCCTGTCTCACCCTGTCAATCTGAGAACAAGATCTTAGCCAAGGCTGAAGTTTTATCTTTGGTTGACGATGCCTTTCTCGTTCTCTCTCTCTCTCTCTCTCTCTCTCCCTCTCTTTGGGTGCATTCCAAAACCCTTATTTTCTGTTTCCCTGCTCCTCAGTTGAACCGGACGTTCTTCTGACCGGCCGTGACGATTCTCTTATTTCTGCACGAGACCTCAATCTCGCCATCTATCTCACACAACCCGCCCCTGACACTGGCTGTTTTAAAAAATGCAGGTCCAGCTGTGCTGCTGTCATCAGAAGTAGCCATTGCTCTGCGTGACACTTCAGAGGAGGCAACGTCTCATTTCTCTGTAAACACATTTCCGCGCATCGCTTTCCCACGTCTTAGTGTTTCCGCTGTGGGAGGGACAAATACACAAGGATGAGACACACCCAAGACAAACGAGAATAAAATCTGAAGGTTATGTTTCCCCCATCCCTCGTGCGTGCGTGCGTGCGTGCGTGCGTGCGTGCGTGTGCGTGTGTGTGCGTGTGTGTGTGTGTGTGTGTCCAAGTTTTTTCTTCTCCCTGACTGGCAGGTCTTTGTATCTCTGCCAGTGGTGGTGATTTTATGTTTTTTTTTTTTTTTTTTTTCATTTATTTTTACTTAATTATTTTTGAAATTCAATCTGATTGCTCTCTTGGAATGGACTGATGACTTTACCGCCACACGCAAGTTTGCATTTTAACATTCCTTGTCCGGGTTACACAGCACAGTGGTGTCATGCGTAGCACAACCGCCTCACTCACAGCCCCTGCTTACCCTATTTTATTTTAAATCTCTCTTGGGTTTCCATTCTACCCGAGGAGAACATATTAATTAATTATCGGATATCGTCTCTGCTTTTTTTTTTTGCGGATGATGTCGTCCTTTTGGCTTCATCGAGTCGGGCCCTCCAGCTCTCATTGGAGCGATTCGCAGCCAGGTTGAAGATCAGTACCTCTAAGTCCGAGGCCATGGTTCTCAGTCGGACAATGGTGGAATGCACCCTCCAGGTCGGGAATGAGTTCCTGCCCCAAGTGGAGGAGTTTAAGTATCTTGGGGTCTTGTTTACGAGTGAGGGAAGGATGGAGCGAGAGATCGACAGACGGATCGCTGCAGCCTCTGCTGTTAAGCGGTGCCTGTACCGGTCCGTCGTGGTGAAGAAGGAGCTGAGCCGCAAGGCGAAGCTCTCAATTTACCAGTCGATCTACGTTCCAACCCTCACCTATGGTCACGAGCTTTGGGTAATGACCGAAAGAACAAGATCACGGATACAAGCGGCTGAAATGAGCTTCCTTCGCCGGGTGGCGGGGTTCTCCCTTAGAGATAGGGTGAGAAGCTCCACCATCCGGGGAGAGCTCGGAGTAGATCCGCTGCTCCTCCGCATTGAGAGGGGCCAGTTGAGGTGGCTCAGGCATCTGGGCAGAATGCCCCCCGGATGCCTCCCTGGTGTGGTGTTTCGGGCATGACTCGACCATGGACTAAGCGGAAGATGATGATGATAATGATGAAGATGATGATGATAATGATGAAGATGATGATGATGATGATTATGATGAAAAAGGATGCTGGGTGATTTTGACAGGAGAGCTGATGCTTTCTTCTTATTATTCTTCTTCTTTTCCTTTTGGCTGCCCCCTTGTCAGGGGTCGCCACAGCCAATCATCTGCCTCAATCTTCATGGAAGTCATATTAATGAGCTGGTGTACAGTATATTAAAGAATCCGCTCAAGTCCTTGTTCCAGAAGATTCGACTCAATACTCCATTTGTTCTCATCGATGTGCTGAAGCTGCACATCCAGCACTGCCTGGTTTGGACTGACTGCTAAACTGGACAGGATCAGACCACGATGGACAATCAGGTCTGCAGACAGGATCACTGTCCAGGGTCAGAAAGTGGGCAGGTAGCATGTTTGCAGACCTCTCACTTCTTGCTTATAAGCTATGTCTGTTTATAACCTTGCGTAGAGGGCATTTCTTTTCTATTGTCCGGTTTAGTTTCTGATTGGACCTTTGCCGACCATGGCCACGAGTCCAAGGCAGCATAATTGATCTCTCATGTCAATCTCTGCTGTCTGTGAGCCAGTGTGTAGTAGAGGTGTTAGTTTATCTGCTTTGAGCCGTTACACGCACAGCAGTTTGATAAGCTGCCGAGTCAGGCTCTCTGTGCGAGCCTTCGGCTGCTCCAGGTTAGTTGCTGGAATGTGATATCTAGCAAAGACATGATGATGATGATGATGATGATTACATTAGTCATGAGTAATAAATGTGTGATGCTCTGGAAAGCTTGGAGTACACTACGAGTGATTTTTACAGAAAAAAATTACTTTTTATATTTATATGGCAAATGAATATTCCAGTAATATTTGTTTTCATGCCGTTGAGGTTCTCTTTGGGAGTAACGAGGATGGATAGGATCAGAAACGAGTACATCAGAGGGACAGCACATGTTAGATGTTTTGGAGACAAAGTCAGAGAGGCTAGATTGAGATGGTTTGGACATGTACAGAGGAGGGATAGTGAGTATATTGGTCGTAGGATGCTGAGGTTGGAACTACCAGGCAAAAGGCCCAGAGGAAGACCAAAGAGAAGATTTATGGATGCATTGAAGGCGGACATGAAGGTCGTTGGAGTAAGAGTAGAAGATGCAGAGGATAGGGAGAGATGGAGGCAGATCATTTGCTGTGGCGACCCCTGAAGGGAACAGCCGAAAGGAAAAGAAGAAGAAAGAAGATTTGTTTTCATGCCGTTATACTGTACATAGGAAACAGTGAGTTGATTCCTACCATCAAAACCCTCATTGAGATGCGTATTTCAACCGATCATGTCCCACATGCCTTCATCAGAAAGGCAAACTTGGGACTATGCTGTTTATGTGAAATTGCAAATTTTGTCAGATTTGTAATATTAATGCAACATTCATATGGATGGAAACTTTCTGTGTGACTCTAGCTAGGAATATTATACTCGGGGTTCAGGAGTTCTGAACCGCTTAATCCTAATGTGAAGATCATGTTTTAAACTTAGTCGATTTTCCAACCTTGCTTTGTTGTCTGACATTGTTGGTTCAGGAGTCCGTTGAACAAACACAACAGTACAAAGTCAGTGTGATTGATGATGCCTGAAATCCTACGAACAATTTGATCCATTCACACGATTTAATGAATTTTTAAATGATGTGTATGTATGTATGTATTGCGGAAAACAAAATCTACGACAGGTTACTTGGTTTAGATTGTGATGCGATGCCAAGCCTTAAAATGTCCGATGCTTCTGTTGCACCATGTCATTAAAAAAAAAAAAAAAAAAAATCATAATTTGCTGAAATGCTTAATTCTATTGTGGTCACAGGAAGACTGAAGCCTATCTCAGCTAACACTGGCTGTAGACAGGGTACACCTTGATCAGCTCAACAGACTATTGCAGGGCAGCACACACAACCATTCACACTCACACATGGGGGCAATTTGGAATATCTAGGTAGCCTAATGTGCATCTTTTTGGCCTGTGTGAGGAAACGCTGCACCAAAATTGTAGATCCCAGAAATTCCAATGACACTTGGAGAGCAAAGGGATGGCAATTCTTTTTTTTTTTTTTTTTTTTTTTTGATATTCTGTATTAATCCTACAAGGGAAAATATTCCCTCTGCATTTAAGCCATCCAAAATGAAGACACACATACTCGGAGCACTGGGCTGCCACACACATTGGGGATACTCGGAAAGCAGTTGGGGGCCTCGCTCGGGTTTACTTGAGCACTTCAGCCATTAATGTGGAGGAAGAGAAGTGCAGCTCATTCCTCCATCACCACACATTTTCCTTCTGGTATGGTAATCGAACCAGCGACCCTTCGTCCCAAAGCCACTTCTCTAACAGTCTCTCTCTCTCTCGCTCTCTCTCTCTCTCTCTCTCCCCCTTGCTCTGTCCCTCTCCCTCCCTCCATCAATCACAGTCACAGGGGCACAGATAGTGGTCCCATCAAGTGTGTTACATTGCCTTGTGATGCAGTAGGAGCAGCAGTTTGAAAACATGTCCTCTGACTTCATGTGTCTCAGAGAAAGAACCTATTAGCTTCACCCTTCCTGGTTCTGAAAGCAATCATATCACAGGCTCACACATGGCTTTATTATTATTATTTTTAATGGATTTATTGAATTTATGACAATGCTTTTATAATATATTTAAGAAAAATCAACATGTCGCGAGGGTCACTGCCAGTGTTGATGACTTTCCAGCTTTCTTGACGTTCCTATTGCTTGGACATGGAGCACCTGGGAAAAGAAAAGGAGGAGTAACAAAGGAGAAAAAAGACGTGAGGGATATAGCCCTTCGTACTGTAAGCCCCGAACCGCTGCTTTCATGCTGATTCGTCCTTGGCTCACAATCCTTAAACGTGAAATCACGGTTCTTGGATGCGTTGTATCTTTAAACGATTCTAATCCAGAGATGAGACGTGAACTGTAAAAGAGAAAGTGAGTGAATTATTGATGAAAGAAGTGATAATTTGGGTAATTATGCTTTCAAATACCAGTGCGAAAGCAATAAAGTTATTTGTACGTTGAAGATGTGTTCAGTGATGGTGCTCCCATAATAGTAGCTGATGTTTTGCCAGCATGTGAGCTTCTCCAGATGAGATTGTGGGTAAAAAAAACCCAAAACAATACAATATTGTATGGAGCTAATTTCAAGAAAAATGACAGGAGCCCTTAAACACTACTTGCATGTGGACTGTATACTGAAGGAAGTGTGTCGTCTGTCTCTCTCTCTCTCTCTCTCTCTCTCTCTCTCTCTCTCTCTCTCTCTCTCTTGCACGGCGAAGCAGCAGTGTCTAAGCACACCAGTGCGCATTCCAACGTTGCTGTCAAAACGGTAACCGGAGATGAAGTGAGTGTTGAAATGCTTTTGCGAGCCTTGCAAAGTCTTGTTTTTGTGATTGAAAATGTGGAGTGAGACATTAAAGTAGTGGGAGGTGATTCACGGCAGAAAGGAGCCCAGACATTAGATTCCGAGATTTCTGCTGGTCTCGGAATTAAATGTCCAAAATGACCCCTGTCCTGAAGAGCAGATGTTGATCCTGACCTTTTTTAAAATTTTGTGAACCACTTGACCCGTATCATCGTACAGGGTCACAGGAAGGCTGGATCCTCATCTTAGGCAACCTGGGATGCATCCTTAACAGCTCATCGCAAGGCCAACACACACAGACTTTCACACTCACACCTAGGGGATGTCTTTTGATTGTGGGAGGAGTCTGGTGTACCTGAAGGAAACCCTGGCAAACCAACAGGAACAAGCAGACTTCACACAAAGTGCCCTCACCAGGATTGGGGCTCGAATCTAAGCTCGTGTTCCGGTGAGGCTGGAGTGCTGAAGAGTCGGACTACACCACCGCACCGCCCTGACCATGATGACCAGTAGTTTCAGCTCAGAAGCAGAGCGAAATCTCTCCATGCCATATTCGGATGTTTTACACAGCACAATGAGGCGCAACAAAGTTATCTCTCTCTCGTGCACACTCTCTCACACACACTCATTTCCTGACAAAGCATTGTGGGAGATGCAGCTCCATAATAGCCAATGGGAGGGAGCTGCGTCATCCCTCCTAGCCAATGGGAGGCCAGCGGCGCGGGATGTTGGGAGATAGCCAATAAGAGGGAGCTGCGTCATCTCTCCTAGCCAATGGGAGGTCAGCGGCGCGGGATGTTGGGAGATAGCCAATAAGAGGGAGCTGCGTCATCCCTCCTAGCCAATGGGAGGCCAGCGGGGCGGGATGTTGAGAGATAGGCAATGGGAGGTAGCTGTGTCATCCCTCCAAGCCAATGGGAGGCCAGCGGGGCGGGATGTTGAAACGCCATTGATGGAAGAACAGCTTGTGCATTGTTTGAATGGTGCGTTTGAATTTTTAAGATGGCGCTTTCGTAATGTGAACTTATTTCGTATCCAGAGACAAAAAAATTTAGGAAAATGCGTTTCGTAGCCTGAATTTTTCGTTTGGTGAGACTTTCGTAAAGTGAGGTACCACTGTATTTGGTGCAGAGTTTGAGAGAGAAAGTAGCAACAAATGACAGCTTTTCGACTTCCGAGAAAACTGTACACTGCACAAGCGCAGGAGAGACCAGGCCAGGTACGAGAGGCTTTGAGCAAATTGGTACTTCCTTCAACTGTGGATGAGGCTCGTCAAATCCAGGGTAAAAGTCGATTTTAGGTTCTATTCCCTCATAGGAGTCTTGAAATGAATTTACCCACAGATGGGCTTTTAGTGCCAGTCTGCTCCCTAATTGAGGATCAGCTGTGATTCAGCCTTGAGTTTTTGTAAAATACTGTTTTCACTGAATTTTATTTTTTTCCCAACGAATATCTGTTTATGGCTAATGCACTGAATGGGTTTTGAATGTTTTTCTTCCTGCAGTACACAGAACAGTTTGGTAATAAAGATGCTTTAAAAATCTCTCTCTGTGTCACGTGCTCACTCAATGCAGCTCTCTCACTCGCTCATTTTCTCTCTCTCACACACATCTATCTACATCTATCTCCAATCACGAGGAATGGACGTTGTTCCCTGAAACTAGAATGATGCTCATACAGGGATCGTCATGGCTGTGATCGTAATGATCTACTGTATGGTTCACCAGGTCACATACGGACTCACTCACACCTACGGACAATTTGGAATAGCCAATTAATCTACTGTGCATGTTTTTGGACTGTGGGAGGAAACCAGAGTACCCGGAGGAAACCCACGCAAGCACAGGGAGAATATGCAAACTCCACACAGACACGCCCGAGCTGGGAATCAAACCTGGGCCTTCTTGCTGTGAGGTGGACGTGCTAACCACTACGCCACAGTGCCGCCCTCTCACATACATACTCACTGTTCTTTCTCTCTCTCTCTCTCACCCATTCACTCACTCGCACTCTCTTGATCCCACATGCGCGCACACACACACACACACACGCACACTTTCTCTCTCACACATCCCAGACATGCACACATTTTTGTCCTTGGGGCTGATTTGGCTGTACTCTGTGTTAGTTGGACAGGCTCATCCTGATTCACTCACCCTCATCCTGTCTACTCAGTCTGTTTGAGACTTGGCCAACAGACTGCATTGTTTTTGTGTGCGTGTGCTGAATGTTTCTGGACACACACACACACACACACACACACACAGCTCTGAAGTTAACATGTGCACGTTTGCTGTCTGATTAAACTCCGATTAAAGTTGTTGAGCCCCTGAGTAAACAAGTGAGGAACAAAGTGTGTTTTATTTTATTAGGATATTACACGGCGTACTTCATATTTTGCACAAAAATGCTTCACAATTTAAAAAAAAAAAGGATGTAAGAGAAACCAATGAAGTGCAGAGACTTGATCCAACCATTTATTTCTTGAAATTGAAAATATCTATTATTTTGGCCAGTGCTCCTTCCACGAGGTGACCGGAATGTTCTGATGTCTTTCTCTATGGGATGTCTGACTGACACTGGTGCGGCTCCATATGTCAACGTGAATCTTGATGCGGTCGTGGCTTTATGATCATGTTCACTGACCTTGGTTATGTTTCCAGGAAATTAAACAAACAATAAAATGATAGGGGAGAAATCAATTCCGTGATGTATCGCGATTCTTTTGAGCGGTGATTAATTTACTGCCACACTGGGGCCAAAATCAATATTTTATTCAGAGTATGTTTGTATTGTTTAAATAATACCCTTCCCACCCATTTTATCCTTGAATTTAGTTGTATGAAATTTCCACAC
The DNA here is from genome assembly GCA_024760905.1 of Plotosus lineatus. Lineage (NCBI taxonomy): Eukaryota > Metazoa > Chordata > Actinopteri > Siluriformes > Plotosidae > Plotosus > Plotosus lineatus. The sequence continues at coordinate 8,132,954 of CM045736.1, read as the reverse complement.
TAAGTATTGTCTTCCCTATCACACGACCACCATCAACTAGGGTGGGGTGAACACATGGACATACCCCCTCCATGACATGTGATGCTACCACCCACCTCTTATAATACGCATGTGCAACATGGGGTGGTTTGGGTACTTCTTATTGTGAATGATCCCACTGATGCCTATGATTGGCTGGTGAATGCTGAGAGTGACAGGGAGATAAACGTATGCCATCGCTCCTTCCCTCCCCATAAGAGCTTGGCCAATTGGCTCTCATGGACTCACAGATGGTTGTGGCATCAACCCAGATTCAAACTTGCGATCACAGTGTTGATGGCGTGCCCCTTGTCACTGCACCGCTTGAAAGCCACCTTTGGGTTTTCAAGGGGAATTCAGTCAGTTGTGCATCTCTAGAGTTAAAGGGTGGCTCGGTGGTTTAGTGCTTTGCACATCCAAAATGGCAGGAAGGTTCGAGGCTTGATGTCTGGAGTTTGCATGTTCTCCTCATGCTTGTGGGGGTTTCTTCATGGTACAGTGGTACCTCACCTTACAATAGTCCCAGCAAACGAAAAATCCAGGTTACGTAAAACATTTTCCAAAATTTTTTGTCTCTGTATACGCGCCAAATGCGCCATTCAAACAATGCACGTCTCATTGGCTATCTCCAAACATCCCGCCCCACTGGCCTCCCATTGGCTATCTTTCAACATCTCGCCCCGCTGGCCTCCCATTGGCGAGGAGGGATGACGCAGCTCCCTCCTATTGGCCATCTCCCAACATCCCGCCCCGCTGGCCTCCCACTGGCGAGGAGAGATGACGCAGCTCCCTCCCATTGGCTATTATGGAGCTGCATCTCCCACAATGCTTTTCGTGTAAAGGACAGAGTTACTGTTGTTTCATGAGTTTTTGAGTGTGCTCATTGCTTTATTTTTTGACTCAGGCTTTTAACCTTCCATAAACTTTTGTAAGATTCTCACTCTGCTAAGAAGACATGGTCCATACACGCACACACGCGCGTGAAAAGAATAAGTGGGCTCATGGCATGCGGTTGAGTGATATTGCAAAGGAATATGGCCAAACCCGTCTACCATCGGTACGATATTGAAGCAGAAGGAGGTCTTAAAAGGTATACTTTTATAATTTTTAAAGGGTTTCGAGGGTAGTATTGGGGGCCTTGGAACGAATCACATGTTTTACGTGTAAAGTGTGGTTCAATTTACGAAAAATCCAGGTTAAGAAAAAGGCTCTGGAACGGATTAATTTTGTAACATGAGGTACCACTGAACTCGGGTTTCATTGTGTTTCTTTTCATGAAGTACCACACAACAGACATCATCAGTACATACAGTACATGATGGAGTGTGTCTTTAAATATGGTATAAAAATATGAACTGGTAGAATGTATGAAAGATTCTCATGTATTGGTCATGTGTGAATTTTACTCTGGAGTTCAGCCATCCAGATTTTTCCACAAAGCCGAAATTTCATGTTAAAACAACTGTTTATACGGCGCATCTGGTTCCTCTGCAAAAGTGATGGCTATGTGAGATAATGGCAGCTGGGTGGGGGAAAAAAAAAGAAAAGCACTCTTAATTTTAAATTCAATTTCTATATTACGGCGCGAGCTGCGACTTATCGGTATGCCTCAGTGCATCTGATGAAGCACCTGACCTGAGCAGGCTTACTTGGCTGCGTGTGTAAATCAAATCACTTTCCTTCTTGGGCTCTTTTACAAATTCAGCAAGTTGCTTCTAATAGTTATGGTAATGTTGATGTTGGGAACGTTCCTTGAATTTGGAGTTGTGCAGTGCATAGGAATTAAAGGGGCAGGATGAAGAAAACGACCTGAATATCGCGAGCAGTGTTACCGAACACCCTCTAATCGTTTATATAGATTGGAATTTGGGTTACGAAGGATTTCAGACTTGAACTGGGTTCATATATTCGGTTTAAATTCTGTCGGTTGCCCATTCTTCTTGGTTTTAAAACTCTGCGTTGCAATCCAGAGCAGCACGGGGGTCGTCGTGGTTAGGATGTCCTTCTCCCAGCAAGAAGGTCCTGCGTTGGAGTTCCAGGATTGGTCATTTCTCTGTGGAGGTTTCCTCCAGGGACGCCGGCAACCCTCCGCAGTCCGAAGGCACGCATGTTCTGATATTAGATTGTTCCAAAATTGCCCCTCGGTTTGAGGGTGAGTGTGAATGCTTGTGCATGTTGGCCCCCCGTGATGGATTAGCGAGCTGGTCACAGTGTACCCTCGCTTCGGTCATTGTCAGACTGGCAGAGATGGCCTCTAGCCTTGATGAATAGTAATTCCATCAACTTCATATTCCCAAGTTCTTTTTGAGTTTGAATTCTGAAACCATTTTTATCACAACTTGTTGCATATTTATCTATTTTTTTTTTTTAATAAAGTTTGGCAAAAAATTTCAGAGCTCAGAACTGTGAATTGAGAATTTTGCAAATTCCCAAAAGCACTTCGACCTCTGGCTTTAATTCGGTGCAAATCTGATCCATAAAATAGTTGCTGGCTTCAACATTGCTGGAGAATGTTATCATGTTTCCATAAGATTGAGCCGTGTGTGTGTGTGTGTGTGTGTGGTTCAGTACCAGGTGGTACTTGTTGCCATGTCAGATGACTGATGCCTGCAACTGACTCAATTAGTAAAGTCCTCCGTGGGTCCTGTTATGGGACTTCCGATAAATAAACCTAACTGATGGATGCTGCACAGCTTAAGTAGAACGAAAACAGATTTTTGGTCTCAAACACACACACACACACACACACACACACAGACAGGAAGTTGTCTTGGAATAGCCAGAAGCAGCTGAAGCAGTCAGAGAGATCTTCCCTAAGCGGACCTGATGGCTGTCACTGACTCGGCTGTTTAATGCCAGTAGCTGTGTGTGTCTGACAGCCGATCTGTATCGAGTCATAGCGAAGGGTATCGACTCAGCATAACTGCCTTCAGTCCTTCCTCATTTCCAGCGGCCCTTAACGTGTTGTGGGCGGATTTCTCATGATCCGTTGTAAAGTGCTATTAGAAGCACTTGCTATCTTTTGAATAATAAAAACTTATGTCATGTTGAATGAGTTAATAACAAGTACTGCGAAATGACTGCTTTAACATTTGAATTGTGCTACTGCCGATTTTATATATATATATATATATATATATATATATATATATATATATATATAAAGATTATATAAAGATATATATATATATAAAGATTATATAAAGATATATATATATATATAGAGAGAGAGAGATGGATAGATATGGCCATAAATTCCATACAGCACACACTACATACATGCTGCCAGCTGGTGTAATAACATGAGGGAGGTGTCGGGGAAACAGTGGAGCCAACTCTAATTACAGCACAGCCGAGACTGAAGCAGGAAATGAACAGTGTATGGAGATCATTGCTTTTTTTTGTGAGGCAGTTACAGGTTGAATAGTTATTGTAGATTTGAATTTTAGGTCTCAGTGAGATGGTGTAGACGATATATTGGTTAAAATGGCGTCTGCTTCCTGCGACTTTGCTAAAAACATAAACCACTGTATTCAGTATGTTTCTTGCTTTGTCTGACCCATATTTATTTTGCTCATATATTAGTTCTGACCAATTTCCTCCAGACGATTAAGTGTTAACGATCACACACCAGCGACCACCCAATCAGGATAAAGGCTGTTCTGAGACTTGCTAACTTGAAATCCGTGATTGGTTTGTGTCACTGTCATTGTCGCTTCTTTTGCTTGATTGGACTCCGGGCTGTGGCTAGCTATAGCATCATATTCACGATCTCTGGATGATGGGGAAATGCAACCCTGCTGCCCCATTTGAGGTGCTCCTGAGGCAACTCTGTCCAATTCTACCTTCTTTTGCTGAAAAACGTCCACCATGAATGAATTCTGACCACTCCCACTTGAGCCAACAGAAGGTTTTAGACTTAAAGCAAGTCAAGATGGCCCCAAGATGGCCCTGCTCCAGAGTTGAAACATGGATGTGGAATCTAGATTTGTTTAGTTTTTTCTTTTGATGACCGGTGATTGAAACAGGTGGAAGGTGTGGCTACTGTTTGGTTGAAGTGAAAACCTGCACCCACATTCATTCAAACCTGCATCCCTTTGTGGATAAGATTGGGGACCCCTTGTTTAACCAATTCTACAATTTTCCAAAGGATTTCTATTCCACCCTGCTTGCTCAAACAGAACGTTTTTACTAATCCTACAGCATCCCGAAGGCATTCTGACTATTCTTACTTTGCTCCGACAAACAGTTCATCCAATCCCACAATTTCCCGAAAGAAGGCTGATCAATGCCTTTTTAATTTTACGACATAATTTGCCATTAATTTATGATGAAACTCTCAATTCTACCAGGGTCGCAGAGTGGTATCAGGTAATTCCGGGCAGAGGTACACTCTGAACCACTTGGCAGGTCACTGTAGGTCTGCACACACATACAATGTTTGCAAACTGACAATTTGGAGCATCCGATTAGCCGAATGCACATCTCTTTTTAACTGTACGAGGAAACCATGTTACCCCAAGGGAACCCACACAAACACTGGGAGAACATACAAAGTGCACACAGAAGTGCCTTCGCCAAGCCCGGGACTTGTACCCAGGACCTTCTTGCTTTCAGGTAGACTCGCTAAGTACTACGTCACCATGTGGCCCCATGTTTAACTATATCACTCATTGGAATTCTGAACGATCCTGATTGCACCAACAGAATGTTTAACTCCTCCTACAGTTTCCTAAATAAATTCTGACCAATCACACCATCTTCCACCATCTTCTACCAAATGAATCCCACTCTTTCCTGAAGAGATACTGAGCGATTCTGCCTACCACTGCAAATAAATGTGCCAAACCAACCCTTTTTTTTTTTTTTTTTTTTTTTGGAATTTTAACCAATCCAGGACCTGCCTGCAGAATATCTGACCAGTCTTACTCTGAACTGTAAAAATTCTGACCAATCCCACCTCCACATACTAGTTTAAATCACAGCAAGTCCAACACAAACGAAGAGTTTTCTGAAGATAAATGAATGAACATGGAAAATGAACACGTTCACCCCGACTCTCATATTAATCATTATGGCCTTCCTTTGTCCTGCGAGCTTAACTTGCCCGCTGCTGTCCGAGTGAAAGTAAAAAATGGCTGCTCTGAGAGTTTTTCAGGTCCTGCAAATTACACCAACTTACACACCTTTAGATTAAATTCTTCAACTTGCAACTTTTAAAAATCTGGTTGTCAAGGGCCAAATGGCTGTATTCTGATTGATGTTCATGATTATCGAGGTTTTCGCAGAAATCCATCTCTGTCTTTTGTCTTTATGTGTCTCTTTGCAACATGGTCCAAGTTTATCTCACCAAGTGAAACAGTCATTTGGCTCCTCACTAGTTTACTTCATGATTTATGCCAAGGCACCAAGGAGGTCAGGGAAATTGGAGACAGATAGAGGAGAGAGAGATAAAGCGAGGAAAGAGGACGGGAGACTGCTCCAGAAAAGCTGGTGAAAAAGCTACGACCCAGCACACAGCGAGCCAGGTGCAAGTCGAGCTCCTCTTCCCTCAGAGGAGCCAGGTGCAAGTAGAGCTCTTTCAGGTTGAGCATCCTGGGCAGATATTGGAGTGTAGACGTACATAAGGGACTATAAATAACTTGGAAAATAATAATTATGGCCGTGAAAACTTTGTGTTTATTCAGAGACACGTTCTTAAACTGGATTCTTGGCGCTCTCACATAAAGCCTTGCTTGGAAAGGTAATAGAACAGTTCTGCATTGTTTAAATACGGGATATTTTTAGTTCGTTATAGTCGAGCAAGGGCAGCATGATGGTGTGGGGAGACGGTTAGCATGTCCACCTCACAGCGGGTTTGCTTGGGTTTCATCTGGGTAGTCTGGTTTCCTCCCACAGTCCAAAGGCATGCATATTGGCTATTTCAACTTGCCCTGAGGTGTAAGTGTTGACCTTTTGATGTGCTGGTAAGATGTTCAGGGTGTGACCAGTGCTCGTCCAGTGTTGGCTGAGGTAGGCTCTAGGCTCATGATATTTGAAATTGACCACCAAAAATCAAGCTTGGTTTAAATCTGATCAACAATTTACAGCGTTTTTGCTGTTTGCCAGATTTAGAGACGTCTATTGGGCGATCGGTGATGAGGCCAGCAATGCTGTATGGTTTAGAGACAGTGGCCCTGGGGAAAAGACAGGAGTCAGAGTTGGAGGTAGCAGAGATGAAAATGTTGAGGTTCTCTTTGGGAGTAACGAGGATGGATAGGATCAGAAATGAGTACATCAGAGGGACAGCACATGTAAGATGTTTTGGAGACAAAGTCAGAGAGGCTAGATTGAGATGGTTTGGACATGTACAGAGGAGGGATAGTGAGTATATTGGTCGTAGGATGCTGAGGTTGGAACTACCAGGCAAAAGGCCCAGAGGAAGACCAAAGAGAAGATTTATGGATGCGGTGAAGGCGGACATGAAGGTCGTTGGAGTAAGAGTAGAAGATGCAGAGGATAGGGAGAGATGGAGGCAGATCATTTGCTGTGGCGACCCCTGAAGGGAACAGCCGAAAGGAAAAGAAGATTGGGTGATCCCTGACCCCCCACCCCCACCCCACCCTCCCACAAGAAAACTAGAGTTTGGTGATCATGGTCATGTTACCTTACTTCGTTTAAAAGTTCAGCGTAACAACAACAAAAAGTAAACAAAGTTGGTTTGGTCTTGCGAATTTCTCCCTGGGCAGATTTCACAGTGTGTCCCATTGATTTCAGTTTATAGCTCAGCTTTCTGATTTGTTCTCCATTTTCTTTTTCTCCTTTTGCTCCTCTCTGATGTCCCAGTTTCAGTCTGGTGATCTGTGACTGGACTGGCTGTGAGAACGAGGAGAGAGCGAACCTAGCTGTTTATTTTGAGAGGGAGCGAGGGAGGGAGCAAGGAGGGGGAGATGGAGGGGGAGAGAGAGAGAGAGAGAGAGAGCGAGAGAGAGAGAGAGATTGTTTACTGCTAGCTGGAGTTGTAACACAGTGGGAAATAGTCATTATTCCTCATGCAAATGAGGCACAAGCTGCCCTGAGGATGCCCCCCCCCCAACACACTGCTCATTCACATACTTCTTGTAATAACTATAAGAATCATTGAGCTGTGAGACTGAAATAAGAGGTTGCAGAGGTTTATTATTATAATACGTATTAAGGTATATATTATTTTTCATGAGTTCATGAGTGATGGTATTTTCTCAAATCAGGATTAAACGTCTCATTATGAAAGGTCTTGATTCACATACATGCTTTTCTGTGCTCGGCTGTGAGTGTGGGATTAAAGCTATTAGTTAAGTAATTTAAATTAATTCAAATGATTTATGAAAAAACTTGGAAAAAAAATGTTCTGCCTTTGTTGCTGTAATAGTGGTAATTAAGTAATTACGACTTACCGCTTATGATGGGAAGGATTTCACATTCAGTGCTTGCGGTTTATTGTATATACAACCGAGTGCACTATAGAGCAGGAAAAGGTCATGATATGAATTATTCGTTAAAATCCCAATAAAGGAGCCTGATTTATGTGAGAAGACAAATTCTTTTGCACACTCAGTGCGTACGCAGTTGATCATCCATTAATTCATTTTATAAGCAGCTTAATCCTCATTAGGGTCGCGCGGAGGCTGGCGCCCATCTCACACTCGCACCTTTTTCGGAACCACCATTCAGCCCACTGTGCATCTTGTGGCGGAAAACTGGCGTTCCCAGAGGAACCCACACACGCAATGAGGAGAACACGCAAATTCCAAACAGAGCCGCTTGGAGTCCAGGAATTCAACCCAGGAGCTTCTTGCTGTGAGGCGGACATGCTACTCCACCCTGTGTACGCCCCGGATTCATGACGGAGTAAAGGAAAAGGAAAACAGGACATAAATACATTATTCTGTCCATGTTGTTTGTCTGATGGAGAGCCATTGACCTTGGAGGACGCCGAATGATTCCCAGAAGAGCAAAATGAAACCCAAAGCAAAACTCTTGGAGAAACTCTTCAGAATACAAAATGAATATAAAATAACAATGTGTAAATGAGAGGGCATCTCATTTTATTAAAGGAACCTTTGTTCATTCACGCATATGCCGAACCGCTTAATCCTCTTGGGGGTCACAGGCTGACACAGGGGTGAAGGCTGGGTACACGCTGAACATCTCGCCATTCCAATGCAGAGAAACCTGCACAACCACAACCACTCACACATTCATTTATTATATCGAGGGACAATTTGGAATAGCCAGCTAGTCTCATGTGCATCTCTTTGGGCTGTCAGAGGAAACACAGATAACTGCCCTCACAGAGCCCGGGATTCGAACACTGTACTTTCCAGCTGTGAGATGGAACACAGATGTGAGTTCGAACCACTGAGCCTTAGAATCAGTCAGTTGAGTAAGGATGGAAAGGTCTCACTGTTTCTGCTTTTCTTTCCAAATCTGGACTTTGCTAACTGTGTCTCGATAGCTGGAAAAAAAAAAAAAAAAAGGCTGTCCAGAGTTACTTCCTGTTGTGTTTGGAATATCATGCTTGCTTAATAATGCCCTTCACTTCTTGAGCAAACTCAAACGTAAAACGACAGTGCTGCAGTTCCTCCTCATTCCCCTTGTGATTCGATTCCAGGTGACATTTGCTTTGCTAGCGTAAAATGTGTGGTGGCTCCAAATTTCCAGCAGCACTGATGCATTTGCACCTCCACACACAGAGCAAGCATTTTCTGCGACTTCCAACAACAGTAGACAGTGATGCGCTGCATGTATCTAATATACACCAAGAGTTTAATTTCAGGGGCTGGAATTTGTTTAGTGGTGAAATTGTAGGCTCAGTATGTGATTTGTTGCTCACTAAGTGACATTGATTTGATAGTTTCCAAGGTGAAAGATTGCTCCCAGGTTTAATGTCGGGTCACTCCAATTAGTCAGCGCCACATTACTGCACTTCTCATTTACATAAACTTCATCTCATTTTGGTGGTCTTGCGATCGTTCATGTTAAATGGTCCATGTAGATGCGGTCAGTAATTAAAAACACAACGTCTGTAATTATTGTCAAACGTGATAAATAGGAATAATGGGTTAAATGCAATAATCTCCACCCATCATTTGGACATGCTTATCATGTGAGACAAAAACCCCACCCCCTCACCTTACAACAATGCCCTTGTGTATATCCAGGTTCAAGAAGAAATGTTTTTGATGCCATTACATCGTTTTCAGGTGCATATAATAGTCTGGCGTTGTCTTATAGTCTTCAGGTTTTTTTATGCACTCACTTGATGTGTGTGTATACAGTGTATATCTATGTATCTGTCTACATACACATATATTCGTTTCCTTTCGGCTTTTCCCTTCAAGGGTCACCACAGCGAATCATCTGCCTCCATCTCACCCTATCCTTTGCATGTTCTTCTCTTATACCAGCTACCTTTATGTCCTCCTTCACCACAGCCATGAATCGTCTCTTTGGTCTTCCTCTAGGCCTTCTGCCTGGTAGTTCCAACCTCAGCATCCTACTACCTATATACTCACTATCCCTCCTCTGTACACGTCCAAATATATACATATATATATATATATATATATATATATATATATATATATATATATATATATATATATATATATATATATATATGTCCATGTATATAATATGAAATACAGGGATCCCTCACTTTCCACAGTTAATTGGGACCAAGATCCCCACACGACCATCAGAATTCACTAAGTAGGATCACCCCCCAACCCCTCAACCTCCCAGACTGACATAAACATACATGTATGTATATGTGTATATAATAGCAATAAATACATATTCAATTCTATAAATGCTTATAATAACAACTAAACATTGAAAAAAATAACATAAGATGGGAAAAAAATATAAATACACACACATGCAGTTGGTATTGCATGAGAAGAAAACGACACACATACATACACACACAGATGCAACAATGTAAGTAGTTTTTTGATTGGAGATTTTGGGTTTTTTACTTTTTGCATAATTGGCCTTGTTTTTGTAGCATTTTCCTGAACTTTTCTTCCTATTCTTCATTAGTTTCCTTATTTTTTAATCCAATTAATATTTATTGAAAAAAAGCAATGCACTGAAGCCACATGAATCGAAGCGCGAGGTAGCGAGGAATCCCTGTGTGTGTGTGTGTGTGTGTGTGTATATATATATATATATATATATATATATATATATATATAAAACACAAAAATAAAAGGACAGGACAAAGACTTTCTATTGAAACTCCATTTATCACTACAGATCTGTTTCGAGGGGTGGTGAAACCATCCTCTCTCTTCGGGTGATTATAGAATTAGATTATATATATAGATTATATATATAGATTATTTCTTCTATAATACCAAAAAGTATTGAGCACTCTCCTACGGAAGGATCTACTCAGAAAATCCTCTATATATATATATATATATATATATATATATATATATATATATATATATATATATATATATATATACCCCTGTGTGTGGGTGGGTGGGTGTATATATATATATATATAATATGCTAAATTCACAATAAATATAGATTTTTCAATATCTTGGCCACTGGCAGTTTGAGAGTCGAAGTTGTGCTCTGTGCTCCTCGACAAAGACATTTCTTGCCAAATCCTATTCAGCCATTAACTGCCGACAGTAACAAGGGAATCAGATGGAATCTTAAACTAAGTGTAAGACCTAGATCAATCCTAGAGCATAACTAGTAATAATAGTAATAAATTATTTTTCTTGGATACACATTACTTCGTGTGCCATGGCATGCTGGATTTTCTGATTGTCTGGCCTTCCCCCACTGCCATCCTCTGCACCTGAACAGACTTTAGAAAAGCTTCAGAAAGTAAACCATTCAGAGTACAGAAAGCACAGAGAGTAAAAAGAAGGAGGAGGAAGCCAAACAGACTAACTGAAAATCATGGTGTGGGTAGTGGTGAAGCAGCTTCCTGGAGAAATGTAGGTGTTTTAAAATTAGGAATCATACTTTATTGAAACCACTGGTGTCTGAACTGAAAAATAAAGGTCTGAAAGTGGGTATAATGTTAGTGGAGTGCTGTAGACAGTCGTTTGTAGTAGCACTGAAACAGTTGCGTCGACTGTCCAAGCTACGCCAAATGATTCAAGTTTACTAAAAATGCTTCAGCAAAAACCAAAATGCTGCAATTTTTTATCAACACAAGCGGTCAGTCTGCTCAAAATAAAATCAATGTTTTAAACAGATGCACCTGCTTTATTTACATTTGAGTAAAACATGCAGGTAAGCTGAAGGAATTCTGTACAACTGCTGACTTTGGGATTTTTGAGAAAGTGGGGAGGAAAATCCATTGTACTATTGCAGTCATCAATAAAGCATTCGAGGTAACGCAGGCCTCATTTTGCTCGTAATGGTGGTAATTAATTAGTGCCAGGAAATCAGACCACCCTCCAATTTATTGTTCAGAATAAGAAATGCTGCCTTGTGTTCCAGTGAAAGAACTCTGAAGGGAAACGATTCCTTTCTTCTCTTTTTATCTAAAGTTTTTCAAATATTCCTCCCCTTAATGTAAATTCTACATTCCATCCAGGTTGGTGCATGTCTTAAAAATGACACATCGCAGGTCTTGTGCTCGAGTTAAACTAGCTGAGCAAATAAAGACATTGATTTTATGAAATTTAAATGTCGTCAGAATTGTTTTTTTTTTTTTTTTTTTAATTTTAATTTAGACCTTTCGGTCTGGCTGTGTGCGAACAGTCTCTCTGATCTCGTGTTCTTTCTCTCAGCTCCTGCGAATGCACAGATTGTTCACTCTGGCCAGGCGTGCGTTGTGAAGGAGGATAACATCAGTGAGAGGATCTACACCATCCGTGAAGGAGACACGCTTATGCTCCAGTGCCTGGTTAAAGGACATCCACGACCACAGGTACAAATGTGAACATAAGGGTCAGAGACCTTACATGTTTATCATTAATTATGATTGCTCTAAAATTGGGGTGAGAGTTCAGGGCCGGCGTTATTACAGCACGCCTGGAACAAGCAAAATCGGGCCTGACAGTTGCCAACTTGGCAGTTTTTGAGCTTGTATCCCAAATCATTAAATTAAAGACTGCCCCAATGTGATATGTGCCAAAGCGTTGAACGCCTTACTTTGCCTGACTTGCCAGGATCCATCCTTTACTGACCAAACCTTGGACAAATTGTCTCTCAAACTCGGTGGTTAGCAGGACCTTTGCTTGACGCCGATATGGCTGAATTAATTTTCCAGTGGCTTAAACCAGGTTTTGATGTCCATGGCCTGTGAATAGCCTGATTCATACCCCCTTGAGTACTGAGCTATAATCTTGAGTATACATCAATTTCAGACTGAGTGATGATTGTGTAAAGATTGATGCCCAGAGGATCTACTCCTGGGGGCCATCTACTCTCCATCCAGTATACAGTACCTGACTTTGCCATATTCAACTTATCTGCAGATAATCCGTGACACACTCGGGGAAGGGGGAAGGGGGGGGGGGTCCATGGCTGGGATATTAGTGTGTGCTGGTGGCATGCTCGAACCTGCCCTCCTGAGTATTCGGGCCAAAGGCTACATTGGCTTCTTCTGTGGAGCCATTGTAGACTGGGGTCTTGCGAATGAGATGATTGGGTTCATGTTTCCAGGGTCAGGTTATTTATTTGTTTGGATTTTTTTCTTTGAGAAGCACCCAGTCTTGGCAGACAACATGGCAGGTCCAAGGTGAAAATGCATGTCCGCTCTGTAGTGGTGCTCATGCCCTTGATGTGCTGGGAACATAAAACTCTCTCTCTCAAAAAAAAAAAAAAATGGACCTAAACATGAATCATAGCTTTCCGTCTTTTTGTGCTCTGCTTGTACACATGCTCAGCTCATCACTGACCCTGCTACACCACCGAGATCAGAGTGCTCTGGTATTTATTTAGTTGTTTGAGACATGAATGACAGTTTTATATGGTTTGCACTTGAGAAGCTTGGCGAATTATGAGTGGGTTGAAAAAGCAAGGTTTTTCCTTACAGACGTATAAAGTCATTCACAAGTCATGCAAGCATGGAAATGGTGAGTAAAATGTATTCTTTTTGCATTTGAGGAACTACTTTATTCTAAAAGTGTGTCTGCATATGTCTTTGGTTGTGACATATCCTAAAGTGTGTTTACTACACGAAGCTTTAGAGCAGAAATGATCAGAGGGGGACTCGGGGAAACAGTTGTTCTCTTGCTGTCCTGAATAAAGAAAGAATGTAGAAAGTAAAGGGAGACGGGGAGAAGCCTGCTGTACCTACAAGGCTGGAAACATGGGGTTGGACTGTCAGGCTGTGTGTGCTTGCAGCTTTCTTCCACGTTCTTGAGAATTATACTGTATGAAACAAAAACAGCCGGGAAAAATGCCTCTGACACACTGACGATGCTTACATGTTTATCATCTGCCTTTTTTTCAAGGGAAAAAAAAAACACAACAACTGTCCAACACAATGAGAAGTAATCTTGAAAAGGGTGTGGAAAAGAAGCACAGAATGAAATACAGTGATACCTCTGCTCACGAACATAATTGGTTCCCAGAAAGTGTGTGTGAGGCGAAAAGTTCGTCTTCCGAACATTTATTTCCCATAAGAAACCATTAAAATGAGAATAATCCGTTCCCAGGTCCCCATAAAACATAATTTTCTACTAAATAAGCCTTAAAACTACACAAAAATATACCTTATTTTATGTATAATAAATGTGCTATTGTATTGTAATTAAAGAAATAAACTGTACTGTATAATAAAGTCGTTTTATTTACCTTTGTGATGGTAGTTGATGGCTTGATGGAATGGTGTGGAGGAGGAGGGAGGGAGGGAGTTACTGTTTGGAAGGAGAGTTTGGAAACGCCTACTGTTTGGAAACACCCTTAGCCACACACGCACCCTTAATAGCTTCCTTGTTCTTAAGGATGGGAGCAATGGTAGACTTAGCGTCCTGGTACTGGGACGCTGAGTCACACAAACGCACACCTCGTTCGTGTTTTTCAATGATCTCCGCCTGTGGTGGGGTCTTTTTCGGTCCCATAATAGCAAAAGTACACTCAATATGGTCCAAAATGTCTATCAAACACAAACCACTTCCGCACTCAAAGAAAGGGGGTGACGAACTGTGACGCTGTGAGCGTGCGTCAGCTTCTCGTGGCTGCCACCGTGGCGCTGTTCGACCGCGTGGTTTGATTCGTCCGCTGAAAACTAGTTCGTCAGCAGAGACTATATGCTCGCAAATTTAATGTTCTTGAGGCGAAAAGTTCGTGAGCTTAAGCGTTCGTCAGCGGAGGTTTTACTGTACAGTGATACCTCAGTCAATGAGTTTAATCCGTTCCGAGGATGAGCTGGTAAGCCGAAAAGTGCGTTCGATGAAACGATTATTCCCATAATAAATAACAGAAAACCAATTAATTTGTTCCAAGAAAGATAAACATGTAAAAACAATAAATATATTCAGAATATTATTCATAATACATGGACATTCATAATAATTAAAAATAAATAATAATAAAACAAGAAAAAACAATAAGTAAACTAACCCTTCCGATCATCAACTGCGGCGAAGATGACACATGGGCAGGCATGAGGTGGTGCGAGGAGGAGAATTTTGTGCGTGTGCATGCTACAAATACCAGTGAGGAAAGGCTTGTGGTGAGCTCCTACAAGGCCAGTGCTTCTCAAATAGTGGGGTGTGTTGTGATGCCGGGAAGGGGGGGGGGTAACTCTGGGGAATGTACTTTTTTGCCATACTGTAATAGAATTAAGTGTAATTGCACATCTACTTCAGTAGTTGGCAGTGGTGCTCTCAATGTTGCGCTGTGGTGTAGGGAAAAAAGCACCAAGCAAACGATATGAAGTGCAGTAAACACTATTTATAGTCGTGCGTGGTGCTGGGGGGTGTGAAAGTTTTTTTTTTTGTTTTGTTTTTTTTTTTCCTTCCTCCAGGGGGCATTACAGAAAATAAATGAGAAGCACTGCACAAGGCGTTCTCGGAGCGTGGAATACACACGGAAGAATATGAGCAGAAGAATACGAGGCTAATCGGCCCGAAAAAGCCATTTCGAGGAGAGCTCGTTAGGTGAATTTTTGCTCGTTGGATGGAGCAGATTTTTGGTGGGATCGAAGCCCGTATCATGGAAAATTCGTTATCAGGGACACTCGTTAGACGAGATACCACTGTACCAGCACATCTGATAAATGTATTAATTTTTAGTTTAAGTGGTCAGCAAAATTGGCTTTTTTTTGTCTGTGATTGTGACACATTGACTGGACATCCGCTACACAGCAGGTGGGTCTTGGGTCCCAGTGTTGGATATCCCTGATTATTAATTTGCACCATGTTGGCTTTTCCTTCATTTAATAACTACAAATATTGCCCAATCATTTTAAAATTAAAGGGCAGTGGTGGTCTAGTGGTATAGGGCGCTGGATCGCTGATCCAAAGGTTGGGGGTTCGAGTCCCACTCTCCACAAGGTTGTCACTGTCCCCCCCCACCCCAGTGCAGCTAACTGGGTTATCAAAGGCGGGCCATGTCTCTCACTGTCTATGGTGTGAGGCATGTAAAAGAACCATTGCTGACTTTCGTAAAAAGTAGGCTGCAAAGCCGTCGGCGTGTTTCCGCCCTGCGATGGCCTGGCGAGCTGTCCAGGGTGTACTCTGCCCTCGCCCTGAGTTGGCTGGGATGGGCACCAGCCTCCCCGCGACCCTAATTAGGATTAAGCGGGTACAGAAAATGAACTGAACTGAACATTTTAAAATTATGGTCTCTGTACAACTTGGCAATATTCTAGCTTTGATTTTGGTCCAAAAACAGGAAGTTGGTCAAAATGTCAGCGAGATCTTGGTATATGATCAAATTTGGTGCATGTTTCATTTCTTGAGCGATACAGTGGTCATCAGAAGCAGCATTGGTTTCTGCTGTTCCGTAATCCATAAAGGGTGGGGACAAAAAGTGTATCGGAGCATCGGAGAGTAAAAAAAACAAGCTATTCTCGTCATGCTGCCTTCATTAATTTGTAAACTTTCAGGCTCACTTTATTAATCTTCCTCTCTTCCTATCTGCTTCTCCGTCTGCCTCATTTCCACTCACCCACAACATGCAAATCCGTTCATTTATCACATTTTTGCAGAACCGATCCATATGGCCCGAATCCAGATTGCCAGATAAAATCGTATCCACTCTCTATCAGACAGCCTTTGTTTCAAGCACTCGCAGGTAAATTAGGAATGTTTCGCAGAACTGCAAGCTTTTTCTCAGAACCTGGGGAAATAGTCTCAGCAAAAAAAAAAAAAAAAAAAAAAGTGAGAAAATTACAGCACCAATTCTCCACCGCCTCCGGGGACTGGTTTACTCACTACGTAGAATCACAATAACACTCTGAACGCAAAACTGGAATAATAATATTACATGCGCTATCAGAGCGACTGTGGCCTGGAGCCCGGTGGTACGTTCGCGGTTCAGTAGTATCAGTGTTTATATTTTAAAACTGAGCGTATGATAAATATCTCTACTACTAGGATCTTTCCTACGGAAACAAATTCTCGTATTTTTATGAGTTGTATTGGACAGCGTTTTCAAAGATTCTGACTCCCTCACTCTCAGTTCGCCAAACTACTTATTCCTGCGGCTGCCAACTATTCCTGTCTCGGCCAACACTGGGCAAAGTTGAGGTACCAGCTGAACCATCGCAAGACCAACACAAGACCATTCACATTTCACGCTTGGGAGCAATTTTGGGTATTGTATTAGCCGATACTGCATGTCCTTTGACTGTCGGAGGAAACCGGAGTGCCCAGAGAAAACCCATGCAAGTGCAGGAGAAACAACAAATGCCCCCCTGGACGTTTAACCTAAGTTTAACCTTGTTGTGAGGCAGACTGGGTAACCCTTTGTGTCGATGCAAGTAGTTTCTCTTCCTGTACAACAGTATTGTGGAGTCGTTGCTTCTGACTGATATTTCACTGGTTGTCTTCAGTCGGCTTGATAATGCGAAGATGATGCAATCCAAGAAAAGCAATCTTCCGTGAAACTGAAATGACCTAATACCCATATGGAGACAACTATGAACCCTTTTACTTGGCACAGATTGCACTCAGACAGTAAGTTGCAACCCGGAACAAATTGTTCCGGGACATTTTGTGCCACCTCGAAAATGTGGTGCAAAGTGGTGCTCGCTGGTGTCATATTGCTTAGGAACAAATCTTGGGCCGTTGTGCCAGGGTCACCTTTTCTGGGCGCAAGTGCCCATTTAAAAGCGGCTTCAGTCATTTTCCCATTGAGCCGGTAAAACAAACTGTACGATAGAAACCTGAGTTTAAAAACTTGAGAATTTTTTTTTTTTTATGAAAGATATTTCAGAAAAGGTTTCTCCGATACGGTCCCTGTTACCTGTATGCACTTTTGGACTCCTCTTCCTCTTGGCTTTATGATTTCTGTCAGGTGTGTTGAGCTGGTTTCTGACATATAACTGGGATTTTCCTGACCCTTTCAACTACACTCAGAATGTTTTCCCCGGATTGGGATTGACTGGGAATTCCAGGATCTCATATCTCTGGAAAAGTTATTTCAGTATAAAGTTTCACTTTCCACAGTTAATGGGGACCAGAGGACCGGGGGAGGGGGAGGGGGGGGGGTAACACACACACACACACAAAACCGTCGAATTCCGTGAAGTAGGATCGACCCACCCGACTGATGTATACTTACATGTATATGTGTATATAATATCAATAAGTACATATTCAATGCTATAAATGCTTATAATAGCAATATGCATAAGATGTAAATATAATATAAATACACACACATACAGATGTGCACGCGCACATGCACAGATGCGCGCCTCACATAAAAATGTAAGTAGTTTTATTGTAGTGTTTTGGGTTGTTTTTTCTGTTTTTGTTTGTTTGGTGTTTTTTTTTTTTTTTTTTTTGTTTTTTTTTTGCATAAATGGCCTTGTTTTCCCCCATTTTCCTTAATTTGCTTATTTTAAAAAAATTTTCGATGAATATTTTTGAAAAACCCGCGATGCACTGAAGTCGCAGAAACTGACCCACGAAGTAGGTCGCTGTATTATGGGTTTCAGAATATGGCTAAAATTCATGGCTAAAATTTCCATAACCCACTATTAATTTTGCGCTGTTGCAATTTTCAGTTTCAAGACCGAGCATGAGTGGAGAGTCAAGGTTTTCTCTCTTTTTTTAATTAATTAATTAAATTTTTTTCTCTTTTAAATATCATTGGGGAGCAAGAGACAGAAAATGTACACACACGGCTCCTAAACGTAGCTCTACCTCTACATCCCTGCACTTGGATACCAGAAGAGTGTACGGTAAGCGTGTGAACTGCATTTGGAGCCAGGCCACACTTGCCCTCTTTCAGGATTTGGCACAGACTTGAAATGTGTCGCCAGGGTGATCTGACTCTGATGTGCACGAGATTACACTCGGCCGTGCACTAAATACACTATTATGTATGAAGTATTTATTGTGGCACGGTCAGGCGAGGAATGAGGTGACCTACTTGTTTTTATATACGGCTTAACAAAGAAACGTGGAATAGAATATTAAGGAGATGGCGTATGCTGGAAGTCTCGTATGTGACGGATGTGTGTTGCGTCTGATGTGTGAGATTCTCGAGTCGAATCGTGAGCCGTGATCACGTTTGAAACTCTCCCCAGCGATTTTGTTGAAGTCTTTACCACATGATTAGTTGTGCATAGATTATTTCTTGGATGAAAAGCCTGTCACTTGAACTGGAGGCTGAAGACCCAACTCATAAATCTTTGCCTCCTGTTTTCACTCTAAAGGTTATTTATTCACAGTGGTTGTTCCCACCTCTGCGCTCTCTTCTCTTGGGCGGCTCGTTGTAATAATGGCGAGCACATCCGATTCACAGCTGCGTTTTTAGCCGAGGGCATTTCTGCACCGCTTGCATGTTCTTCCCATGCTTGTGTGGGTTTCCTCGGGTTACACCGGTTTCCTCTTACAATCCAAAGATATGCACATTAGACTTAACTCGATGTTCCAACATGCCCCAAGGTGTGAATGCGATTGGTTGTGTGTGTGTGTGTGTGTGTGTGTGTGTGTGTGTGTGTGTGTGTTGGCCCAACAATAGTCTGGCGAGATGTTCAGGGTGTGCCCTCCTTCACCCAGTGTCATTTAAAATAGGCTCCAGCCTCAGACGACCTGAAAAGGATTCAGCGGTTTGGTAAATAAGGGCGTGAGTTTGCGGTTTGGTCCTCGAACGGTCATGTTGAATGAAATGTGTAAAGCCTTCATATCACAGCTACTGTATGTTCACTTTGGGGGGAAAACCTGGAAATGTTTCCACACAGGTTTCACATCATTCTCTCCAGAATTGACCAAAGAAGTAATAAATCACCGAAGACAGAATGATTGACACATGGCACGGCCAATGAAAGTGCCCTGAAACCCTGGAATTAAAAAGTCTAGAGGGAACCGTTTAAGAAGGCAATTTTCTATCCTGTTCTCGCTTTCTCCGTCTTTCTGGCTCGCTGTATCTAAGTGATGGGACAATCCAATTTGAGGTGTGAGCCTTTGTAATAAATGGTTGCTTTCCAGAGAATGAGTTTGATTGAGAATTTATCCCATCCTTTATTAAGACTGATTGTTTACAATCGCACCTGGAGATTGGATTGAAAGAGTTGGAGTCCATACAGAGCAGAGACGAATCAAAATGGCTGACAGCCGTACTCCGTCCTGTGACTAAATAAAGGAAGAAACGAGTGAATAATCAGATGCGTTGCTTGTGTTGTAAGTAAACAATTGATTCTAATGCAATGGAATTATTTATTTTCTCGGCTAGAGCGATGATGAGTCACGGAAAGCGCGAGGACGTCTCTGAAAGGAGAGAGAGTGCAGATGGGGCTTGTGGTGTCATCACGGGTTCCTCCCATCCTTCCCACACACTGTTCACACTCAAGAAATCTGCTAAATGATACTGGAAGCTCCGCAGTCGGAACACCCGGACTCTGGGACAGCCTGTCGCACTGGTCGGGTGTTTTGGTTACGAAGCATTTGTACCGTTCACCGGGTTTCAGACCTCAGTCTGGCGTCCTCATGAACACGTGCAGTCTGGCGCTTCCACCTCTGTCTTCCCTTCGATACCGTAGAACATATGTTGCATTTGTATTTACTTTAGAGTGACTTTTCCAAGCAATGCTAACTGTATCAAGACATGCCACTGACATGAGCGTTTTTAGGTCATGTGACACGCTGGCAGGGTATTGTGAAAGTGGTACACACAGTCTGGGCCCTGGTAGAACATCCCTAATCGGTCTGCCGGTTACATCAGACGACATAACGATCAGAATAAAAAGGCATTTGTTCACCCCAGTGCAGCAAACTGGGTCATCACAGGCCTGCCATGTCCCTCACAGTCTGTGGTGAGAGGCATGTCAAAGAACCATTGCAGTCTTTTGACAAGAGTAACTGCGTAAGCGTCAATGTGTTTCTGCCCTGCGATGGCCTGGTGAGGTGTCCAGGGTGTACTCCGCGCTTACCCATAGTTGGCGAAGATGGGCGCCAGCCTCCCTGCAGCCCTAATTAGGATCACGCGGTTTACAAAATGAGTGAATGAGCACTTGTTCAATATTATGAACACCTCGGAGTCTGAGATGTTGAGTTTGATCTCTTCCACTTGATCATCAATCGTAAATCAACCATCATAAGCGGGCGGCCTTTTGGCTTGGGATCCCTCAGGACTTCTTGTTTTTCTCGAGCATAAATCGTAAATGGCTGTTTACGATGAAGCTCTGGTCCCAGAAAAAAATGTATCACTATTGCAGGCTTGGTGTTTATTCGGGTGAACGTCCCCTGTGTTCTTGTAGAATCCTGTGAAGAATTGTTTTTAATCGAAACGTTTTGATCAGCACTTGTACTGGTGGACCCAAGAGGAAGAAGCAGGCCTCTGTGGTACCGTGAGTACCGAGTACACACAGCCGTTTTATTGATTTTGTGAATGGAGTCGAGTGAATGCTTATTCCGGATTAGGACGCATCAACCCGATGTGAGTCCCTGTATTGATGGTGAAATTAATAACCGACTTGAGCGTGATCATCGGTGCGCCAGGTCATTATATCCGTTGCTAGCTTGCGGTTCTGATAAATGAAGTCCTTGTTGAGCATGAGTCTGCAAAACAAGTCCTGTAAACTTGAAATTGATCCTCAACTAACAACTGGCCATTTTCACGGTCTATTAAAGATCCGGTTTAAATGGATTTATCTGGTTACGCGTATTGTAGGATGATGCTGCAGTAGCAAGGCTTTGCATCATTGGCGCCGTTATTTTGTGCTGGCACAGCAAACAAGAGTGTAAGTAAACAATTATTGTGTCGGATTAATACCAAATATTCTGGAATCCTCTATTTTTTTGGAACAAATGTACTTGAATGTAAATAATTGGACTCAACAGGAACTGTGTGCATCAATCACTGCCCTGCCCAAAATGGCTTTTTAGCATGGAGCTAGCTGGTGAGTTCGAAGGCCTGTGGCTTGATTATACCCAAATTTCACTGGAGCCCGGCATGCAAGGATCGTAGCGTAAATGCGTGGAACACAATCTACGGAAGAGCTTCGGAATTTTTACACGGAAAATGGGTGACAATTCTACGGAAAAGTGGAAATTCTTACACTCTTAGAACGTTCACAGCACGTGCGGAACAGGTACAGCAAAGTACGCCAGAGTGACCCCACGAAACACTCACCAGATTTCTTTCCGTGAACGTGCTTTTTGAACATGTTCATGGAATATTTTGGCCTGCCGGAAGCATATGGAAGTGGAGGAAGACTTGAGGAATAACTACGGAATCACACGGAAGATAAGGGAATAATTGCCACCAACATGTCACAGTTAAAATGGTTCCCCCTTATTATTCTGTTTGATGTGAGTGTTGACTGAAGACCTTGATCCGTTTGAATATAATGTGTTTTGCAAAGATCTGCAATATTGCTGAAAAAAAAATTGTGAAGGTAAAATGTCGTATTTTTGGTGAGTGGAATGATCTGAATGTTTTGTAAAGGAGAGAGACTTCTAAGGTCATTCCGAGGACTTGGACCACATTGTGCATGTATAGCTCCAGGGCATGCGCTGATTCTGTCTATCCTATAGCATTTCTGCCATTATTGACTCAGCCAGCTAAATGCACAGCCTTTAGTAACACAATAAGCCGAAATGTCCCCCCCACCACCTTTCTTTTGGAAAGTGATCCAGCACCGTACATTATTAATTCATACTGCTGGTCATTGCAACCTTGGGACCACGGGTGGAGGGGGAGGGGGTGGATGAGGTTTTTTTTTTAAACCAAAAAAAAAAAAAAAAAAAATACAACCCCATGAAGATAGGAAGAAAAAAGAAAGGATGGAGCGGGTTAGGTTTCTGTCCTTGGGAAAGTGCACTCTCGGGGATCGATAGAGAAGCCAAAGCAAGCAAGATCAGGTAGCATTGCAACTCTACCACCTTTCGGCTGAGACACAAACAAGGTCGTACTGTGACCCCTAAGGGAGAATGATTGAGAGAGCGAGAGAGACCGAGACAGAGAGAGACCGAGAGAGACAGAGAGAGAGACCAAAAGAGACAGAGCGAGAGAGAGACAGAGACAGAAACAGGGAGACCTAGAGAGAGAGACAGAGAGAGACAGAGAAACATAGAGACATAGAGACAGAGAGACAGAGACAGAGAGACATAGAGAGAGAGAGAGAGACATAAACAAAGAGAGAGCGAGAGAGACAGAGAGAGAGAGAGACAGAGGATTGTTAATGTTAAAGGAGAGTGATTTGGAAGTCATGGATTGTAAGAGAACATGGAACGGAGAACTTTGCACCTCTTCTGTCTCTGGGATGTCCATTGTTTTTTTGTTGTTGTTGTTTTTTTTCAGAAAATTAAGATAAAATAAAATACATCATCATCATCATCATCTTCTTGATGACCTTCTCTTCAGGGTCGTGTCGCGGGGGCAGCAACCTCAGCAAAGAGGTCCAGACGTCCCTCTCCCGAGCCACTTCCTCCAACTCTCCCGGGGGGACACCGAGGCGGTCCCAGACAAGCCGAGAGACATAGTCCCTCCAGCGTGTTCTAGGTCGACCACGGGGTCTCTTCCCGGTTGGACATGCCCAAAACACCACACCAGGGTATATTAATATCATTCTGGGTGATTGAAGTTAATAATCGAATGTGGAAAGATATAGAGTATTTTACATCAGAAAGAATCATCTTGGCGTCACAGTGGTTAGCAGGTCCACCTCACTGATAGAAGGTTCTGGGTTTGAGTCCCGTGATCGGCATTTCTGTGTGGAGTTTGCACAGTCTCTCTGTGATTTCAGTGGGTTTCCTCTGGGACCACCGGTTTCCTCCCACAGTCCAAAGACATGTATGTTATTCTAATTGGCTGTTCCAAATTGCCCCGAGGTGTGGATGTGAGTGTGAATGGCTTGTGTGTGTTGAACCTATGACAGGCTGGCAAGCTGTTCAGGATGTACCCTGCCTTCATCCAGTGTTGGTTGAGATGGGTTCCAGCCTGATTGCAACCCTAACCATGGGATTAAGTGTTTTTTTTTAAAAATGAGTGAGTGGGAATCATCTTGGAAAAAATCTGGCATGACTACAACAAAAAGTCTGCGTTCTCCAAAACATGGAAAGGAAATTCCCATGATGTCACTACCTCTGATATCTGAGTACCTCCATCGTAGATAAGAATCATACGGATGCATTTAAATTTTTTTGGTTGTTCCATCTGGTGATTATATATGTGATGTTTCTTCAAAACGCCGAATGGATTCAGTCTTGGCAAATGAAGGGTTTGTATCGATGTTGACTTGATCACGCCAAGGCTTTGTGGGAAATTTCTACGGTGGAAACTTGAGCAGGGCCATGTCATCCTCTCATGACTCCCAGGCTTTGTTTCTGTCATGACGTGATCGGATGGCTCAGAATCAATTCCTCTGGAGTTCCAATGGCACATCCGTAGGTATTGGCATCATCATGAAGATTCTGGTCGTTTTTTTAGAGTTTGTCATGTCTCATTGACCGTCTTTGCCTACATAATGGGATACTGTCCTGTGTCTTTACCGCCATGTGCTTTCCCAAACATTTGCAATTGTGGGACATGGTCTCAGTATGTTTTCCCACCATTTCCAGTTTTTGGAAGGCCACGATGCATGGTGAGGCCTCTTCGTTCTCAGATGTTTTCTTCATCCCTCCATGCTCACATGTCCCATTTTGTTTGTTTTTCTTTCCTAAAACTCCGATGTCTACTTCCTCTTTTCTTTCTTTCTTTCCTTCCCCAAACTCAAATGTTCCCTTCCTTCCATTCTATCTTTCCTTCTTTCCTCAAACTCATGCCTCCATCCTTCTTTCTGACTTTCCTTCATCTCAAACTCTCATATAGTCTTCTTTTCCTTTTGTCTGTTCCCTTTCAGTTCATGTCCCACAGTGAACCATCTGCCTCCATCATCATAAAAGTCATATTAATGATTCACATGTTTGATTTGGCATCGGTTTTTACTTCAGATACCCTTCCTGACACAAGCCTTTAGCAAGGGGCAGAAACATGCTGACGCCTATGCAGCTCCTCTTGACGAAAGTCCGCAATGGTTCTTTTACACGAACCTCTCACCATAGACAGTGAGAGACATGACCGGCCTTTCATAACCCAGTTAGCTGCACTGGGGTGGACAGTGACAACTTTGTGGAGAGTGGGACTCGAACCCCCAGCCTTAGGATCAGCGATCCAACAGCTCTTACACCCAGGCCACCACTGCCCCCTTCAAAAACGCTGATATTCTTCTTCTGTTCCTTTCGGCTGTTCCCTTCAGGGGTCACCACAGCAAATCATCTACCTCCATCTTACCCTGTCCCCTGCATCTTCTCTTACACCAACTACCTTCATGTCCTCCTTCATCACAGCCATAAATCTTCTCTTTGGTCTTCCTCTAGACCAGGGGTCCCCAACGCCCGGTCCACAGACCGGTACTGGTCCTTGGATCATTTGATACTGGTCCGCAAACAAAATCTTTCATGGTACAAATTAGTTTTTTATTAGAGCTTCCCGATGTTATTTTGAAAATCGACTATTTTTGACATTGCCACAGAAGCACTGAAAGCCCTTCTTCTGTTTACAACCACATATCTTTGTGAGGCGGGGTTTTCTGTGGTGACACCCACCAAAACAAGACTACGGAATAGACTCGAACCAGTCCGCGGAAACATTTTCATAAATAAAACCGGTCCCTGGGGCAAGAAAGGTTGGAGACCACTGCTCCAGGCCTTCTGCCTGGTAGTTCTAACCTCAGCATCCTACTACCAATATACTCATTATCCCTCCTCTGTACATGTCCAAACCATCTCAATTTAGCCTCTCTGACTTTGTCTCCAAAACCTCTTACATGTGCTGTCCCTCTGATGTACTCGTTCCTGATCCTATCCATCCTCATTACTCCCAAAGAGAACCTCAACATTTTCATCTCTGCTATCGCCAGCTCTTTCTTCCAAAACTGTGATATATCCTCTATAAGAAAAAAAAAAATGAATGTGGATGTCCTTTAAATTCCGAGAATCTTGATTTTAAAAGGAAAGAAAGACTGTCGGTTGTTGTTTTTGAATGTTGCTTTCGACAGAGCTCCACTGTGTTCAGAAAGATGTCCTGCTCAGCAGTGCTGGCTTTAATGCTTGTAACCCGATTTGGACAGAATCGAATGACACGGGTACGAGCCATACTGGGAAACAGGGATGAAGCAGCAAAACCTGACACCACGGCGATCGTTTTCCTCTTCTTCATCTTATTGACTTTTTCCTGATCTCATCCCTTGTATATGATCCTTTTGGCTTTTTCCCTCCCCTTTGTATTCCGCCTATATATTAATTTCTTTCAAGCATCCAAGCTTGAAGCTGGAGATCCAGTTAACAGCTGTCAAGTCTTCTTTTTTTTTAAGTCGGTGACTCACTCATTCTCTGCTGCCAATCAATAATAAAAGCAGGTTTTCGTCTGTTTGTTTATTTACAGATTTCCATCAGGAGGTTTATGAGGTATTATTCTGAATCAGCCGGTGTTCCTGGGTATTAGATCGTTGCAGCCTTTTATTACCCGCCATTTGTGATGTTACACATCACGGAGGCGTCATATATTAAACATCTGGCAGCTTTCATCCCCTCACACCCCTGTGTTTACATCCTCTTCGATGTAAATAACTTCAGGTCAATCACGAGCACATCCTTGAGTTACTGATGTTCTTATCTGTCTTAAGTTCAGCTATTAAACCTGATTTTTCGGTCTAATTTTTCCTTCTGACAGAAATGATTTTCAATCGGCGCTGAATGTCACTTCAGGTGAGTAAAGAAACGAGTCTTTAGGCTTCATACTTGTCTTTAAACATGCCCAAATTTTTCACCCGTCAAAACATTCATCAGTGAGTGATGTCACTGGATGGTGAATTCTGGCAACCCGGGCAGGAAACTTTGGTTACAAAGAACAGATAAATAAAATGAAGAGCAGATACATTGGCCTTCGTTTGCAAAGAGGATGAAGCCTATCTCAGCTGACTCTGGGTGAAGGTGTGGTACACCTTAAACACCTCAGCAGACCATCTGTGGTCCAGCACACACAGTCATGTACACTCACATTTAGGGGAAGGAAATGAGGAACAGTCAATTTGCTAAACGTACAGGTCTTTAGACTGTGGGAGAAAACTGGAATACCCAGAGGAAACCTATGTGAGCACAGCGAGACCATGCAAATTCCATACTGAAACCCCCTTGCCGAGCCCAGGACTCAAACCCAGGACCTTATCGCTGTGAGGCAAACCTCTGCCCCGTCATGCCACCTATGTGGTAATGTATTGTGTAAAATGTCCTTAGAACTGAGGTGGACCAATGACTGGAAGATAAAATCTGCATTTAAGCTCCATTTATTTAAAATATAAAACAAACAAAAACCGTCCCAGAAACATTCCTTCAGTTCCACCAGGCGAAAGATGTCTGACTAATCATTAGACCAAGAAACCAAGTGACGGTGAAAGGGTTTGTGTGCTGGAAGATAAAAAGGGCCTGGATACGGAACGTTTCAGATTTAGTATGGCCGGAAC
The DNA here is from genome assembly GCA_024760905.1 of Plotosus lineatus. NCBI lineage: Eukaryota > Metazoa > Chordata > Actinopteri > Siluriformes > Plotosidae > Plotosus > Plotosus lineatus. Next base: position 8,105,803 of record CM045736.1, on the reverse strand, counting down.
AAAGTCACGTGGTTTACATCATGATGATGATGATGTCATGAAACCCAAGAGTGGAATGGAAGAAATGCAGAAAAACAAGGTGGGACGGGGTCAATTTACAGTTTGAGAACATGAGGAATATGGATAGGTTTAATGTTTCATCATCCCAAAAGAGGTGGATTTTAAAATCTAAAGGAATCAATTGAAGTAAAGGTAATTGCCGGAAGCGGGGGGGGGGGGGGGGTCACTCGACAAAAGGCTTTAAATAGATTTCAGTGACATACTTTCTATTTCTAGTTTGGAATCTTTCATTATTTTTCTAGATGACATTTAAAGATAATCCTTTTGCGTTGGTGGTGTAGTGGTTAGCACGTCCACTTCACAACAATAAGGTCCTGGTAGAAGCCGATGATAAACTTAAGGTGTTTCCGTGCGGAGTTTGTATGTTCCCCCCATGCTTTTGTGGGTTTCCTCTGGGTGCTCTGGTTTCCTCCTATAGCCCAAAGACATGCATATTTGGTAAATTGGATTCTCTGAGTGTGATTGTGTGTGTGTGTGTGTGTGTGTGTGTGTGTGTGTGTGTGTGTGTGTGTGTGTGTGCACGCGCATGTGTTGGCCATGCAATAGACTAGCAAGCTGTTCAGGGTGTTCCACACCTTCACGCAGTGTTGGCTGAGATGGGCTCCATAGTAATTGAATGAATGTACAGGAATGCCCACAAATAATAAAATACATCCAACCAAGATAAAAGCCCCCACCCACCTTTTAATGCGACTTCACCGATTGGGCCGTAGTAACTGACTTTAGCTCCTTCGCTTTGGATGCAGGACTCTGAATGACCTGCAGCCGACTTCAGAAGGCTACAAATCCAGCAACTCGTCCCAGTGGTGTAATCTACACTTCATAAAGCATGCGTTAAAAATGCACTAGATTTTCTTTATTCTTGCTTCTAACGCCACCCCGAAACCCCACACCCCATTTACTGCTCACGAGACTGTGGTCCATGCCAGACATTGATAACAAGCAGCAAATTTCCTTGAATAAACACTACTTTACTGCTAATGACCACAAAACAAATCTTATCCCGACTCCTCAGTGCTCGTGTGTGTGTGTGTGTGTGTGTGTGTGTGTGTGTGTGTGTGTGTGTGTGTGAGAGAGAGAGAGAAAGAGAGAGAGCGAGAGAGATAGATGTGATTACCCAACCATGACGAGTACATTTTGTATTTTTTTTTTTTTTTTTTTGTGAGACTCTCCTCACAATAAAGTGTCTGAGAGTTGCTGACTGTTCCACACCACAGTTACAGCTCCATGTATGGATCATAGATTTGGTTCCTGGCCTTTTTTTCACAGTGAACTAAACTATGTGGCTTTTCCTCTGGGTCTGGATGTCTACAATAAAATGAGCTCTGAGCTGTCCTGGATGTGGCAGGAAGAGGACGGGCTATACCATGACAGTGACACTGAGAAGATGTGGAAGGGATGTGTAGCAGAAGCCAGTGTCAGAAGAAAGCAAAGTCTTGCCATTTTGACATTTTCTGCCAGTTTTTTTTTTTTTTCTTTAATTTTTAATGTCTTGCCATGTTAGCTAACAGCAGGGGGGGACAGTGACAACCTTTTGGAAAGTGGGGCTTGAACCCCCAACCTTAGGATCCAGCGATCCAGCACCCTTTAACTACCACCAGGCTACCACTGCCCGTCAAATATATATATATATATATATATATATATATATAAAAAAAAAAGAATATTCAGTGTAAGCAATAGTTGAGGGTCATCTAAAGATTCAACAGAAGGGGTGGGATTAATGGAAATGACCTGTATCAGGGGAATATCTGGAATATTCTACTTCTCAACATCTTCTTTTCCTTTTGGCTGTTCCCTTCAGGGGTCACCACAGCAAACCATCTGCCTCCATCTCCCCCTATCCTCTATATCTTCTACTCTTACTCCAACTACCTTCATGTCCTCCTTCACCACATCCATAAATTACCACATTCATAAATCATCATAAATTCTATTTCTCAAGATATTTTCATTATTTCTATTTGACTTTTCTCGAATAAAAATGTTGGAAAAATAATTCTGTGTGCATATACAGTACATGACTTATTGTCACCTGGCGACACCTCTGTGTCGGGTCGAGAGCCCCGACTGAGTGTTGACTATCTGTGTGTACTTTAATAAAAAGAGCCGGCTCTGTCTCATAACTAACCCAGGCAGTTGTTTATAGTCCTTCATAAATGGTGACCTGTTACTGCCGAGCAACGTTTGAAACATAGTTTTAATAAAGAACATAATGAAATGCTATTGATTGGGTATCTGACTCCTCGTGGATGTGTCCCAAATCCATAGTGCTTGTGACCAAGCAATGAATAAGCCATAACGGGAAAATAATAACCGGTGGCGAGGTTCTATTTTTTCCTCGGTTCTTAAGGCATGTAATAAAATTAATGTGCAGCGTAAATGAGAAAATCAGCCAAGATTCATCGTTCATTTTCTGTAACCGCTTCATCCTAATTAGGGTCGCGGGGAGGCTGGTGCCCATCCCAGCCAACTCAGGGCGAGGGCAGAGTACACCCTGGACAGCTCGCCAGGCCATCGCAGGGTGGAAACACGCTGACAGCTTTGCAGCCTACTCATGTCGAAAGTCAGCAATGGTTCTTTTACATGCCTCACACCATAGACAGTGAGAGACATGGCCGGCCTTTGATAACCCAGTGAGCCGCACTGGGGACGGGGACGGGACAGTGACAACCTTGTGGAGAGTGGGACTCGAACCCCCAACCTTTGGATCAGTGATCCGGCGCCTTATACCACTAGACCACCACTGCCCCCAGCCAAGATTCTCTGGGGCTAAAACACAAAAACATTAGTATGACAAAATCATACTTTTGAAATAGTAAGCAAATGACTCAACATTTCTGAGGGTGGCAGCGGTTGGGGTGGGGGTGGGGGTTTATTCTGGAGTTATCTTTAGAGAAATTGAGCTCAGCTGTGTGCCAGTCATCAGGAAATTCCTGGGTTTGACACCCGGGCTTGGATATCTGCATGCGTGGCTTTGCTCTGGGTACTCGGGTTTCCTCCCACAGTCAAAAGACATGTACATCAGGCTAGTTGGCTTTTCCAAATCACCCCTAGGTGGGAATAGCTGTACGTGTTGCCCTGTGAAGAATGTAAAGAATCCTTCGTGGAGTAATCGTGTGTTTTCTACTCATGTGGAGAAATCCGTAATCAGTACACAATGAATTGACTCAAAATGGACAAGAGCACTTAAAAGCACTTTAAAACGCAACAAAATGGTGTGACGCTATTACCGTAGTTTACATATTATTTGTGCATGAAAAAAGACATAAATGAAAGCGATCGAACTTGGCGCTATTTGTGTTTAATAGCTAATATCTGCAGTGCTTAGAAATGTGCATGTTCCAATGATGTGATTTATTATGTGATCTCTCGAGTACGCTGTAGATTCTTCTCCTGGAATCTTGTTAAAAGTACAGTTGTGTAATATTTCAAGTGTCGATTCGCAGAAATTAGGCATCGCATCTTTCGGGCACATCGGATTATAAGGCACAACAACAATGAACGACGGCCGGATGCCCATGCACAAGGCGCACTGGATTATAAGGCGCATCAAACGAAACAAAAGTCAGAGAAGTCAAACTTGACTCAACTCTCACAAATAACTCAACATTGTTCAGTGATAATAATGTAAAACAATAAACTCACTTTTTCAGTTCATTCCTCTTCCACAAATCCATCAAATGCTTCGTCTTCAGTGTTTGAGTTTAACAGTTGCGCAAGTTGGACATAAAGCCCGGATCCCTCTATTATTTTTTATTATTATATTATATTATCTATTATTTCCTCATGCATGGAGTCAGATCAAGAGATTAAAAATCTTCCTGGGCCGTGACCTCCTCTCAGCCACGCCCTCTTAAACAGACAGCACATTAGTATTATCTTCATTACAGAATGGAGGTCATTACTCTTAAGGCACTGTATCAGTGTAACTTTAAATTCAAGAAGATTCATCTGAGGTCTCAGGAGGACACCTGTAACAGTGCTTTATCCTGGTATTTGGACATAAAGCCCAGATCCCTCTAACTCAAGACCTGGACACCAATATCTAGTGGTTGGAGTTCTTTGGTCAATCCATCAGCATGCTAAGCTCTGAATTAGTTTGCTTCACTTTGGTTTTGATAGTGTCAGTGAGATGGAACCGAGGCTGCACGCACACGCACGCACACACACACACACACACACACACACACACACACACACACACACACACACACACACACACACACACACACACACACACACACAAGCCGCACTGGACTATAAGGCGCACAGTTTTTTTTTTTGTTTTTTGTTTTTTTTTAAATATCTAAGGCTTTTAAGTGCACCTTATGGTCTGGTAAATATACCACTAAATAATTGTTAATCTATACTAATAAATAAATAAATAAAAAAGAAAACAGTATGTTGTTGGAACCTTAGAATAAGCTGCTTATATCTACATGGTGAGCAGGTCCCCTCTCATGTAGGACACCACTTGCACTATCATGTTTCTACAGATCCGTACAGGCTTCAAAGTGGAGGGTTTGGACATAAAATTGTAGTTGCAATGTGGTCTCTCATCACAAGGTGGCACTAATGATGCCGACTGTACCTTGAAACTGTAGCATCTTGCAGCCGATTTCAATGTTTTATTTCTCCCTGCACAACACATCGGACTTTTTAATATTTAATGTTGTTAAATGTCTTGGAGAATATCCAAGGCGTGCCCCAGTCATCATTCACTTTTTGGCAGAAATGTTTCTCAGTGAAGACTTCTGAACACGGTACGTACACCTTACACTCGGTTCTTCATGAAACAAGCAATCAAATGTTTTTATTGTTAGCCTTGGATTGGTTGTTAACGCTCGGGTTGGTAATGCGGAAGGCTCGCATACTTTGAAAGTAGCATTGCTTGCGGGTAGTGGCTAAACCCTCACTTCCTTGGCGGCCCTTCCAACGACACAGTTGTAGCTCGCGAACTGGTTCCCTTCCCACAGTTGCCATGCGTTCCGGCACACTTTGAACAAACAAACTGCCGTTGGTTGCACGTAATTTGTAATGTCGACACTCGGTGTAAATTATATACAACAATATATCTACTGGCTTCCTTCCTGAAATCACATTTGTCAACTTCTCATAAAATATAAGCACTTTGCACTTGAAAAATACCCATGAAACCTCCTCGTGAGTAGTTTTTTTTTTTTTTTTTTTTTTTTTTTTTTTTTTTTTTTTTTAATTCTCCCTATTCTTGCTCTCAATTAATCTCTCACCTTGTCTGTCTGATCAATGGCATACAGCTGCGTCCCAAATCCATGGGCAAACAAGCCTGAATAAACACAAAGCCTCTCGTTTTACAGGTTATCTAATCCCATAATCCTTTGCGTGCATGTTCTAACCTTCCCGTGCCAACCCCGAGCGCTGCATGCTTTGCCCGAGCGACTCCACGTTCGGGGTGACCCTGATTATAACAGGGGAGCTTTAATCATGGCGAGAGGTCCGCCGAGATTAGACTCTTTGCTTTGTGCTGTTTGCTGCACTTTTACTTCGCCAGAGATGTGACTGAAGCAGAAAAAAAAAGTCATTTTGAAGAGGTTTAAAGCAACACAAGGAATATGACCTGCCGTGCGGATTTGAATAAGGTTAGAACTGGAAAAAAAAAGCTTGATTTACTTTCAGCTCATCATGTCTATGATGTTAAGGGTGACTCCTCTCGTTCGACTCCCATTTTATCGTCCTCTTAACCGCGCTCTTTGATTCGTAGTAATGGCTGTCCCATTGACCTACAACTTTTTTCTTTTTTTCATTTCAGAAATAACATATCTTGGGCAAATTACAGCTGATATAAAAGGTCCACAGATCTCTGCTCATACTGCAAGGTTTTATGATGTGAAAAAAAGGAAATCAGGACAAATCATGTTTTTTTTTTTTTTTTTCCCCCCGAACCTTTTCACGTGATTATAGCAGCTGGAAAAACCCCACCTTCAGTAACGTCGTTGCATTCATGTCCACAACCCTTTACTTTTTTTTTTGAAATACAACAGTCGACCAACTTGATTTAAAACATTTTATTCCACCCTTCCTTGCTACATGTGGCCAGTGCTGGAGCGGTTCGGGTACTGGGCTCATAATCGAGAGGTTGTGAGTTTGAATCCGATCAAAATCACACTGTTTTAAGACACCTGTCCCAGTCCAACCATGTCTGCACCTCTGTCCACCCAGCAGTGTGAATGGATACCAGTACATATCCAAAAGGTGAATTGTGATGGATTATGGTCCGATCCAAGAGAAGTAGACGTTCTGGTTGCTTCACACTAGGGGTTGGCGTTATAGTGAGACTTTCAGTTTGGAAACACTGGATTCGCCACATCTTTTGGATTTCGTAGTGTTCCTTGATATTTTCTGTACAACAAATTTTTTTTGTGAGAAGTTGTTTCTTATTTTGTCTTTTTTTGTTTTTGTTTTTTGTTTGCAAGGTAGGCGTAGCAGTTTCACACTCTTCCATGCTTCTTACCATCATTAACTTGTTACTAATATGCACAATAAGAAGCAAAGATGGCTTGCAGTCAAGTGGTCGGCTCTATTACTGGCTCCCTCTTGTGTTGTGGTGGTGCAACAGTGGTGATTCAGATGTAGTACTTTTTTATTATTATTATTTCCTCCCCACTTCACATGTTAAACTTTTGGACTTCTTACACCCTAGCATAGTGGCTCATTAGGGTGGAGCTTATCCCAGGTTTCCGTAGCGTGAAGCGACTAGGAGTTCAACTCCTCCTGGATGGGACGCTCGTCCATGGCAGGTTACCTTCCCAGTATATTTTACTGACACCCATTAATACTGCTGGGTGGACAGAGGCACAAATGTGGTTAAGACCTTGTCCAGGGATCTTAGCACAGTGGGGGTCTAACTGGGATTTGAGCACACAACCTCCTGATCATGTCATGAGCACACCACTCTAACCACTACACCATCAGCCCCACACACATTATAAACAGTAGAGCAAAATTCATACCAGTGGACACATTTTTACCTTCAGATGGCTTGTGTGTTGTTTCACCGCCTAACTCGACTTCACACTCCGGAAACCGGGATCAGTTCCAGCCTGAGGAGCCAGTTGGCTCAGGTGTAACGAGCCCAACAGACTTTACCTTACCTCCCTCGCTCCGCATCTCTCCGACTGCGAGGGGATCTGCTGTGCACCGTGATTGGCACAATACAAAATATACAGTGGAATATTGTTGGTGGTACAGGCATATGTTTGAAGCTTAAGAATACAATGGAAATAGGAGCTGGATTGAGAACATTTCTTACTGAAACTGTGGATGGGCTTCAGAAAAATGTCTCCTTAGTTTTTCTGTGTCGGCCGTGAGGAAGCAGTACGTTTTTTACGGAGAGATATTGGTCATTGTTGTGATATATGGTGTCTTTGCGTTTGTTGGCTCTGTGTTGACATCTTCTGTTATAAATGTCCTGAGTATTGAAGTGGGTGTTTCTGGTGGTATGTTTGGCTGGTCTCACCACCTCCTGCTGGGCTTGATGGTTGTATTGGGTACAGCTCCCAAGCCAGGTGGTTGCACACCTTGTTAAAACAGATTGAGTGTTGGATGCGTGGTATTTGCGGTACCTCAGCAATAGACGTGCGTTTTACTTGTGACAAACTGATCTAAATTGTACTTTGCTTCCATCCTTTTCAGGTGCGGTGGACCAAGACAGCAGGCAGCGCTTCGGACAAATTTCAAGATACGCCAATCTTTAACGAAACTCTACGCATCGACAACATCCAGAGGGTGCAGGGAGGCCGATACTACTGCAAGGCCGAAAATGGGGTTGGGGTGGCTGCTATCAAGTCCATCCGCGTAGATGTGCAATGTAAGTGCGAGGACCATGATCCCTCCACTTCTGATCATTCCATCTGTTATCAGGGAATCTGAGAGATTGAAATTGGGGGTGGACAAAATGGAATGAGCTCTTCAGGAGTATGGTTATCCCAGAAGAATAGTTGTTGAGGTTGTGGGTTGGACTAGGTGGAGTTTTTCCACCATTATATAGTTCACTTCCTGTTGAATGGATGTAAACAGATGGCACGAAATACTCCTGAAAAGTCAGAGAGGGTGAAGTGGGAGGATCCATTGTGTCTGTGTTAGTGTTGGTTTTCGGCAGAGTTGCCCCACTATGTGTGTAAGTATGAATGTGTGTGTGTGTGTGTGTGGGTAGGTGGGGGGGGCAATCTGCCGTGCTGCCCGTCGCCTTTGACCTACTGTCCCACTGAGCCAGGGGTCAGGTCTGAGGTCACAGCCACCACATGCACAACCAACGATCATGGATATTCACATTCAGTTGTATTCCTGTAATTAGTTAACATATGTCTGACATACTGACTGGACTGCGGGAAATGCGAAGGCAGGTAAAATGACGTTTTACGACAATTACGGTCGAGACATTTTTCAATAAGTTTGCAATCTTCAGGTTCACGGCGTTGACTGAGGTGTCGGTCAGAAAGATGAAGCTTTGAAAGAGAAAGAGATTGCTTCGAGCTGAGGATTAAAGGCTATGTCAGCTCACTACTGTGTATTGCCGTGAGGTGTAAACGTGAGGGTGAATAGATGTTCGTCTCTGCAGGAGATGATAGACCTGTCCAGGGTCGACCCTTCCTCTGGCCCGATCTCACCTTGGATTGGCCCCCGTTGACACGAGAACTCGCATCGAGTTAGTGGTATAACTAACGGACAGATGGATGACGCAGGGGGCAGTTCCACCATTGGCAGCATTAGCACTGTTGGTCATGAAGGAAACTGTTATTCACTGATTATATAGTCTCGAGGTCCTTGAGTCAACCCCACAAAGTCCGGTTCGTCTCAAATAAATCTTAGAAGGCACTGGCGAGTTCATCTGATTGTCAACGTATGTCAGTTTTAATATTAGTTTTGAGGACCGGCGTAATTTATCTTTAAATCGTGTCACCTTATGCGTCAATACCAATATAATTATAATTATTTTAAACCCACCCGAATGAACACGGATATAAAGACTTAGACTGACGGCTGACATGTCTAACCCTTTCCATGCTCCGAGACGCTCCTGATGGCAGACATGTGGGCACAGATGGCAGCGCAATCAAGTGATGGAGAGAATGTGACAGGGACTACCATCACTTTTTAGTTTCACATTACAGGGAGCCCTTCCTCACTCTGTCCTGCCCCACAGGGTTCCCCGGGGGTGTAGGGTAATTGTGGAGCAGATAAACAGGAGCACGCTGACAGCAACTCTGAGAGTAAACACTCCTGACATGTAATGCTTGTTTAATTTTACCCCGCCGGCTCAACTCAGCTCCCTGGGTGACTCTGGCACCACAGCACCAGCAATTAGAGTCAGCCAGGGCAAAGCATCAAGGCGCAGCTTCCCTTCACACACACACACACACACACACACACAAACACCATTCTGCTTTTGTCTTCTGTTCTAACAAAGACTGTTATTGGAGAAGACATGCAGTGGTGGAGAATGGCAAGAAAAAAAAAAGAAAGAGTCACAATGTCAAGGGGAAAAGCCAGAAATGCTTTGTAAATTAATTAGTATGAGTATGAACTGCTAAAGCAGCACCAGATAAACATTCACCAGCATTACACCAATAAAAGCTGATTCCACGCAGGAAGCAATGAGGTGACAAGTGACCATGCAAAGCCAATAAAAGACGACAAAGTAATCAATGAGGGACAATTTTTTTTTTCTCCATGCAATGGGAACTTGGAGGGTATGAAGTTGAACTGAGCTGAACTTTCAGATCGTGCAGTGGTGGCCTGGTGGTAAGGTGCTGGATCAGTGATCCCAAGGTTGGGGGTTCAAGCCCCACTCTCAATAGGTTATCACTGCACCCCAGTGCAGCTCACTGGATTATCAAAGGCCGGCCATGTCTCTCACTGTCTATGGTGGGAGGTTCATGTAAAAGAACCATTGCTTACTTTCGACAAGAGGAGCTGCATAGCCGTCAGCATGTTTCCATCCTGCGATGGTCTGGTGAGCCATCCAGTGTGTACCGTGCCCTCGACCAGAGTCAGCTGAGATGGGCGCCAGCCTCCCCGCGACTGTAAATTTGATTAAGCTGTTCAGAAAATGAATGGATGAATCAATGATGCAATTTGAGGGATAACTGATCAGAACTTAAAGATACTATTGATTGACAGGAGCCACCAAACACAGTTCCCACAAACGTGTTCTGTAGAGAAGCAACAAACAGAAGTTCAATCGCTTGACCCGCATCGACATGGAAGAGCAGTTTGTTAATGGCGTGCACTAATTTTACGAGGATAATCACTGGAAAGGTGGTGCTTGGGTTCATGTTCCCGAAATGGTTCGTATTTCCTTATATTTCCTTATAAACGTTAAAGTTTTCCTGGTCTGTGATGCATAAGAATGACCATTTTATACTTGCTGTGTGATAATAATCAGCTATTTATGATGGTGTAGCATCACATAAGGTAAAATAGTTAATGTTAATATGAGCTATTTATTAATAAACCAGCTCAATATTGCTCGCAACCAAGAGTTCATGTAGGAAATTACATGTTCACTGCTTATGGTTTTACTCTGAAACATTTGGAAGTGGGAAACATGTTGAGAAGGTTACCTAGGCGGCCTCGAATGCAATTTCCTTGTTTTGTAAAGTGATTTACATGTCAATTGAATTCATTGTCGCTCATCTTTTCCTGTGTGGATAAAAAAACAAACAAACAAACAAACAAGGGGACAAGAATGATAATCAGAAAACTGGAAGTCCTTTTGGGACCAAACATCTAATTCCCAGATTCTGTTCTTCATTCCGAACTGCTTTAACCTGGTCAGTGGCACCTCATTGAATATCTGACGGGCAAAGCTCGGGCTGAGAATTTATTTCCCAGGATAACTACAGATGAGAGATTTCCTTTTGGCCTTTTCCCTTTATCAGGGGTCGCCGCAGCGAATTCGCACATTTGATTTGACATAGGTTTTTATGTCGGATGCCCTTCCTGACACAACCCTTTAGCAAGGGACAGAAACTGATGGCATTGCAGCTTCTCTTTACGAAAGTCAGCAATGGTTCATGGCCGGCCTTTGATAACCCAGTTAGCTGCACTGGGGGACAGTGACAACCTTGTGGAGAGTGGGACTCGAACCCCCAACCTTAGGATCAGCGATCCATCGCCCTTTACCACCAGGCCACAACTGCCCTATAGCAGCATAACTACAGTCATTTGGGGAAAAAAAAGGACACCACATTAAATAGTTAAGTCTTTATTAAGAAATGTTCACCAAACAATTTCCATGTCATGGTTTCATTTATTTCTGCAAAAGAAAGTGATTTAATTGTAAATAAACATCTCATCTCATCTCATCTTCTTCCGCTTAGTCCGGGGTCGGGTCGCGGGGGCAGCAACCTTAGCAAAGAGGTCCAGACATCCCTCTCCCGAGCCACTTCCTCCAACTCTCCCGGGGGGACACCGAGGCGGTCCCAGACAAGCCGAGAGACATAGTCCCTCCAGCGTGTTCTAGGTCGACCCCGGGGTCTCTTCCCGGTTGGACATGCCCGAAACACCACACCAGGGAGGCGTCCGGGGGGCATTCTAACCAGATGCCCGAGCCACCTCAACTGGCCCCTCTCAATGCGGAGGAGCAGCGGATCTACTCCGAGCTCTCCCGGATGGCGGAGCTTCTCACCCTATCTCTAAGGGGAGAACCCCGCCACCCGGCGAAGGAAGCTCATTTCAGCCGCTTGTATCCGTGATCTTGTTCTTTCGGTCATTACCCAAAGCTCGTGACCATAGGTGAGGGTTGGAACGTAGATCGACTGGTAAATTGAGAGCTTCGCCTTGCGGCTCAGCTCCTTTTTCACCACGACGGACCGGTACAGGCACCGCTTAACAGCAGAGGCTGCAGCGATCCGTCTGTCGATCTCTCGCTCCATCCTTCCCTCACTCGTAAACAAGACCCCAAGATACTTAAACTCCTCCACTTGGGGCAGGACCTCATCCCCCACCCAGAGGGTGCATTCCACCATTGTCCGACTGAGAACCATGGCCTCGGACTTGGAGGTACTGATCTTCATTCCGGCTGCTTCGCACTCAGCTGCGAATCGCTCCAATGAGAGCTGGAGGGCCCGACTTGATGAAGCCAAAAGGCCAACATCATCCGCAAAAAGCAGAGATGATATCCGATGGCCACCGAACCAGACCCCCTCATCGCCTCGACTGCGCCTAGAAATTCTGTCCATAAAAATTATGAACAGAATCGGTGACAAAGGACAGCCTTGGCGGACTCCAACTCCCACCGAAACGAATCCGAGCTGCTGTTACCAATACGGACCAAACTCTGGCTCGGTGATACAGCGACCGAATAGCTCGTAACAACGGATCCGAACGCCGTACTCTCGAGCACGCCCCACAAGATCTTTCGAGGGACACGGTCGAAAGCCTTCTCCAAATCCACAAAGCACATGTGGACAGATTGGGCAAACTCCCATGCCCCTCCAGAATCCTGTGGAGCGTATAGAGTTGGTCAAGAGTGCTGCGGCCAGGACGAAAACCACATTGTTCCTCCTGAATCCGAGGTTCGACTATCGGTCGGATCCTCCTCTCTAGTACCCCTGCATAGACTTTACCAGGTAGGCTGAGGAGTGTAATTCCCGATAATTGGAACACACCCTCCGGTCCCCTTCTTAAAAATTGGGACCACCACCCCAGTTTGCCAATCCAGAGGTACAGCCCCGATGACCACGCGATGTTGCAGAGACGTGTCAACCAAGACAGTCCTACAACATCCAGAGTCCTGAGGTATTCCGGGCGGATCTCGTCCAACCCCGGAGCTCGACCACCGAGGAGCTTTTTGACAACCTCAGTGACCTCCACTCCAGTGATGGGCGGACCCTCACCCGAACCCCAGGGTCTTCCTCTTCCACGGAGGGCGTGTTGGTGGGATTGAGAAGGTCCTCAAAGTATTCCCTCCACCTCTCAACAACATCCCCAGTCAAGGTAAGCAGCTCCCCACCTCCACCGTAAACAGTGTTTGTGAAGAACTGCTTCCCCTCCTGAGGCGCCGGATGGTGGCCCAGAACCTTTTGAGGCCAACCGATAATCACTCTCCACACCCTCACCGAACTCCTCCCACGCCCGAGATTTTGCATCTGCGACAGCCTCGGCTGCAGCACGTTTGGCCTGCCGGTCCCCGTTTGCTGCCTCAGGAGTCCCACAGGCTAATAAAACCCGATAGGCCTCCTTCTTCAGCTGGACGGCCCCCTTCACCGCAGGTGTCCATCACCGGTTCGGGATTACCGCCACGACAAGCACCGACGACCTTACGGCCACAGCTATGGGCTGCCGCCTCAGCAATGGAGGCACGAAACATGGCCCATTCAGATTCCATGTCCCCGCCTCCTCCGAACGTGGTTGTAGCTCTGCCGGAGGTGGGAGTTAAAGGCCTCTCGGACAGGGGGCTCCGCCAAACGTTCCCAGCAGACCCTGATTACACGCTTGGGCCTGCCAGGTCTGGAAGGCAACCTCCCACACCACCGAAGCCAACTCACCACCAGGTAGTGATCGGTAGACAGCTCAGCTCCTCTCTTCACCCGAGTGTCCAGAACATATGGTCGCAAGTCCGATGACACGACTACAAAGTCAATCATCGAACTGCGACCTAGGTATCCTGGTGCCAAGTGCACTTATGGACACCCTTATGTTCGAACATGGTGTTCGTGATAGACAAACTATGACGAGCACAGAAGTCCAACAACGACACACCATTCGGATTCAGACTGGAGAGGCCGTACCTACCGATCACACCCTTCCAGGTCACACTATCGTTGCCCACATGGGCGTTGAAGTCTCCCAAGACAACGAGCGAGTCTCCCGAGGGAGCGTTCTCCAACACCCCCCCCAAAGACTCCAAAAAGGGTGGGTACTCTGAACTGTCATTTGGTGCATAAGCACAAATAACAGTCAGGACCCGTCCCCCACCCGAAGACGGAGGGAAGCTACCCTTTCGCCAACCGGGAGAACCCCAACATTTGGGCACCGAGACGGGGCAACAAGAATCCCCACACCGGCTCGCCGCCTCTCCCCATGAGCAACTCCAGAATAGAAGAAGGTCCAGCCTCTTTCGAGATGGATGGTTCCAGAGCCCAAGCTATGCGTTGAGGTGAGCCCGACTATATCTAGTCGGTATCTCTCCACCTCACGCACCAAATCGGGCTCCTTTCCCGCCAGAGAGGTGACATTCCATGTCCCGAAGGTCAGAGTAAGCAGCCGAGGATCAGTCCGACAGAACCCATGCCTTCGGCTGCCACCCAACTCACACTGCACCCGACCCCTAAAACTCCTCCCACGGGTGGTGGGTCCATGGGAGGGCGGACCCATGTCTCCTTTTCGGGCTGGGCCCGGCCAGGCTCCATGGGCATAAGCCCGACCACCAGGCACTCGCCTTCGAGCCCCTCCCCTGGGCCTGGCTCCAGGAGGGAACCCCGGTGACCCGCGTCCGGGCAAGGGAGACTGATTCCTCTGTTGTTTTCTCATGTCTTAGGGGTCTGTTTTGAATCGCACTTTGTCTGGACCTTCACCCCGGACCTGTTTGCCTTGGGTGACCCTACCAGGGGCATTTGCCCCCGACAACATAGCTCCTAGGATCATTAGGTCACGCAAACCCCTCCACCACGATAAGGTGGCGATTCGAGGAGGGGTGTAAATAAACAACATAAATTAATATATTTTTACCCACGAAACAAAACCTATGAAAAATAATGTGTATTTCAATGGAGCAAAGCAGTTAGGACACCCAACCCCCCCAATAACTAGTGTTACCCCCTTTGGCTCAAATAACTTCAGCGAGAGGCTTATTGTAGCCATCTACCAGTCTCTGACATCGATCTGAGAGGGGAAAAAATCTGCAGAGAATTATAACGAGAGGCGGAGGCTGGGGATGAGAGGGAAGGATCGAGAGAGAGAGAGAGCAGAGAAGTATCATAAAATGAACTGACATCAATGTGAAAATCGGTAAACATCACGATTTTGATCAAAACACATCCGACAAGTCATTACCTTCACAAATTCCCTCACATTTACTCGGCAAGCACAAGCACTCATTTTGGTATTTAACTCATTTTGCAATCTATATTCCTTCACAACACCCTGAACACACATACACACATATATACTTCTGGACAAAAAAAAAAAAAAGAAAGAAAAAAGAAATGGACCAAACCTCAAATTGAAAAGAGAACAGGCTATTGGTCACAAATTCCTGGTAAGAAAATGAGCCACCGTGCTGCCCATAACTGACGCAGGTCATTACAGACCTGATGGTGACCTCGTCCTAAATAGTATCAGAAGTGACTGGCATCTACACATACAATACAATGTGTAGTTGTGCAAATCCCGCGGTGAAGCAATCGGAACACCTGCTTCATAAACGCATGTTTGCAATCGTGTTTATGGCCCATGTTTGTGCCCAGAACTATATCGTAAATTCATCAAGGATGTAGCGGGTAGACACAAACAACAACAGCGCTCTCCATCTCTTGCAGAAATGAGCATCCATTCACACTCATCTCCCTTTGTTAGTCTTCTTCATCAATGTCCACACGTACACCAAAGCGGTTCGTTGTGCATGTAGATAGGCCTGACTCTGATCCAGGCACTCTGGCCAGTGAGACAGTAGGTGACTGAGTGGTGGAGATGCAGCGTGCCTCTACAATAGGGATGGACTTGGTTCAGAAACCTCCAACGCACTCTTTGTCCCACAATCCCCCATTCCTTGCTTTGTTTCTCACCTTGTATACCCACAGGCCGCTACAATCAGGTAAGGATGCTTCCCTTTAATGTTAAGGATGATGGAACTGCATCTGGATTCATAGCGGTTTGTTGTTTTCTGGATGAATTTCCAATTCCCAAAATGTATTGGAGGATTTAATGTCACTGTGTGGAACGGGACATGATGGGATCACAAATCTGTGACAGATACGTTCCGAATTGTTTGTCATGACTTGTTCTGGTAATTTTACTGGTTTTTATGATGATTTTTGTTTTAATAAATAATCTTTACACACTTGAGGATCATCCAACATAGGTGTATTCACGCTGAGATCATGTGACACTGTAAATGTGCACAGGTCACCTCCATTTAACCAACCGAATAGATGAATTTTACCCACGGTTGGTCACCCCAGCAATGGTGTGGGATACTGATGCTGGCACATCTTGGAGGGTTTTCATTTGAATTGATGTCAATAATATTTGATATTTTTGAAACATGTTGAGATGATTGCTTGTTACAGGGCAGTGGTGGCCTGGTGGTAAAGGTGCTGGATCACTGATCCTAAGGTTGGGGGTTCAAGTCCCACTGTCCACAAGGTTCTCACAGTCCCCCCCAGTGCAGCTAACTGGGTTATCAAAGACCGACCATGCCTCTCACTCTCTATGGTGGGAGGTTCATGTGAAAGAACCATTGCTGACTTTTGTAAAGTGTATCTGCAAAGCCGTCAGCGTGTTTCTGCCCCCTGCTACGGGTTGTGTCCGGAAGGGCATCCGACATAAAAACCTATACCAAATCAAACATACGAATCATTAATATGACTTCCATGAAGATGGAGGCAGATGATTCGCTGTGGCGACCCCTGAGAAAGGGAACAGGCGAAGGTAAAGAAGAAGAAGAGATGATTGGTTGTTATACTCATTGTATAATTGTATACACTCAGTCGTCACCGAATTGGTTACTTAACCCCATCTGATAATCTGTATTGTGATGTTGCATTTTGATTTGTCCATGTACGGGCAATAAACATGCATGTACTGGAGTGTAATTGACTGGTTGCGGTCTGCATCTACGTGATTATTTGTTAGCATGTACGTGCAGAAAAAATGTATAACATGAATTGTCCCAAGAGATAAAGAGTTTACAAACTCCCATAAAGTGCTTGCCGCTCACTGGATAGCTCTTGTTTATCACTGAAAACGAAACAAGCCCTCAAAGACACAGATGAACTTTCAGAAGCGAGCAAGTAACAGCATCTAAAGTGAACTTAAAAACACGTCAGAATTTCAAAAATTCCTAATTTAATGAAAGACCTGTCAACCTTATTTGTTGGGTTTGTATCTCAGCCCGAGGTCTTTAGTACAGACCTCGCCCTCAGTTAATAAGTTGTTTACATTCTTCGTTGACCTCCACTCTTTCCATTGGAGGAAAAGACCATGACATGATTGCCAGATATTATTTAAGTGATGGATGATTCTACCTAGCTTTGTCCATTTAAAGTCTTAGGAAGTCTTCAAAGTCTTATGTGAAGTGGTACAAAACCTAACCCTGAACCAAAATTCCCTCAGTGTTTGACATTTGAAAAAGTGCATGTCACCCTTAACGTCTACTCTTTTTATTCAGGGATTTTGTGCTTTATTATTATTATATTTTTTTTGTAGAAACTGAAAAGTCTTTTGATCGAAGAAACTTGTGCTTGTGTGGAATTGTATTTCTGACACCATAGTGTAACATTTTATAAGGAACTAAAAATAATTGAAAAAAAAAAAAAAAAGTATAATAAAGCCCCTAATCGAAAATCTTGGGCTTATTATACTGAAATGGAATGACCACCTCTTTTCTGGACTATTCATATTGAAGCTTGGTTGAATAGTCGTGGAATACATTAATGGCACTGCCTTAATATCAGGTAGTGTGATATCTAATGCATATTTATGTGTCCGGATCATGCATTGGGCTCATGGAGTCTGTGCTCCTGTACGATATTGGCTGCAGCGTGTTCACTAACTGTCTGCATATTTGAATTCTGATGACATTCCATGTGGCGATAAACAGCAGGCAGTTTCGATAAGCCCACTCCGGGCAGGGCGGGGGGGGGGGGGGGGTATCGAGAGCTTTGGATACATTACAAGAGTAGTGGTACACTCTTGGGTCACAGTACAACCCGGGTGTAAGGATCATTCCTTTGGTTCCGCGGGCTGTCCGAACGGTTCACATCACTCCGACACCACGTGTCATGTATCTGTTTAAGCATTGCAATTATGAACACTGCACAAACCAGTCGATGATCTGAAAATGGAGAAACATCATATGATGACTTTCACAGCAGAAGCAACCACTGAGAACATTAGAGGTTGATTGGCTCTATTTGGAGAGCTGGAATCAATAGCTATGGATAATGCCTGCCATGGTTCCAGTGACTTATTTCATAGGTTTTTTGTTGTTTTTGTTTTGCCAAGGTCAAAGCTTGAGGCGTTACTCAGTCGGGATAGGCTTGGGGGGGGGGGGGGGGGGCAATAAAATAATGGATGGCAACCCAACCCTCAGTGAAGTAAAGATGTATACATTGCATTTTAAATATGCTTCGTATAGCTTAGCTATGGGGCAGTGGTGGCCTAGTGGTAAAGGTGCTGTATCACTGATCCTAAGGTTTGGGGTTCAAGTCCCACTCTCCACGGACTGTCACTGTTCCCCCGCCCCCCACCCCAGTGCATTAACTGGGTTATCAAAGGCCGGCCATGTCTCTCACTGTCTATGGTGTGAGGTTCATGTGAAAGAACCATTGCTGAATTTTGACAAGAGTAGCTGCATAGCCGTCAGCGTGTTTCTGCCCTGCGCTGGCCCGTTGAGCTGTCCGGAGTGTCCTCTGCCCTCGTCTGGCGTCGGCTGAGATGGGTGCCAGTCTCCCTGTGACCCTAATTAGGATGAGCGGTTACAAAATGAATGAATGAATAGCTTAGCTTCTCCAAAGTGAGGGTTGCAATGGAGGAACACATCAGGACTATCATGACATGATCACGTGCCCAAGTTTAGTTTTTTTAGTGGATAATCTCAGCTGCTGGACTTGTAAAGGACTTGAATTCTCTGAATAGACCCATTAAATATCCTTTTTTTATGTTTACTCCTCTATATGGCACCCAACATAGGTTGTTTGTTTTGTTTTTGGTTAGCATTGGAAGTTTTTCCTGGCTAGTGAAGTGGATTTAGGTGCTACGTAAAAGCAGAGCTTCTGATTGAAATCTCTATGATGGGTGTGAAGGCTGCGGTTACAACAGCAGTGTGATTCCTTTAAAAAACTGAATCAATTTCAGCCCTGGAGGAAATGAGTTAAGAAAGAAGGGGACAGCTATAGCCTTCATGGTTAGAGAATCGGCTTTGGAAACGACAGGTGGCTGGTTCGATACCTGAACCAGGAGGATAAATAGGTGGCAGTGGGGGGGTGAGCTGGGGGAGTTCCCTTCCTCCACCTTCGTGGCTGAGGTACCCTTGAGCAAAGCACCTAATCCCCAACTGCTCTCTGCCAAGAGACATTGTGTCAAGACCACATTGGGATGCATCCTAACTGTTCCTGTACACGATACTGCTTGTAGAAAAGCAGCGGTGGACTCTGGTTTTAATTTCTGGTTTTTTTTTTTTTTTTGGGTTTTTACACCCGAGCCTAGTGGCTCATCAGGCCGGTGCTTATCCCTGGTTTCTGTAGCGTGAAGCAACCAGAAGTTCAACTCCTCCTGGATGGGACGCTCGTCCATCGCAGGTTACCTTCCCTGTATATTTTTACTGGTACCCATTATATTATTTTAATATCACTTGATACCTATCCATCGATCTATCTGCAGCTGTAGGCCATGTTTGAACCGTAGGCGTATTCCTTTGCCAAGCCTGCCAATGCAGCCACTCCAGCCCCTGTTCAGTCCATGCCTTTATGTTGTCCATCCATGATATCCTCCTCCGTCCACGGCGTTTTTTTCCGGGTGTCTTCTCTTCTATGGTTCTCAATATTACACTTTCAGGTCACCTTTTCCAGTGCAGGTATATCCTTATTTTGCGTAATTGGCAGTCCTTCTTCTGCTTTGACTTTGACTTGCTCTCGGACATACTCGTTTGTCTTCCTGTCTCTCCAACTGGTTCCGAGCACTGTCCTCCACACCCAGAGTTCAAAGGCAGTGACTCTCCATTGCGCTTCTCGCTTCAGGGTTCAGCTCTCACTGCCTTACAGGGCGATTGGCCAAACTAGAGACTTGACTAGTCATACCTTGGTGCTGGTGCTAATTTGACTGGATTTCCAGATTCTGCAGAGATTTGCTGTTTTCGTTCTTGCCATCATTAGCCTGGTCCTTATATCAGGGGTGCTATCACCGTTGGATCTTACTTGGGAACCAAGAAATTGGAAGCCGTCTACTTCTTTGATGCGGTCTCCTTCCAGAACAAATTCTCCAGAGCCATTCACAGTTATGACCTTGGTCTTGTTCGTATTAATGTTGCGTCCAAGTGCTTTCTTCTCTGAGTGCTTCCGATAAGGAGGTTAGTTCTTTTTTACTTTTTGCTAGCAGAGTAGTGTCATCTGCATACCGAATGTTCCAGAGAGGGGTTCCACCAATGTTGAAGCCTATTCGCTCATCACTTGATACCAGTGTTGGAAATTAGATTAATTTATGCCTTTGGCAAATTAGTTTTGGTTTGAGAGTCATATACAGTCAGCCCTCTACTTACGAAATTAATCCGTTCCAGTCCCTTTTTTGTAACCTGGAGTTTTCATAAGTAGAGGTGCATTTTACATGTAAAATACGTGATTTGTTCCAAGACTACCCCATAAACAACTTAAAAATTATAAAAGTACACCAATTTTGAATGAAATATGTGTTAAAAGTAAAATAAAATAACTTACTTTTTTTTTTAAATCTCTCGAACCATTCATACGATGCTTTAAAGTCCCAGGGTTGCTGGTCTGAAGAACCCCCACCCTCCTTCACGAGGTCCTTAAATATGGCGGTTGCTTTTTCTGAAATAATCGCCTCCGTCACTGTATCTATGCTTTTAAGCTCTCCTTCTGCTTCAATATCGTCCCGATTGTCGCGGGGTTTCGGCCATACTCCTTTGCGATTTCACTCAACCGCATCCCACTTTCATATTTGTTTATTATCTCCTGCTTCACTTCGATTGATAACGGAGCCCGCTTCTGCTTTTTGGTGTCACCGGGAATCACTTTCTTGGGGTCCATGATGGAATAACGAAATATAACGCTGCAATGATCACTCTCAAAAAAACTCACGAGCCAACAGTCCTGTTCAACTCTCCTTCACGCGTGTGACAAACAGGAAGTATGGGTACAGGAATGGGTACAGTTCAGCTCCCTCCTTGCCAATGGGAGGCCAGCGGGGCGGGATGTTGGGAGACAGCCAATGAGAGAGCAACTTGCGCATTGTTTGAATGTTTGAATGGCGCGTTTGAATTTTTGAATGGCGCGTTTGGCGCTTTTCATAAAAAGAGATTGTTTCGTATACAGAGGTAGGAAATTTAGGAAAATGTTTTTCGTAACCTGAATTTTTTTGTATTCAGAAGTTTTCGTAAGTAGAGGGTCGACTGGAAATAGTATATATGGTTAATAACAATCCAGCCAACACTTGTGTTTGACACATGTGGGTAACTGGAGGGCTAAAAATGAGTCCCACATGAGACTGTCCATGGGTGCCATAGTGGCCTCATTTTGATTGCCACACGAATTAATTTCCCATTCAATCAATCTCAATCTGGGTGCCGTGCCAGAATTCTGGCATAGGCGGCAGCCATAACAGCCTTGCCATGGCTGTATACGAAGGGCAAAAAATCCGCAGTAGAGGCCCAAATTTCTTTCTGCAGGTTGTTTTTATTGAAACACCATCTCTTGCCAGCTGGCCGTTGACTCTAAAGTGTTCATCCACCCTTTGATAGGTATTGTTTTTATTCCTACTGGGTTGCTAACCATCCTCCTCACCAAATTTTGGAACCTGATGGGGGAGCCAGTTTAGTCGCCGACCACTTGGCCATGCAACAGGTTGGACTGGCTTACATGTTACCAGTAGCAGGGCAAAACCTGACCTGACAGCGTTTCCCATTAACCCAACTAAAATCCATGTTCGGGGCCCATCTCTGCTTGCCAAAGTAGGCTGTGCGAGATTGACCAAAGTAGGCTCCAGTTGAGATGTCCACTGTGTTCTCAGGCCTACTTGGTGACCATGTAGTTCAGGCATATTCAAGGAAGGGCTCACATATGGGACCTATGTTTTGGCTGGGAAATGGGATCGTTCTAGTTCAGTACTAAGCTACCTATTCATGAAGTTGCGCATTCCATTTGTTTTCATGTAACAATTAAGTAATTTCCCTTCCCCTAGTTTTACGTGATGGTGTCTCCTGAAATCCTTTAGTGGCATGGAGCTAAGATCTGGTGTGAGAGACTGCGTTAAGCTGTGGTGTATTTATTGTGTTACTGAGACGCGACCAGTTTGGTGGTGTTTGTGAGGGCAGCTGAGTCGAGGAAACGAGAGGTAAGTGTGTCCCTAAAAACAAGTCCCCACAATAAACCCTTTGTACTGGGCACAGAGCAGATGCACTGGAGGGGAATGAGAATGAGCTGGAAATCAGTCTGGAGCCTTACACGAGTGCTCACACTTCCAAGGGTAACAAAGAAGCACACGATTTTCGAACTTTGAGAATTAATTGGCAGACCCAAATCCATGAAAGCTTTTTTTGGATGGTTATGTGTCATGTTTGTTCAGCCATTAAAACCTGAAGCCTCACCATATTTAGTGCTTATGAAAGCTGGAAGAGAGCAAGGCGGTGTAGGGAAGGAAAAGAAACACTGATAACTTGAAGATCAAAAGATAACTGAAAGAGGTTGATGAGTGTCGCAGGTTTTTAGTAATAATTGCTGCAAAGGGAGCGGGTGTGGCAGACGGTGTCTGGTTATTCAGACGTTCTTAAAATTTTAATTATATGTGTGAGCTGATGCTCTCGATCCGACTCCAGTACGATTTCCTGCACTTATTTATGATTTCGCATTGGACAGTTAAATCTCTTTAATCTAATTTAAGTCTGGTTTCCAGTTTCAGCTACAGTTGCTCCAACTTCTATAAGTTTGTTTGTGTTGATAATCATTTTAGTTTTTATGCAAGGTATGCAACTCTAAGCTCTTTTATCCTGTTTTTTGGTGGTATTATTTCCAAAATAGTAAATGCTCTAGTCATTTAGTTGTTGTGCCCTGCAGATTTATTGGCACCCTTCAAAAGAAAAATTATTACAAGAAATAACCGATGCAGACTTTAAAATAAAAATAAACAAGTTGATCGATCTATCCTGGTTCTACCAAAAACATTTCCAAAGAGGACTCAGAGAGCACAAACCTCCACCAAGCCCAGAAGCTACCCAGATGAAGCAGTGTATCAAAAATCACAATGTGAAAGAATCCTTGAAAAATCCCTTCTTCTCAAATTTTATCTTGATCATCTGAAAAACTGTCATAGTCTTCCTTGGTCAAAGCCCCCTGGGCTTTACTGCATATACACACACACACATTTTGCATAATTCTGCTCACCAGACAGACATACAACCCAAGGGTAAAATATCATCTCCTTGGCACTGGTAATAATACAGTACAGTGATTCCTTGATACTTTGTGCTTCAGTTCCTGCGGCTTCAATGCATCGCGGATTTTTCAAAAATATTAATCAAAAAATTAAAAAATAAGGAAATTAAGGAAAAGTATGCAAAAGTTAAGGAAAATGCCACAAAAAAGGCCCATTATGCCCCCCCCCCAAAAACAACCCCCCCAACAAAACTACAGGCATCCCTCACTTTCTGCAGTTAATTGTAACCGAGATCCCCCTGCGACCGCCGAATTCCGCGATGTAGGCTCAACCCCCCCAAACTGATGTATACGTACACATATATGTGTATATAATATCAATAAATACATATTCAACGCTATAAATGCTTATAATAACAATTAAACCTTCAAAAATAATGCATAAGATGTAAATAAAATATAAATACAAACACGTACAGACGCATGCGTGCGCACACAAATACGCGCACGTGCACACACAGATGTGCGCCTCAAATAAAAATGTAAGTAGTTTTGATGGGCGGATTTTGGGTTGTTTTTTGTTTTTGTTTGTTTGGGGGTATTTCTGTATACTGGGCCTTTTGTGGCATTTTCCTTAACTTTTTCTCCTATTCTTCCTTTCTTTCCTTATTTTTTAATTCCATGAATTTTTATTTTTTTTTTAAAAACGTGATGCACTGACGCGACATGAATTGAAGCATGAAGTAGCAAGGGATCCCCGTACTTACATTTTTATGTGAGGTGCGCATCTGGCTACGTGCGTGTGTGTGTGTGTGTGTGTGTGTGTGTGTGTGTGTGTGTGTGTGTGTGTGTGTGTGTATTTATATATATATATATATATATATATATATATGTATATATATATATATATATATATATATATATATATATATATATATATATATATATATATATATATATATATATATATTTTTTTATATATTTAATGTATTATTTTTTAATGTTTAATTGTTATTATAAGCATTTATAGCATTCAATATGTATTTATTGAAATTATATACACATATACCTGTATACGCATATGTCAGTCAGGGGGATCGATCCGACTTTGCAAAAATTCATGGAGGGTCTCGGTCCCCATTAACCAGGAGGATTCACTGTATGCATTTTAAGTGTTGGATTTTCTCTCATGACATTATAATTTTTATTATTGTCTTTTTAAATAAAGTTATCAATTTTTCACAATTGAAACTTTTTTTGGGGGGGGGCAGTTAACAGTTGATATTGTTATTGAGACAATGTACCCCTACTGTAGTCTTGGGTGACAGGAATGAAACCCCGTGTCATCTTCTGGTCTAGCCATTCTCCAACCTCTCCTACTGGCAAAACATTTTTTTTCCACACAGAACTACCACTCACTGGATTGTTTTTTGTTTTTCGCACTATTTTGTATAAGTCATAGGGAGTGTGGTGCATTAAAATCCCAAAAAAAGATGATCAGCTTCTGACATGCGTCACAACCATATTAAAGTTAGTGAGGTAGTCACATTTCCTGGATTCTGATGTTTGCCGTGAACATTCACCGATCTGTTGAATGATTTTACATGCTGCTTCCACATGATAATTGCACGACTGTATGCACGAATTTTCCAGAAAAGTTAGAGGGGAGCCGCGCAACATCGTCTGGGGATTTAGTCATCAATTTCACCTTGTCCCATACAGGAATAAACTTAAATCTACCAAGTTACTGGTGGTAGATAACGTACCGTTTGTCGGTGGTGGCCTTGTTTCAACTGATGTCACCTAAAGGCACGGCCCAGACTTCTCCTCGTCTCCTTCCTTTCATCCTCACAGCTCTTCTCCTGTGAAGCTTTCCGATGCTGCTTCCTGCCTGGGCCACAGCACGGGCTGGAGGATGAAAGGGAATGTTATACACTGTATGAAAATTTCATACGCTTCTAATAAATATCTCGAGGCACTGCAGCAGAACAAAGCCTTGTTAAAGTTGGGGGTTGGCTCTTCTGCGGAACTCAAAGCCACCCAATATGGATTGTTAGCACTGATAACCGTATTGGTTATCATGACATTCGTATACTTTCTTGCAAGGATACGTGTAGAAATAGGTTTTGGATTGCACGCACGTGACGAATTATTTATTTATTTATTTGGCCAGATTTTTATTATTATTATGTCGTCACAGAATATTTCTCAAGCAAAGGCAACATTGTGAATGTGTGCCTGAGAAGAATTATAATGATTCAGGATCTCGCTCATTCATTACGCCATTGTTTCTTTTGTTCTTTGTGTTTTAAGCCTCAATTAAATTGAAGGCCATTCAGAGACACCTCTTTCTTTCATTTCCCTTTGTCCTTGATTTACAATCTCTCTCTCTCTCTCTCTCTCTCTCTCTCTCTCTCTCTCTCTCTCTCTCTGTCTCTCTCTCCCCTAAGTCTGTCTGTCTATCTGTCCAAGAACTACAAGTTCAACAACCTTGTGCATTTCTCGCATTTCCGGCATTCCCTTGAGTGCTGTGTTGATTCCTGCGCCTGTCAGCTGGTCTTATTGTTGGAAATTAAATAGTCATTATCAGGATGTAAAAACAAACAATAAACCTACAACTCTCTAATACAAACTGTATTATTACATATGACACAGGAGAGACATGATCTAATCAGTCCACTATCTTGGTATTAAAAGAGAATATCCCAAGTGGATAATGCCTGAATGAGTACTCAGCTTTCAATGTCACTTGGAACATCTTCATTATCAACTCTTTAAAACTGAAAAAAAATAGTAAAATATTAAGTTTGATTTTCTTTTGTTTTCGTATGTACAGGGATCCCTCAGTTTCCGCTGTTAATGGGGACCGAGATCCCCCCGCGACCGCCGAATTCCGCGAACTAGGATCGAGCCCCCCCGACTGACGTACTGTATACATACAGTTATATGTGTATATAATATCAAGAAATACATATTTAACTCTGGAAATGCTTATAATAGCAATTAAACTTTCAAAAATAATGCATAAGATGTAAATAAATGTAAATAGTTTTGATGGGCGGTTTTGGGTTGTCTTTTTGTTTGTTTAGGTTTTTTTATTTGCAGAAATGGCCTTGGTTTTGTAGCATTTTCCTTAACTTTTCCCCTTATTCTTCCATAATTTCCTTATATTGTAATTTGATGAATATTTAAAAAAATGCGATTCACTGAAGCCAGATGAACTGAAGTGGGAAGTAGCGAAGGATCCATCTTCCATCTGTATTTGAAGGATTTGTATTTCCATCTTGGATGAGTTTAAAAACACATTGTTGGCTTCACGGCGCTAAGCTCTGGTTGGAGTATACCGTATTCGATGTGATAAGCACCCAGGGCGCTTAAAAAATTGGAGTGGGTGGGCACTTATTAAAATGTTACCAGTGGAGTAGAACGGTAAGTGCTTATTACCATCGAGGCGGAAAACATAAATAATAACAGACCATTCAAAGAGTTTTACTGGTATTTGTGTTATTCATTTTTTGGTATCAACCAAATTACTTGAAAATGTAGCTGAAAATAAACAGAAAATAGCTTTTTTTTTTTTTTTTTTTTTTTTTTTTTAAAGGCCCTTTAATTTTTACTCCTGGTGCTGTTCCTTTAAATATTTTTCCCCGATGTAAAACCGAGCCAATCAACATGAATGTCAACTTTAGCACAGATGAACCAATCAACAAGCACAAGCACATGGCCAGGAATGTCTTGAAATGTATGAAGTTAGTGAGCAGGAGAATCAGGTGAAAAATACTCATCACTTTCTGATAAGTCCATATCTGGCTCATCGCTCCATTAATTCTGAGCATCCCATAGTTTTGCTGTCGCAGTTTGTAATGGTTCAACTTGTTGGACATTTACCAAGAACACAGCAAAATATTTTCCTGTTTTTTAAAGCATGGCGAAAGAATCAAATGTGTTGTTACTGATGAACATTATAAACATTCCCCAGTGGCAGGGGGTCTTGAAATACCATGTAAACTCACTTTTACAGGCAGTGAAAGCCTCATTTTACTGTTACAGAGACTGATCCAATAAAACTGGTAAGTTTGATCTACCATTTTGCTCCCAGTACACATGGGTGGTTATTAGACATAAGATAAAAAGCATGAGGGGGTTAATTGGAGCAGGGCGCTTATTATGTCGATTATAGTCTGTCATTTACTTGACATACCTCTGTTATGGTTAAATTTGGAGAAATAAAATAGAAAATATTTGATGATAGTTGCTTCTTATCTTCCCAGGAAGTGATGGAATAATTTTCGATTAATGGCAAAGCGAAAATATTGTGACTGAAGTCACTATTTTTCAAAGCATGCATAATTTTTTGAAGAATTTGAGCATAAAACTACAAAAAAGTCTTGCGTGTCTCTGTGAGAGGTCTCAGTGTTCACTTGCCTTCAAGTCGTGTTGACGATGCTTTGCACATGCTTGACATTCAAGAGAGCATTTTGTATTTTAATCTGTGTAGACGATTTCATCCTGTTTACGACGACTTGGCGTTTTTATGGGTCCGAGTGTTTTTGGTTTGCAATTCTTTCATTAGACTTTGATTATATTATGGATCCTGAATGGAAGTCGTAAGGACTATGTTTTTTTTTTGTTTGTTTGTTTTTTGTTTTTTTTTGAGAAGATAGGCCATGTTTCTTATAAAACGACAGTTTGCAAGGGAGTTACACAATGGTGGCAAGAGGAGAGGTGGGTATTTAACCTATCTAATTTTGAAATTACAAATAAATTACTCCGGTTGGTTCAGTAGTTTGATCATTCCAGCCACCAATAACTCGAGTGATCGGTGCACCGCCGATTGCTGAGTAGAAACAACTGTGCTTTATGTAGAACCATATCAAACCTCCTCCACTCTCCAAATTATCCATGCAGCAGGGAACCAAGCTTTCATTATCCAAGCTTATTGAAAATAAACTTATTTTTACACTGCAGAAGTACTGTTAAACTTCTAAATTTGTGGACACGCAGTGCCAGAATTGGACATTTTTGGAAGTCAGAATTGTTGGTATGATAATTTTGATTCAGTTAAAACCTTAACTTATTCTGTCATATAGCTTTCTACCTCAGCATGACCGTGTGGTTAAAATGGCAGATTTGCACATTATTACTTCAATCTTCTGGATGTTTATTCATTTTAAAATGTAGAAGTATGACATAATGCAATCAAGGCTGGAATTTAAGCCATATTAAGAATCCAGTAGTAACTCTATTGCAGAGCTGAGATTGAAACTTACACAGAACTTTAACCTTTGACCTTCATTTCCATTTATATTTATTCATTTATTCCCTTTTATGCAAGCAGGGTACAATCCAAGCATGTGGGTGAGCGGATGAGGGTTAAGGGCCATGCTTATGGTCTGAAGACAGTCCAATATTCAGAACTTATAATATTATTATTGTTATCACTTGCTGAGAGCTGGAGAGAGACAAAGGATTTAAACTTATAATAGGTATATCATGTTATTAGATGTTTAAAGAATGTTCTCATAGTGTGTGAGACTGCCAAATAAGGAAAAACTATCACAAAGGTAAGAGTTCATGAGTCATTAAATATAAATATTCATTCATTCGTTATTAGTTATTGCTGTATCCTAGTCAGAGTCTCATCCCAGAACCCTTGGTATGTTGGGTGGAGTATAAGACTCCAGTCTACTATAAGGCTTGATTCTCATCTGTGTTCACAACTCAGGACAATTTCATATTGGGAGGTGGGAGGATACCAACGAGCCCAGTGTAAACCTCCAACAAATAGTTATCATAGAACTGCATGTTGACTGGAGCAGTGAGGCAACAATGCTACACAATATTCCCATTCTATAAATTGTACTACATAAAACTCAGAGGTGAAGATGATCACCATAAAGCATTTCCTTTCACAAGCAAGTGCCAGTGGTACTGGGAGCAGGTTCCACCCCCACTGGTATACCTGTAGTTCAGAGTGGTCCATACATTCCAAAACAAGTTCTGTGTTCTGGTCATCTGGGACAATGTGAGAATGATCAGCCATCAGGTGAGAATCAGGTTCATCTTGCAGAGAATCTGCTGATGTTTGGAAACATGTTGGTTCCCATCATCAGCCAGTACTGCTTTGACTGCTGAAAAAGTTACCGGTACCTTGGACATCCAGGTCACTTCTGTTGGCAAGTTGAGTCCATCGGGCTGAATGAACAGCTTCAGAGTGGAATAAAGAAATTAAGGAAACACTTGGGAATGCACGGGCCATTGTTCTGTATGTGGTGTTCACTTTATTGGTTGTAACATGTGCATTTTGATTTAATTTAATGTACATCTTGACATTTCTGCAAGTCTCCATTTGAAGGGATATAACAGCAAACCTCAGCATTGTGGATGGCTTTTGTCGGGGCTCTCAAGGGTTTATTACTGGCTATAAATGGGAAGGAGCTGCTGCCATCCTTAAAGATTGTCCTTTTGAGTCTGTGCATGAAATTGGCTTGAAGTCAATGTCTTTGAACACTGCCTTCTTGCTCGCTATTAACTTCAACTAAGA
>CM045736.1:8055890-8073390 GCA_024760905.1 Plotosus lineatus | reverse complement strand
GTATACTTATTTTTATATTAATATTCATTAGGATTTGTCCTTGTTCTTTGTGTGCATCTATTGAATAAAGTTTACTTACTGACACTAAAGAAAGAACTGTCTGCTTTGCTGGGAGACTGCATCAGTGCAGTTTGTGTTCTAAACCCTTGTGCACTTGAAGGACCGGAAGTCTGTATAACCCACAGCAAGTACACTACTTTTGCAAGTACACTACTTTCAGTATTGAGTGCTTCACATATTGTAAGCGTTCATTGACTGTTTTAAGCTTCATGTAAAGTGACTCGGTATAAATAAGTGACTTATTTGAAATTAATGTTGATATTATTTGATATATTTGATATTATTTTACAATGTTATGTTTATAATAATTGATTTAGGGGTGTTTTAAGAGATACGGTAATGGTATTTATGGATGTATAGTACAGTATGAGCGTCATACATCATACATCACTGTAACAACTTATGTGAGAGCTTGACCAATTAGCGCCCATGGACCCCAGGCCACGGATGCCTGTGACATTAAACCGGATTCAAACTTAACGGGTTAATAGTCACGCACCTTGTCGATGCACCACTCAGGAGCCTGGGTCGTTGATATTTATTATTTTTGTTTAATGACATTGGCATCCATGCAATTAATTGGCAAATCCTTGTAAATTTCTCAACGTGTTTTCTTCTTTTTCCTCTTTATTTGAACGAATGCAAATAACTGGGCTCCTCCAGAGGTGCGTGTCGTCGGGACGACCGTGCACTCTGACCCCAACAAACTAGCATGCTGGCAAACTTCACTGTGCCCTCAAGATTGCATGTTTTCTTCAGTGATCATTGCCACCATTTAGAGATACCGTTAGGACGTAAAGCATGCTGATTGGATAATTGGATAACTGAACAGGCAGGCATGTGTTCTTTTTGAAAGAGAACGTATGTAGCATTGCAACATCCATCTCTTCACAGGTTGAAAGATTATTCTGGGCTGAGCTTTTTTTTTTTTTCCCCCCCTCATCACTTCGTGTCTAATTAGCACCGTGGTCATGTGAGACCCACAGTGCCAAGAGGAGTGACCTTGGATTTATTTTGAGAAGAACTCACCACAAAGGAGCCAGACACCCGAGACACCATCCCCTCTACGTGCCGCGCTTTGAGGCAGCACGGTGCGTCATTTCGGCTGCTGCAAGAATCGAAGTTTCATTTCCCGTGCGTGTGAGGAGGTGGACGTGCTTGCAAGTGTGGCAGCCGCTGCTGGTATCCAGAGCCCATTGCTGGCGATTTTAAGTACACGCGACACATCACTCGAGGCTGGCACATCTTGTCTTCTTTCTTCGTATGTCTTGCGGTTTTTGCGCTACTACCGTTTGACACCTTGCACGAAGTCAGGAACATGACTCTTAAAAACGTCCAATGTATGTCTCAAGACGTTTGTTTTCATGAAATTATATTTAAAAGTCTGAAGGACCGGGGAATTTGTGCTTTGTGTATGGCATGATGAGCTGTGTGTTTTTTCTCTGGGGTCAAGGGAGATGCGCTTAGTGAAGGAATGGCTCCAGTTATATAATATTATAGAATATGCGATCAAACAGTGTCAGGACTATTCCTGTAGCAAGCAAATGGAGCGTGATACAGTCATGCTTCATTTATTCGCCATCGAAATAACCCTTGATCATACAGTGCATAGCTGCTGTATAAGTTATGACGTGTGTTGTGTCTCAATTGCTTGTTGCTAATTTGATTGCACATATGCACTCGCGCTGTGAAGTACAACAACATCAAGTGTGCTATTAATACTTTGAAGATGTGCACCGAGCTTATGGTCGAGGTCTTCACCACTCACGGAGGGCGTAGTTGTTATTTCTGGTAAGCAGGCAGTGCAGTGTTCAGTTTCTGATGACAGTCACCCACTGCAGGTGGGATGGCCCAGGGGTGCTAGCGACACTTTCTGTGACATCTTAACAGAATGTGTAGGTCAGTCAGTTGGTGATGTCGGATTGTGTGGAGTTATGTGACACACTGGTGGGACACTGTGACCAAGGCGGAGAGGTAGAGGGACATGAAGTCTGGCCCTGGGTGAGGCACTGCAAAGCGATCTGTCCATTCGATAGGACACTCCACAACAATGATCATGTGGCCACTTGGATTTCAGATGCTCTGTTTTCCAAACAGTTTCTCATAATTTATAATAATTTTTTATTCAAAACAAAACCCTGCAGTTTTCGTTTGGATCAGATATGGGTTGCATGGACACCAGGAAGTAACCGGGAAAATGCAAAACAATAAACGCCATCTTGAATGTATGAGCCCTGGGATTGAGAATTCAGGTATTGAAGACTATATTTGGGGTTTGGCTTCCATGGCTTGTGCCAGCATTGACTTATTCACTTATAAAATGTGAGCTGGAAACAGTTCTGGAAAGATCCTTTCCTTTGTATTTCCCAGAGCCTGACCTTTAGCCCGGAGACAGTCCTGACAGCATTTCAGAGAAGACGACGCATGCTAATTGCCTCGGTTAAGCTGGTAGAAGGGAAGTGTAAGGATGGTCTGTCTGTGAGCGAGGAAGCAGGTATTTGTGGGTCGTGTATCCAGCAAGATTAATTAGTTCCAACTGAAGGGAAAACAATCCAGTCGAGGATGGCACTTTCTGCCTTGGCTTGCTTGTGGTCAGTTTGTGGTAAGGGTACGCTGTGCAAGTGTTGTTTGCTACCTTTGAGGACACATGCTTGCACTTACTCATGTTATCAGATTCAAAATAACCCGCTGATCGGAAGATGGAAAGAATAATGGACCAAGACCAGCTGTGGCTGAGGTGGGCGTAATCTTTACCTCAAGTCTGTATCCGGACGGAAATAGTCCTGGCCATACATTGATGGAACAGGTACACAGTCGGCACTTGACCAGTCACGGTTCAGCGCTCGCGCCCCCGCATACTCGCGGATTGGCGACAAACCCGGAAGTTTCTGGCATGTGATTCAAATTTAGCCAATGGTTGAGTGCTTTTGTTTCTCCCTTCTGCTGATTGGTTGCAGATGATGTGCACACCTCTTTTTTTTCTCCTTCGCGTACAAGTTATCAACGTGATTGCCTGAATTGCAAAGTTTATTTTCTTATGTTTTTAATGATTATTTAAGCCTGATGATGTCACTCAAACGCCCCGCATCTTCTCTAGCTTCTGGTAAAGAGCCTAAGCACTTTATTCATTCATAAATATTATCACAGTACAGGATTAAAAACTTTTGACTTTTAATCATTACTACATTTTACTGCATTATTATTATACTCGCTGATTAGCGGTGAACCCGAAGTTTACTGGCACGTGATTCAAATTTAACCAATGACTGAGAGCGTTTGGTTCTCCCTCCTGCTGATTGGTTGCAGATGATGAAAACACCTCTTTTTTTTTTTTTTTCTCCTTCACACACATGTCTTCAACATGACTGCTTGAATGGTGAATTCAGGTGTTTTTAGTGTGCTTTTAATGATTATTTACGCCCTATGATGTCACTCAAATGCCCTGCATCTTCTCTAGCTTCTAGCCTAAGCGCTTTATTTATTCATCAATATTATCACAGTATGAAATTAAAACGTTTTTACTTCATCATTATGACATTTTACTGCATTCTTACTGTATTAATGAGTAAGACTGGCTTTAGAATGTGTTTCACAGATTTTAGCGCATGTAATATCATACATGGGGTATAAAACCGCATCAATTATACGCGAATTTTCAGGATCCGGTAGAAGGGTCGGAACCGGACAATCGGGGCCCTACTGTACTTCTGATTGAGTCATTGTATGCACTATTTCTCTTTATGCGTTTACATCCGTATACTGTAATATTTAATTACATCACAATGCAGTCTCCCAGAAGAGCTCAGGTTTGTTTTTGTGTCCGGTTCCTCTCAGGGTTTCTGTGGCTTAAAACAGGGAATGTAGCTGAAATTCTTGTGTGCCGTGGACTTTCTTTGTTTGTAATTTGTTCCTGGCCACTCACACAAAATGTGGATGGTGCTTAAACCAGAGAGTCTGTTGTTGCTCGCCAGTTGGTGATCAAACTGAAAAGTCCACGATGGAGTACCCAACTGATTGCCCAAGGCTTCCTTCCAGGCCTGACTCAGTTGTATGGTGGCGGTTCAAAATCTGTAGTGTACTTTCAAGTACACACAACTTACACACATACTTATAAGAAAGATGATCCACAGTTGTTTTGAAATTTGGGTTTTCAGACTTTTTGGCTGACACCAGCAATTAATTACGAATTCTAAATCTGGTTCCCATGTAATCTCCTCTGGTGCTCTTTTCCTGGTTCATGCTGCCACTTGTAAAACCACAAACAGTGCTTTCTACGTGTTTGTCCATTCTGGTCCATCGTAGTGGCACAACATGATGGGCAGAGGACCAACTGTCTCTGTCGATATAAAGGAGTCATTCCAAGCTTCTGAAAACACAATAGCTGCTTTCCAGCTGATTGAGACATCGCTTCTTAGGGTGCTAGAGTGAGCCAAGGCTATTCCACTTCTGCTGTCACTTTGAGAGAATGATCTTGCTTTCTTATTGCTACCGCGAGGCCAGAAGCCTGAGATTTTTGGTCCTATGATAATCCATGGGCCAGGCAACACTAACCGGTGCAGAAGGTGATGTCAAAGTGGAAGCAGTGTTTATCTCTTTCAGTCCATACCACACTCTAATCTAAGCATTTTGCTCTATGGTGGTTTTATATGTCAATATATACAAACCGGATTCCAAAAAAGTTGGGACACTATACAAATTGTGAGTAAAACTGAATGCAATGATGTGGAAGTGCCAAATTTCAATATTTTATTCCGAATAGAACATAGATGACAAGCCAAATGTTTAAACTGAGAAAATGTACAGCCTTGTCCCACCTTTTTTGACATTTGTTGACACCATGAAATTTAAAATCAACATATTTTCCCCTTAAAATGATACATTTTCTCAGTTTAAACCTTTGGCCTGTCATATATGTTTGATCTGGAATAAAATATTCAAAGTTGGCACAGGTTTGTACATTAAAATTTCTACTAAAACAATGTTAACTGCTAGCCTAGTTGGATCACTTGAGCTTGCTGACCCAAACTAGCTGGAAAGCTCAATGTAATCCGTTGTAAGTGTAAATAAAGACACATGTAGCAAGATAAAATTGTATCACTTGCATTTTATTTCGTTACCTATGAATATATTTAATGATAAATACATCAAATAAAAAAAAAATCCATTTGCATGCACTTGTGGTGCTGGTGCTGTTGTTGGAACCACATTGTGTGGTCTTGGGAGGTGAGCGGTGTTCACAACAAGGCAGGATATAATGGGAGTGGAAAATACTGGGCTATATGCACAAGAATAAGCAGGTAAATTGATTTATATATATATATATATATATATATATATATATATATATATATATATTTATATTTATATATATATATATATATATATATTTATTTATATTTATATATATTTATATTTATTTATATATATTTATATTTATATATATATATATTTATATTTATTTATATATATTTATATTTATATAAATATATATATATATATATAAGGCATTAAAGCCCCAGGTTACAAACCTCAGGTAGTGTTCAGCTCGCTTCGGCAACATAGCGGTACAGCAGCGAATGATTTATGGTTACAGAGAATTATACACTAATGAACCGAGTTATAAGTATTAAAGAGCACCTAAATTCTATGAATGTGTCGAGTTTTATCTTTTTTTTTGGTACAAATAGCTTCTGAAGAAAACCTCAGTATAACCATATGCAGGAGGTATATAAGTGGAGAATCAATGAGGTCATGGGTTAAGAGCTAATGACAATCTGGCCACATGTCTTCACACTGGGCACGACTTTATCTGGAATGGGGTTTACCGTCTCCCCTGTAGGCCTCCTTTTCTCTCAGCGAAGGTTATTTAATGCAATGCGGCACAGAGTCGTGTTCAGCTTGACCTTTTTTTGCTTTTGTTAAAGGGAAAGACATAAAAATTCTGGCTGGATGAATTTAACACCTTGCCAGCGGGAGCATCGCTCGACTTTAGTTCCGCACGTCACTCAGCCAGGGTTTTAAACATGTTTTGTTCAAACACCTGGAAACACAAAGGTCGGGGTGTCCAAAAAAAGAAAAGATGCAGTCACTCTGATTTTTCAGCCATAATTGGAAACTTATATTCTCGTCTTAAGCTGGCACCTTTTTTCTTTTTTGCATGCCTCACCTTAAATGCTCTTTCACACACAAATGGAAACCCATAAAAAACCTACTGGGAAGGTCACCTGTGAAGGACTGGGGTCCCATCCAGGTGGAGTTGCTTCACGCTACAGAAACTGAGGATAAGCGGCGGCTGTTATGAGTCGGTATTGTCGGGGGTTAAAAAAGCCGAACAGACTTGCCTATACGTCAAAGCCAAAGTTTTGCTGCCCTGACACTTTCTCCTTATAAGAACACTTTTCTCGTGGTTCCACCGCTGCAACACCTGACAGAAAGGTAATGGGGAAATATAATTCTCTCCTTTTCCCCCCTGGACTCACACGTAGCTCTTCCTTGGGCTTATTACTTTTAAACCAGAGTGGATTGGCAACGCTGTATTTTCCACTTCTGGGAAACATTTCGTCTGAATAAAGAAAGTTGACTAAAATGATTTTGCTGTTAAATCTCCTTTGCTGTTTCTCGGTGACATCCTGATACAGACTCCAGTGAACCATTGCATCATGATATTACTTCATTAGTTTATAATGGATAATGTATTTTTTTTTAATAAAATCATAAGGGCATGCTCTCCCCGTGCTTGTGTAGGTTTCCTCCAGGGACTCCGGTTTCCTCCCACAGTCCAAAAACGTACACCTAGGAGTGATTTTGAAGAGGCAATTCGCCTGCTGTGTGTGAGAGTGAATGGTTTTGTGTGTGTGTGTGTGTGTGTGTGTGTGTGTGTGTGTTAGCCCTGTGATGACCTGTGAGCTGTCCACTATATACCCCTGTCCTTACCCCTGGTCAGCTGAGGTGGGTGCCAGCCTCCCTGCAACCCTAATTAGCATTAAGCAGCTCAGAAAATGCATGATGGGAATTGATGGCACAGTGATAAGGTGCTGGATTACCGATACTTTTTGGTTGGGAGTTCAAGCCCTACTGTCACCGGTTGTCACTGCTATCCTCCCAGTGCAGCTAACTGGGTTCTCAAAGGCGGGCCGTGTCTCTCACTGTCTATGGTGGGAGGTTCATGTAAAAGAACCATTGCTGATGTTTTTTCGACAAGAGGAGCTGCATAGCCGTCAGCATATTTCTGCCCTGCGATGGCCTGGCGAGCCATCCGGGGTGTACTCTGCCCTCGCCCAGAGTCGGCTGAGACGGGCGCCAGCCTTCCTTCAACCCTAATTAGGATGAAGCAGTTCAGAAAATGAATGAATGAGAAAATGCACGAGTATTAAAATTACACAGTTTATGAATACATGACTCAATTCTGATTGGTCAGTACAGCTGTATCATCTCTGTGATTGACAGAACAGACCTTTTGTTATCCAGCATGTCATTAATGGTAGCAATAAAATAAGTTTTACAGTCTTGACAATAATTTTTTAAGTCAATAAATATTTCCAATCACGACTTATTTTTAATTCAATATTTTTGTCAGATTATTAATTATACAGTGGAACCTCACCTTAAGAAATTAATCTGTTCCAGAAGGGGTTTCTTAACCTGGATTTTACATGTAAAGGCCTGATTCGATCCAAGACCCCCAAGACTACCCCTAAACCCTTTTAAAAATTATAAAAGTATACCTTTTAAGGCCTCCTTCTGCTTCAATATAGTACCGATGGTGAACGGGTTTCGGCCATATTCCTTTGCGATATCACTCAACCGCATACCACGAGCACGTTTCTTCTTTTCACTCGCATTGGGAATCGCATGTGTGTGTCTGTTTGTGTGTGTGTGTGTGTGTGTGTGTGTGTGTGTGTGTGTGTGTGTGTGTGTGTCTGTGTGTGTGTGTGTCTGTCTGTGTGTGGGCGCCCGCATGTGAGTGTGTGCGTGCGTGTGTTGACCGTGTCTTCTTTGCAGATTATAATCTGACAAATGTTCATGCAAGGTTAAAAACCTGAGCCAAAAAATAAAATTGCAATGAGCACACTCAAAAAACTCACGAAACAACAGTAACTCTGTCCTTTACACGAAAAGCATCATGGTATTATGGAGATGCAGCTCCATAATAGCCAATGGGAGGGAGCTGCGCCATTCCTCCTAGCCAATGGGAGGCCAGCGGGGCGAGA
Source organism: Plotosus lineatus (assembly GCA_024760905.1). Taxonomy (NCBI): domain Eukaryota; kingdom Metazoa; phylum Chordata; class Actinopteri; order Siluriformes; family Plotosidae; genus Plotosus; species Plotosus lineatus. The sequence goes on along the minus strand of CM045736.1, from coordinate 8,065,120 downwards.
TGTTGGGAGACAGCCAATGGGAGGCCAGCGGGGCGAGATGTTGGGAGACAGCCAATGGGAGGCCAGCGGTGCGGGATGTTGGGAGACAGCCAATGGGAGGCCAGCGGTGCGGGATGTTGGGAGATGGCCAGTGGGAGAGCAACTCGCACATTGTTTGAATTTTTGAGATGGCGCTTTCGTAACGGGAATTTGTTTCGTATCCAGAGACGGAAATTTTAGATAAATGCGTTTTATAGCCTGGATTTTTCATTTGTTGGGACGTTCGTAAGGTGAGCTACCACTGTATATATATATATATATATATATATATTTATATATGTTTATATTTATATATTTATATATATATATATATATATATATATATATATTTACATATATATATTTATATATATATATATATATATATATATATATATATATATATATATATATTTATATATAGGATTTTCTGAGTAGATCCTTCCGTAGGAGAGTGCTCAATACTTTTTGGTAGAGCAAATAAACAAAAATAAAAGGACAGGACAAAGACTTTCTATTGAAACTCCATTTATCACTTCAGATCTGTTTCGAGGGGTGGTGAAATTCATTCTTCTATAATCACCTGAAGAGAGAGGATGGTTTCACCACCCCTCGAAACAGATCTGTAGTGATAAATGGAGTTTCAATAGAAAGTCTTTGTCCTGTCCTTTTATTTTTGTTTTGTGTATATTTTTTTATATATATATATATATAAATAAGTACTCTTGAGGGTGATTGAGACCTCAACACGTGAGGGCTAATCAGTTTCCCAGTATTTTCTTGACTCCGTGGAGCCAATGGTTGTACCAGACCTTACTTTCTTGAATAATTTAAGGACCAAGCATGGGTAGCAGAAAAGGAAGGACAGATGGAGTGGAAATACGTTTATACGCTGTATTCTACACACCCAACTCGCAAAAAAAGCTGTTAAATTTAAAATAGATGAAACAGGACCACATATTCATACACTGTGTTTATTTACTAAAGGATTTAAATCTCGAAAATATATATTTATATGGAATTTGAGACAGCAGTTAGAGTTTATTTCAAGGTGGGTTTTGAAAAAAAAAAAATACTATTAAGGAATTCCATTCACAACTGCGAGTCGCGGGGAGCTAGCTGTGCGCTCACCTCCTTGTCACTCACCACGATCACCAGCCAATCATGGGCATCGAGCTCATTGGTACAGGAGTGTGTTAGGCCACCCCTGAATGCTCATGCACAGCAGTATGTGAAAGGTTGGTGTGGCAGCACTGTGTGTCACGGAGAGGGTATTGCACGCTGGCGCCCCTCCTTTGAGGGGGTTGTATGCAATAAAGCGACAATGCTTGATGGGTGGGAATTGGATGCAGATAAAATTAGGAGAGAAATAGTAAACCCTGACAAGCTGATATGTTTACGGTTGGGTGCATGCGGTTTGAGATGAGAGATCTTTTTATTATTTGAGTCATTAAGCAATCTGAGAATAAACCTGCAAGGGAAAGAACTCTGCGTCAGCCGCTAGCAGAGAAGCACAGTGACTGGGTCATGTGTCAACTGAGATCTGGGTCCACATCAGTCTGATCTAAAATACTGTGAGTGGAATCAGTTGTGCTCGAGCATGTACGTGTGAGAATCTGTCCGACTGCACCGAACCTGTGGAGAATATCCGGGAATAAGAAGCAGCGCCAACTTTTATTGGAACAGCTTCCGTCTGTGCTGCGGAGTTATGCATATCTTCAGTGGTGTCTTTTGAGAAAAGGAACAATTGTTCAGGAAACATCTGCTGTGAGACACTGATTTGCTCCCATTGTCTTTCCAAAAATCCATCCACAGATCAGAGAAGGGACGAAGCGATCACATCAGATCGTATTGTTTCCCTCTTCGTTCCGTGCTTCGTCGTTGATATTTTCAGTAAAATGCCTTCGGTTTGTTTTATCGTCTAATGACGATGTAATGATAAACAAATGGCAGCTGGTAATTGGAGGATTACTTTAATCGTTTTGCTTATAAAACTCCCATTCACAACCGAGCCGTCTCACATGAAATATACAGACAGACAGGCACTGTAGTTCAAATAAACAGAGAAACAATCAGACAGATAGAGAGAGAGAGAGAGAGAGAGAGAGAGAGAACAATAGCGAGCAAAACAGATTGCTATTGTTGGTAGATCTACAGACATTGTGGCCCACAAAGGGAGGGAGAGAGGGAGATTATATAATGTTCGATCTTCAGACGGTCAGATAGAGGGGGAGAGGGATGGATGAATTGAGAGAGGACTATTGTTGGGATACTTAGAGATTGTGGTAGAGAGAGAGAAAGAGAGAGAACCATAGATCGACAGACAGATATTGTTGGGTGATCTGCAGATATTGTGGTCCAAAGAGCGAGGGATTGCGGTGAAAGAGGGAAGGGATTATATAATGTATTATTGGTAGATCTATGGGCAGTGAGCGATAGATAGATATTGTTGGTAGATTTAGTCACTCGGTGTGTGTGTGTGTGTGTGTGTGTGTGTGTGTGAGAGAGAGAGAGAGAGAGAGAGAGAGCGAGCTCTGGATGGATAGATAACTATTGTTGGTAGATTTAGTCAGTGTGTGTGTGTGTGTGTGTGTGTGAGAGAGAGAGAGAGAGAGAGAGAGAGAGAGAGAGCATCTCCAGACATTGTGGTTGACAGACAGAGATTGTTGGTTGACATTCTGGTTCAAATAGACATGTATAAATAGTTATATGTATGTATGTATATATGTATGTATGGATGGATGGATGGATGGGTGGGTGGATGAATGGATGAATGAATGTATAGAGGGATGAATGTATAGCTGGATGGATGGATGGATGGATGGGTGGGTATATGAATGTATAGATGGATGGATGGATGAATGTGTAGATAGATGGATGGATGAATGTATAGATGGATGGATGGATGAATGTATGTATGGATGGATGGATGGGTATATGAATGTATAGATGGATGGATGGATGAATGTGTAGATGGATGGATGGATGAATGTATAGATGGATGGATGGATGAATGTATAGATGGATGGATGGATGAATGTATAGATGGATGGATGGGTATATGAATGCATAGATGGATGGATGAATGTGTAGATGGATGGATGGATGGGTGGGTATATGAATGTATAGATGGATGGATGGATGAATGTATAGATGGATGGATGGATGAATGTATGTATGTATGGATGGATGGGTATATGAATGTATAGATGGATGGATGGATGAATGTGTAGATGGATGGATGGATGAATGTATAGATGGATGGATGAATGTATAGATGGATGGATGGATGAATGTATGTATGGATGGATGGATGGGTATATGAATGTATAGATGGATGGATGGATGAATGTGTAGATGGATGGATGGATGAATGTATAGATGGATGGATGGATGAATGTATAGATGGATGGATGGGTATATGAATGTATAGATGGATGGATGGATGGATGGATGAATGTGTAGATGGATGGATGGATGGATGGATAGATCAGTTAGATCAGCACAGTATTCCAGTGTTTCCAGCTGTGAAATGTAGTATTTCCAGGCCAGTGGATATCTTCACCACTGTCCCAGCGTGAGGCCGTGTCAAAAAGTCACCGTTCTCACTTCCAGCTCGCAGCATGTTCCCTGTGTGTTGTGACAGCAGCGTGAAAAACAGCACCATGAATTAGTTAAAAATAAAAAGCAAACCGACTCTCTTTTCCTTTCCTTTGGTTTTTTTTTTTGTGCTTGGATCATCGTATCTGAGGAACCCGAGCTGGATGGTACTGCTTGGCTCTGCAGCTTTACTTGCCGCTGTCTGTCGTGTGTTCGAGCTCAGACGTTTAAAGTGATGGCACGGCTGCATATTTGAATGAGCTCACGTGAACAGAACATGAGGACAGAACTTCTACCCAATCAGATGAAAGAAATTCACAGCACTTTGGGAATCGTATGGTCATTTGATACTGACGGTTAACTGAGCTGGAAGTTTCGAAACCTTTCATGTAGCGACTGATTGAATTCCAAAGGACGGCGGTGTGGATGGATTTGAGCAGGCAGTCGATTAAATAAAATAAAAGAACCAGCCTCACAAGAGCAGAACTCTTGATTCTCTTGAAAAATGTTTGTTTACAAGTCACGGTGCTCGATGACCGATCCCAAGGACAGTGGTCCAAGCCGTGTCCTTGTCATTGCTGTCCCCCCAGTGCACTAACTGGGTTATCAAAGGCCGGCCACGCCTCTCCCTGTTTGGGGTGTGAGGTTCATGTAAAAGAACCATCGCTGACGTTCATCATGAGGAACTGCATAGCCGTCAGCGTGCTTCTGCCCTGCGATGGCCTGGCCAGCTGCCAGGGTGTACTCTGCCCTCGCCCCTCGTCGGCTGAGATGGGCGCCAGCCTCCCTCTGAAGCTATTTAGGAATAACAAGTCAACAAGTTCAAGAGAGCACACAAATCCAATAAATGAGAGCATGGTCACGGTCTCCACTGGGCTGTAATATTATTAAATTACTTCTTCCTTCTTGTGGGACAAGTTCTGTCTACACATCCACACACCCATCCAGCCCTCCGTCAGTCCATCCACTCATTCCTTCATTCTATTGTTTTCCATCCATGCAACCTACATCCACATAATTGTACATCCATTCATTTTTCTCTCATCCACACATTTCATCCATCTTTCCATTGATTCATACATCTATTCGATTCCACCCATCCATCCATCCATCCATCCATCCATCCATCCACTAATGAAATAAACCACGACGTCACAACCCATGACAGAATATCATCCTAGAACAATACACCGTGTTGAATTGGACCTTCAGTGCTTGAACCATTGTTCAGCTCATCAAAAGCAAGGGGGGGGGGGGCAACCTTGTGGAGCGTGGGACTCGAACCCCCAACCTGAGGCCACTACTGCCCCCTGGTTAAATTTAAATATGTACATCTCAGACTAAGACGGGTTAGTTTCTTGGAATAATTTGTGGGATTCGAGCTGCTTTGTGGATGCCATTTTATGGAACTTCTGTCTGTCTGACTGAATAAAATAATACGTGAACTACGCACGCACGGCAGAACATTGCGCCAGAGTATATGGAGTTAATAGTATAGGATATGGAGTCTATCAGTGTGCATTTCATTATCGGACTCTTGAATTTTCCTGTTCGGGTCGATTAGCTTGTTCAGTAAGACAAATGACATGGCAACCAGATGCGCTCTGTACTGAATGTTTGACAAAAATAGTCAATGTTTAACAGTAACCATTACTCTTTAAAGGCCAATTAAAAACAGCATTACCACCTCCCATCTGGAGCCGACAGCCTCAGCTGCTTCATCTGTGTGTGTGTGTGTGTTTGTGTGTTTGTGCGAAAGTGTGTGTGTGTGTGTGTGTGTGTGTGTGTGTGTGTATGTGTGTGTGTTTCTGTGTATATATATATGTGTGTGAGTGTGTATATGTGTACGTGTATATGCGTATGTGTGTGTGTGTGTGTGTGTGTGTGTGTGTGTGTGTGTGTGTGTGTTTGCATGTCTCTGTGAAAAAAAAAAAAAGCTCACAAAAATCTGGGCCAATTACCAAACCTAAGTAGAAGTCTGAGCAATTATAAAGTCTTTCTATTGTCAAACCACTGGGACACGACTCGGGTTTTTCCTGAACACTTCACTTTTTTAGTTTGGGTTGACCTTGGAAAGACTTGGCTCACCTTTGACCCCCTTCAGCCACGCAGTATGATTTCCAAGCCCTGGTTGGTGTTTTAATTAAAAAGACCCTCAGGTTTTAAGTCGGTGTGAAACACGGCGGTATTGAGCAAGGCTCGCCGCATAAATAAGTGTTTATTGCAAAAGGGAATTGTTTAAAATTAGTTTAATATACCGGGAGTGTGCCAGAAGCTGTTCCGCAGCACATAAAGCCGACATGAATAATAAGAATGAACAGAATAGCAGAGACTACAAAGGTTTATTGAATAGCCTAAAAGAAGGAATTAGGATAAAGGTGATTGTGCAAAGAGACTCATTTCTGTTCGAAAATCCTGGAGCTCAAAATGAAAGTGTGCTCACTGTGTCAGCTCAGGGTTTCAAGCTATTGAGCATAAAATACCATAAAAAGGCGAATTTAAGTTTCAGTCAATGCTTAATGAAAGTATGAAACTGCTGTTGAATCTGAGGTGGAGGGAATATTTACCTTTCGGAAATTGAGGGAGAAACGTCGCGTGAAATGTGGACAGTGATTGTGTTATTTTTGGCTTCGGTCGTGGAGCAGCATGTGATCAGTTTCTTTCAGTTTGGCTTTTTAGTTTCTTGCTTCCAAGTCTCACCTGGCGGGAAGATGATGAAAAGGCTGGCTTTCAGAACAGGGGTGAAGTAGGAACTTGTTGGAGAAAAAAAAAATTTACACACCAGAGTAAATACACATCAGCGGTGGGCCGTGTGTTTGGTACCTGGGCCGTCGGTGGGACTTAACCTACTTCGTCCACCTCTTAGTACCACCACTATCATGTTATGATTATACAAACCATCAACAATGGACAAAACAACATGGCAAGGCGTGGCACTACACAGAGTGTAGCCTTACGTCACTTTCACGTGAATTTACCGCTGGAATCTGATGTTAATTGGTGCTCAGCCAAACATAAAAAAGGGGTAAACCTTGCCTCCACTTCCTCGAACTCTCCTTACGATGGCTAGCTTTTCTGAGAAGGCCGCCTTGAAATTGGATTTTATAATAATGTCCGCCACCATGTGAATTTCTCCTCCTCCATCATTCATTGTGGGCGTAAAAAAAAAAATTCTAACTTAAATGTATTGCATGCGGATCACTACAGACTATTCAGCTAGTTTTGCTCTGACTAACCAATCATGGGACGGGAAAATTCTGACGTTGCTGTAAGCCCGCTAGCTGACCCTGTGAGCCGAATCTGAAATCTGATTGGTTAAAGAAACAGCCGCATTGCTAATATAGTTTTAGTGACATCGGCCAACACCGCCGATTCTAAAGGCTCTGAGCGGATTAAATTGATGTGGCAGCACATAGGAGCTGAAATCTGATTGAATGAAAAAACCCCAAACATCCACTTACACACTGGAAGCAGTGCAGCCAAGAGTCACGCTACGAAATGAAGAGAAATCGGCTGAGTATGACAGTTTGTCAGTGATTTCCATCTCGCCATTGTTGTCTATGCTTCGGGTGTTAAAGCCACCAGTAAAAGGGCTTCTGAGATCATGAGCTTGCCTCTGCTCACATCTTCCTTCTGAAACAGGAAGTCAGAGAACTTGATGGATTGATGTTTGAGATTCTTCATATTTCAGCGAAATTATTTGCAGAAAGATGGCAAACTGTGGACAACTTCCTGTCACTATTCTATAAAAGCAGGGTGTGAGCGTGGGTTGAGGGATGGGGGGGTTCGAGTGGGTGGGTGGGTGGGGGTTGGGGGGGGGGGGGGGCAACCCACCAAATGTATTTATCAGTACAGATTTTTATTCGATTTATTTTACAGTACTGTGAAGGCCTGGCGAGCTGTCCAGAGTGTACCCTGCCCTCTGACTGGAATCGGCTGAGATGGGTGCCAACCTCCTCACGACCCTAATTAGGATCAAGCATTTGAGGAAATGAATGAATAGTTTACAATACATTCTGGTTTCCTGTTTCTGGGACATTGGAATTGGTTTAAAAGGTATTCAGATGGACCAATAAATTACTTGGAACTGATTGATTTCTGAATAAACAGAGATCACTCAAAGAGTGAGATTTCCAATCATTTATTTGCTGAACGGCTTTGTCATAATAAGGTCGCGGCGCCAGTTGGTGCCTATCTCATCTGACTCCCGACGAAGAGCTTAGAATCAACAACTGATGTGCACGTCTTTAGCTTCATTCATTCATTTACTGGAACTGCTTAATCTGAATTCAGGTCGCCGGGACACTGGCGTCCATCTTGGGTGACTCTGTATGATGACAGAGTTCACCCTGGTCAGCTCACCAGGACATCGCAGAGCAGAAACACGCTGACGGTTATGCAGCTACTCTTGACGAATGTCAGCAGTGGTTCCTTGACATGAACTTCTCACCATAGACAGTGAGCGACATGGCCGGCCTTTGATAACCCAGTAAGCTGTGATGGGGGGGTGGGGTGGGGTGGGGTGGGGTGGGGTTGGTGTTTGTTGTATTTAGCTTGTGGAAGGAAACCTATGCAAGCACTGGGAGAACATCTGAACTCCACACAGGAATCGACCTCAGGATGTTTTTGCAATGAGGTGGACATGCTAACCACTGCGCCAGCATCCCGCCTCATATTTTTATCAGAAATCGGTAATTCTTCTCACTCTGATGGCTTAGTAATTAATTCCTGGCTAAATATTGGATTTAAAATGACTTTTCTCTGAAACGTTCCCTTAAACCGGATGGCCTTAGGCTCTCCAACTGAGCAAACAAGTTAATTCAAGTTCCTTCTGAATGTCCCAAAATGATTTGAGCTGAACTTTGACCTAAGGCACCTGACACACCTCAGGTTTTAGCTCACGTTATGTATTGAAACCAATCCGCTATCGAGATGTCAATCAAGGATCGGTTCTCTCCTGGATCACTGACATACTCAGTTGCATAATTTGGCTAATTAAATTTAAAAAAAAAAAAAAAAGGAATTTCACCGCTATTTGATGATTGCTTCACCTGAAGGCATCGTTTTGAATGCATTATGGATCCAGAGCACATTAGATACAGCAAGTGCTGAGGGGCAAAACTGACTAATTGATGAAAGTGAATTGTTTCTCAGGCTGCACATCCATTAAGCACATTATAAGGTGATGAAGGGGATGGATGATGCTATAAAAGGATCTATTACACAGCCCGACCCGGCTGATATTTATGCGTGTGCTTGTAAACACCGTGTTTCTTTTATTGCAGCAGGGTGTTGGACCAAGAACTGATCAAGAATGTCCATCACTTCTAGAGCTGAGAGAGAAGATTCTTTTCTGTTTGATTATCTGTTCGAGTTGATAAATGGAGGAATGTCAGTGTGACATCATTATCATTTGATGCATATGAGGGTTCACGCTGAGCGCCCACAGCTACATATACAGGGACCCCTCACTTTCCGCTGTTAATGAGGACCGAGACACACACCTCTCGCGACCGCCAATTTCCGTGAAGTAGAATCGACCCCCCTGACTGTATATGTGTATGTAATATCAATAAATACATATTCAATGCTACAAATGCTTATAATAACAA
>CM045736.1:8028390-8050890 GCA_024760905.1 Plotosus lineatus | reverse complement strand
GGAAACGAGGCAACGTTCCCATTGAGCAGAGCAAAGACAACGGTGTGGACATCTACGAGCCTTTATACACGCAGGTACAACATTTCAGCAAGTCTCATACGTGAGTTCATTTTCTAAAGAATGACATTGGTAAACCGTCCTACGTTTTATGTGCACAAATGCATTATTTAATTCTGCGACAGGCCTGTAGAAAATATTCGCAACGATCGGGGTTAGCATTGCAGCAGAACTTCTGTCTGAACCGAAACTCCAGGCGCTTATACATGTTCACAGCCCTTCTGCTGAGAGAACAGCATTCTGAACAGAGCTCTGGTACAAAATGCTGTGGATCTTACGCTCGGGGAGGGAAATCTGGGCTTGCGAACAGCTGATGTGCGGCTTTGATACAAGTAAGGCGCCTTGTAAAAAGAGCTGAAGGTGTGAGATGGGTTTTTTGTGAATACATTTTAAAACTGTGATTTTTGAAAGGGAAACATCGTCACCTCACAGCTCCAGGTCAGGTTTAACCCCAGGCTGGGCTTACTAGCTGTACTGAGCTTTGCATCTTCTCCAGTGTCCTCAAGGGGGAGGCGGGGCGTGACCATTGGGCTCTCCTGTTTCAATCCACTGACTGTATATACACGACCTGGCGGCATGGTGGCGTAGTGGTTAGCACGTCCGCCTCACAGCAAGAAGGCCCGGGTTCGATTCCCGGCCTGGGCGTTTCTGTGTGGAGTTTGCATGTTCTCCCCGTGCTTGTGTGGGTTTCCTCCGGTGCTCGGTTTCCCCATAATCCAAAGACGTGCACTGTAGGTTAATTGGCTGTTCTAAATTGACCGTAGTTTCTCTCCTGCAGCGGCACTGGAACCCAGTCGTATCGGCACTTGCCTTTCCATTGGATCCTTCCGGTGGCGCCGAGACAGGGGGGGACTTGCTGCTTGGGTAACAGCCTGTCCCTCATTACTCCCTACCCAGGCTCTGCGCACTGGGGAGTATCACCAGTCGGGATACTGGCCAGAGCGCAGCCATAGTCCTTCGGGACTGACGGAGGCCTACGCTATATACACGACCTGTCAAATGATTGGGCCTATTTTTTGTTTTCTAGCAAACGGCATGAAAAAGATTTATTTTATTTTTTATGCATTTAAATTATGTATAGAAATTATTTTAGAAAAAAAAAAAATAATCAACCATCACTACTATCACTGACTTTTTTCTCCTGGTTTTGCTTAATTCAATAGAAGTGATATTTAGCGTTTAATTACACAGTGCATTGCACATTTCGCTTGAATTGAAATGAATTGAAACCCGCGTGTTTGTTCACAGGGTGAGACGAAGGTGCTAAAGCTGAAGAACCTGAGGCCTCAGGACTTTGCAAACTACACATGCCAGGTGTCTGTACGCAACGTCTGTGACATACCGGATACCTCGGTCACATTCCGACTAACCAACGCCACCAGTGAGTTTTGCGTTTCTTTATTCTTTCTTCTCTACTTTGCGTAATTTTTTTCTTTTAACATGTTATGGGTTTTGCAATCAAACCTTGGAGGGTGGAGATAATTATAATGAACTCCAAAAAACCCCCAAACTATTTGTGGAAACTTGAATGCTATTTCGGAGGATGTTTCTACAGCATTTGGAGGGCGTGGCTGTCCATAGGGAACAGAGTTCTGTAAAATGGTTTCTCAGGAACTTGAAATCAATTTGAGTGAATATTTGGTGTCCTGGAGGTCGTTTCAATCAGCACTGGGTTCCTGAACATCCACCATCAGCTTCCAGCATCTGTTTATCAGGATATGTGTTGATGTGAAACTTTAGTTTTTTGTTGTTTCTGTTGTGTTTGGTGTAACCTGACAACTCACATCACAGTTTCGTTATCGTCGTCCGAGGCTGTGTTGTTATAATCGTGCTTTCAAAGAACTATATTATTATTCTTATTATGATTATTATTATTATTATTATTATTATTTGTAGTAGTAGTAGTAGTAGAAGACTTCTTCCTTTCCTTTTTTTTTGAATGATATTATTTTATTGGTATCTGCTTGATGCAGGAGGGCGGGACAGTGGTATTGTAGCGTATAGCCGACTTACAACAAGAAGGTCCGAGGTGCGATTCCTAAGCTCAAACAACTACCATAATTCCCAGACTATAAGCCGCTACTTTTTCCACATGCTTTGAACCCTGCAGCTTAAACAATGATGTGGCTAATCAATAGATTTTTATGGGCTAACGGCCTCCAGGGGGTGCTCTATCAGGAAGCGCAAGAGTGAGACAGACACCTGCGGCTTATAAAGTGGTGCGGCCTATACTAGTATATGTACTTTTTTTTTCTTTTCTTTTCTTTCTTTTTGAATTTAGTTGGTGCGGCTTATATTCAGATGTGCTCAATAGTCTGGAAATTATGGTATGTGTGTAATTTGCACGTTCATATTTCCTCCGAATACTCCGGTTTTCTCCCACTCGCTAAAACCATGAACCACGAAGCGGCTGTTCCAAGGTGTGTATGTGTGTGTGCGTGTGTGCGTGTGTGTGCGTGTGTGCGTGTGTGTGTCTGTTGGTGTACCCAACTGTCACCCATGGTTGACTGACATAGACTCCACCCCTCCCCGTGACCCTTAGTAAGATTTGGTGGTTCAGGAAAATGAACCTTGTGTAGGTGAAATAATTCAGAAAGACACATCTTTCTCCCCGTCAACTATATATATATATATATATATATATATATATATATATATATATATATATATATATATATATATATATATATTTATATATAGACCGCCTTCTACTTCAATATTATACCGATGGTTGACGTGTTTGGCCATATTCCTTTGCGTTATCACTCAACTGCATGCCACGAGCCCGCTTCTTCTTTTCACTCGCACTGGAAATCACACGCGCACATGTGTATGTGTGTGCGCGTGTGTGTATGCGCGGGTGTGTGTTGACCATGTCTTCTTAGCAGAGTTATAATCTTACAAATGTTTATGGAAGGTTAAAAGCCTGAGTCAAAAACTCAAGTTGCAATGACTTAAAAAACTCATGAAACAACAGTAACTCTGTCCTTTACACGAAAAGCATTATGGGAGATGCAGCTCCATCATAGCCAAAGGGAGGGAGCTGCATCATCCCTCCTAGCCAATGGGAGGTCAGCGGGGCGAGATATTGGGAGATAGCCAATGGGTGGGAGCTGCGTCATCCCCCCTATCCAATGGGAGGCCAGTGGGGCGGGATGTTGGAAGATAGTCAATGGGCGAGCAGCTCGTGCATTGTTTGAATGTTTGAAGGGTGTGTTTAGCGCGTTTCGTAAGGAGAACTTGTTTCGTATACAGAAACAAAAAATTTTGGAAAATGTTTTTCGTAACCTGGATATTCGTTTGATGGGACTATTGTAAGGTGAGGTATCGCTGTATGTGTGTGTGTGTGTGTGTGTGTGTGTATATATATATATATATATATATATATATATATATATATATATTATTATAGCATATTACTAGGTATGTATTTTTGTTGAAACAAATTCCTGGATGCCTTGTGTAAGAATTGAAAGAAAAGCAAAAGTGCTTAGTTTGTTTTTTAGTTATGAGCAGACATGAACACACTGAAACAAATCTCCTCCTGGGTCTCAGACTTGTTTCTGGACCCCCAACATTAACGCTGGATTGAAAGCATGGTCGCGATTTCCTTGGCTTAAACACACAAAGTCCTCTGGACACACACTTTGTGATAGAAGTGCACAGAGGAGCAAAAACACTGGCAGCAATCATAATTTTTTTTTAAATACATGCTAGAAAATGCAGTACATGTGAGATGCCTCAGTACTGAAGTGTGGTTTTGTTTTTTTGTTCATTTTTATTCTGTTTTCTCTGAGCAACAGAAATACAGTGAATGTAAATCTGGAATGAGAAAACTGAACGGTGCATGCGAGACTCGGTGCAGGACTTCCAACTCCTATATTTGTTTAAAAAGAAAAAAGACCACAGTTTTGAGTGTTTACTTGGACAGCAAAGCTGAAGATGTATCATATTTCCAGACTTATACTTGCACAATTTATCATATTCGAAAAAGAGAACGAAATTAACAAAACTCTAGAAAGCCTCAATTGGATATTTTGATATTATTTGACGGTGTTGACTGCAAACCAATGTGGTCCATTTAGGGGACGCAGAGCCTTCCCTGTCAATCTTGAAAAGAAAAAAAGTTAATCATAAAATATAACAGATGTAAAGATTTGTCAGCTGGAATGGATTACCATATTTTCTGAATTATAAGTCGTACTTTTTTCATACTTTGGCTGAATACCATACCGATGCGACTTATACTTCAGAGTGACTTATATGTGAAATTATTACATATAATTCTGTTTGTCATAATAATAACAGACATAATTTCACATGCTTGTTATTTTTACATTCACAACCACAAGAGGGCACTCTAGACTCGAGTATCAGTAGCTGCTCATCTTGTACCACTGAAGAAATGTCCCCAAAAAGAACATCCTATTCTGCGGATTACAAGCTGCAAGTAGTGAAATATGCAGCAGAAAATGGTAATCGAGCAGCAGAAACAAAGTTTGGACTGGAGAAAAGCGGAGATTACTATTACTGCAATGAAGAAAACAAAAAAAGCTAATCGCAGGCTAAAAGCTAGATGGCCATAGCTAGAGAACGAGCTCTCACATGGGTGCTTCAGCAACGTGCCTCAGGGAGGGGTTTGTCAACAGTGCAGTTGCGTCTCCACATCCAGGTCGGGAAATTATTACATATAATTCTGTTCATCATAATAATCTTCTTCTTTTCCTTCAGGGGTCGCCACAAAGAATGATCTCACCCTATCCTTTGCATCTTCTAGTCTTACTCCAACTACCTTCATGTCCTCCTTCTCCACATCCATAAAACTTGTTCATCATAATAATAATAATGAACATAATTTCACATGTTTATGCTCCGTGGATTGTGTCCCTCGCAAACTGCGCTGGTATGTGATGCAAGTATTGTGTCGCTTTCCTTCTATATAATGCAGATGAAATGCTTTCAAACACTCTGATTTTCTGCTCTGTCTTTTCATAATGTGGATAATGTATAAAATGTGTTGCTGTAAAGTGTTTAGGCTGCAGATGAATCAGAAAATCCAAGAAAAAAAGTTCCTCGCTGAGGCAAACAGTACCCCTGACTCATGGCAGAGGGCACTAATGAGCCCACAGATTCTTGAATGATTTTTAATCTTCTCCATTTGGAGTTCAGATTCCAATCCGCCTTATCAGAATGTGAAATTACATTTCCAAACTGAGAAAATTCAGAAATCTGGACTTTCAATCAAAACAAGAGGTAAACACTAAAGAGCAACACAGTTGGAATAAATTTTAATACATTTTAATTCAAATGAAATAAACATCACATGTTTGTGTAACGAATGCTGATACGACATGTAAAACACAAAGCATTGTCTGTTGTCAATCAAATGATGAATAATATAGTCTTTTGAGTTCATTTATATTTGTAAATCTGACTCTAAAAGAGGCAGTGCCTCACCAGCTGTCAACCTCACCACTCATCACCGCTGCAAACGTATTAAAAGTTGGTGCTGTTTGTAAATCGGGTGTGTGTTTGTAGTTGCTCTCGTTCTGTCAATGACTGTGAATTTGCTTTCATATCTGCTGTTTGGACAGTTTCCAAGAGTTGTGGTCTCATTTCATTTATATTCAACATGGTCCCGCTGTTGAATTCTCATTTCTAATTGGTCAGAACATGATTATTGTTCTCAGACAGCAGCGTGCACTTCATGGTGAAGCCAGCCTGTGCATCGTGTTGAAGTTTTTTTACATTTAAGGAATTTGATCCTCTTCTCCAGGGCAACTTTAATTGAACATTTTTATACAGCTGATCCATTTAGTGTGACGGACCTTGCTCAAGGGTCCGGCAATGGCAGGGTGATGGTACTGGGGATTTGACCCCATAACCTTTGGCTCAGGACCAGAGCCTTAACCACTGAGCCACCATTTCCCACCGTCATGGAGTGTTGCTCAGTTCCAGTGTTTGCATTTTTCCTGTTGACATTTTGCAGTATTACGGTTTAAAACAATCACATTTCTTCTTCATTTACATTGCGGGATTGCGATCAGAAATAATTTTATTTTCAAATCAGAATTAAAATAAATTTCTTGCAGATGATGTAATTGCAGCATTTAACACTGTTAACTATTTAAATTTATTTTTGCGAACATTCATTTAATCTTATTATTAAGTATTTGAATTAATTCTTAGCGCCGACAGAAGTTTTATCGAAAATATTCCCTGAAGGATGGTGATGTTAATCTGAAAAGCAAAATCTGAAGGTATCATCTCTGCAGGGCTCTGGCTGGACTCGAGCTCCACTTTGACTGCTGGTTTGTGCTTGGTACGGTCATAGACGAGAAGGAAAACGTGAGCATTTGATTGGATAGTTCCTGGTGGACCACTGGGCACTGATTGGTCGGTGATTTTACATGATTTCAGAGACTACAAACAGCTGTTTTTGTATTTTTCTGATGTTTTTTTTGTATGTTTATGATCGCTGTCGGGGTGAAAAGACCATTTTTACCAATAAAACAGTTTATTTATCCACATAAAATGTACTAATCCTGGCTTTAAATCAATTAAATCAAATATTCATTCATTTATTTATTGATTTGCTGAACTAATTGATCCTACCACTGTCACACGGAGGCCCAGAGGCACCTTCCATCTTCAGTAGCTTGCAAGTCCATTGTAGGGCCAATGCACACACTCTTGGGGGCGGCCACTTGTCTATCTTGAGCTGCTTCTAAGGTGGCGCTTTTTATAAATCGATCTTGTATCTGTCCGTTATATATAAATTCGTCAATCTTTAGCACAAAAAAAAAAAAAAAAAATGCCGTCCCATCATGAATTCTTGATACGCCTCTCAGATCGTTGTGATTTCATCTCACCTTCAGAGAACATGTGCATAGTGACGGTTCCACTGCATTATCAGGCTCCGAACAGGTGATTCACAGTCCCTCGAGACTCCAGACAGAGTTATAAGATCAGGATCAGGAGTGTATGGCGAGTGTCTGTTGAACAGTGATGTGAAGAGAAGGGGAAAGGATTGGAAAGGAATTAAAGAGGCGAAACTTGGAAAGAGAGAAAAAGGTGGAATAAATGAAGCAGCTGATGCAGCTCTGTCACGCCGTCGATACCGAGCTTCAGTTACAGTGCCATCAATCTGCAAGCCACTGGTCCCGATAGCAGTCAGCCATTGAGTAGAGGTTCTAAAAACACACACACACACACACACACACACACACACACACACACACACACACACACACACACACACACACACACACACCGAGGTACTCACCTGCATAGCTAATCAGAGGAATACCAGCAGCTACACATGCATCAAGGCAGGACATTTGAGCATGCAGGGCACGCACATTGCTCCTGGCAGGATTTGTTCCCCTGCCACACACACACACACACACACACACACACACACACACACACACACACACACACACACACACACACACACACACACACACACACACACACACAGACCTCGGGATCGAGATTCTTTTTACTACACTCCTGACTAAGTTCGAGGGGGTGAATAACTTGAAGCACCACACACACACACACACACACACACACACACACACACACACACACATGCACGGTTGCTTAAAACAAACCCTTATTCATAAATAATGAACTCTGACATTTGTTGAGTTAATTTAAATTCCGATGTTTATTAAAAATGTATCGTTCTGTAGCTTTCTGTGCAACCAATCAGAAGCAGACATTTAAGATCATCGACGGTTAAATGTGGTCTGAAATAATGAGTATTTTGCACAGAAAAGGCTTCAGCCAGTAACCCTTTCACATTATTGGCTGTTTCTTTCACAATGTGGACTGAGGGAAAAAAAAAGGGTGAATTCCTGTTAGCACTTGCGCTACAGCAGCAACTGGACCAATCAGATCAGTGTATTTTGTGTACGAAATATATGATAGAATCCTTGATGGAGAAATAGACTGTGGATGTGATACACAATTACAGCGTGTGTGTGTGTGTGTGTGTGTGTGTGTGTGTGTGTTACTCTGTGTGTCCAAGAGCATTTATTATATAGATTTCAGGTTTATAAAGGATATGTGGCAGTCAGAGATGAAAATGTTGAGGTTCTCTTTTGGAGTAACGAGTATAGATAGGATCAGGAATGAGCCCATCAGAGGGACAGCACATGTAAGATGTTTTGGAGACAAAGTTAGAGAGGCTAGATTGAGATGGTTTGGACATGTACAGAGGAGGGATAGTGAGTATATTGGTAGTATTATGCTGAGGTTGGAACTACCAGGCAGGAGGCCTAGAGGAAGACCAAAGAGAAGATTCATGGATGTGGTGAAGGAGGACATGAAGGAAGTTGGTGTAAGAGAAGAAGATGCAGAGGATCGGTTGAGATGGAGGCAGATGATTTGCTGTGGCGACCCCTGAAGGGAACAGCCGAAGGGAAAAGAAGAAGAAGATGAAAGGATCTGTGGCAGTGGTGGAATGGTGGTAAAGGGTGCTGGATCGCTGATCCTAAGATTGGGGGTTCAATCCCCACTCTTCACAAGGTTGTCAGTGTCCCCCCAGTGCAGTAACTGGGTTATCAAAGGCTGACCATGGTGACACGGTCTATGGTGAGAGGTTCATGTAAAAGAACCATTGCTGATTTTCGTAAAGAGTAGTAGCATGTTTCCGCCCCTTGCTAAGGGTTGTGTCAGGAAGGGCATCCGGTGTCAAAACCTTTTCCAAACCAAACATGCCAATCATTAATATAACTTCCATAAAGATGGAGGCAGATGATTCGCTGTGGCAACCCTGAAGGGAACAGCCAAAAGAAGAAGAATAATCATGAAAAGGATATCGATGACCACCCCCACCCTCGCATGTCCTTCAGGGTTATGCCTTTAAGTAGGCCAGAGCACAAGCGCGAGCACACACACACACACACACACACACACACACACACACACACACACAATGATTGATTTTTATGTAATGATGTTCACTTTCTTTTGCGCTGTGTGTCAGAGATGTGCCACATCCTCTTTTCACGGGGAACAGAGTCACAAAGCTATAAAGTGACGTTCAGGACTCCTCAGTGTCTAGATCCGTCTTATTCCCTTTCACTCATGCGAAGTACACAACCCTCGCCGTCTCATTTAGCATGGCCTCAAACCAGTAAAGACAAGCCGCCGTATTTATCAGTCTCCGTAAAGCTGCCTGTAAATGCTTTATTTTTATTTTTATTTTACAGGAAAAAAACCCTAAAAATTCCTGAAGGACTTATCATAAACAAACTAAAGATGCACACCAATTCATCATGGCAGTTACTTTCTGATAAAACACCGCTGAGAGGTATAACTGATCACTGTAATAAAGCGTGTCATTAATAGAAGCAATAAATTACTTTTTAAATCAATTAAATTTTTCCTGGTCACTCTGTCAGAGTTTATTTTGCAATAATGTCTGGCTCACTAGTCATCATCTGGTGGGGCCGGTGGCGTAGTGGTTATGGTGCTGTGCTCATGATTGGGAGGTTGTGTGTTCAAATCCCAGTTAGACCCCCACTGTGCTAAGACCCCTGGGCAAGGTCTTTAAGCACAAGTGTGCCTCTGTCCACTCAGCAGTATAAATGGGTACCAGTAAAATATACTGGGAAGGTAACCTGCGATGGACTGGGATCCCATCCAGGGGAGTTGAACTACTGGTAGCTTCACCTTCCAGAAACTGGGGATAAGCACCAGCCTGATGAGCCACTAGGTCCGGTGTAAAAAAAAAAAGCCCAACAGACTACCTTACCTTGCCTCTAGTCATCCTCTGCTCTGTGTGTAGGTACATGTGCTATACATGAACGCTGTGATCTGTTTGGTGTGCCAACATGAAACACTGCTTGAATCAATGACACACAAGAGCTTGCGGCTTGCCAGGAATTCTTCGAGGGGCTCAGGCTTATTAAATAAACGTGAGGCACTTCACCGAATGTAGGCGCTTGTCACGAGTGACGTAAGGTGCTTGTGAGACAAAGCACAGCTTATGTGGACTTCCGATCTTTCAAGTGAGCAAGTGTACATTGAATACTTGTTTGGTACTCAACCTTCACTTGCTCACTTGAAAGATCTGGATAAGCCGAGCTTTGTCTAACCAGCACCATACGTGACTTGCGACAAGTGCCTACATTCGGTGGAGCACCTCACATTTATGAAATTAAATCGGCCACAATGTCTTTCTGAAACCGTTTGCTTACTCTTGTACATGAGGCGAGAAGGATCGAAGCACCAGGTGCGACGATGATGATAGTAAGCGTTTCCATCCTGTGCTGAGCAAGAGTGCGGAACACTTTCGCTTTCTATGAATCACTGTTGTGTTGCCATGTTATTGTTTATTCGGTCACACGGTCCTGTTATCGTAAACAAGTGCCCAACCAAAACAAAAAGGAAATTTCCAGCAACGAGGGGAAGGTAACGTAGGGTGTGTTTTGGGCTTTTTACACCTGAGTCTACTGGCTCGTCAGACCGGCGCTTATTCTCAGAGTCCGTATTATGAAGTGACTTGGAGTTCGACTCCTTCTGGTCCACACTAGTCCATCACAGGTTACCCTCCCAGTATATTTTTAATGGTAAGCATTTATACTGCTGGGTGAGCCGAGGCACACTTCGGGTTGAGACCTTGCCCGGGGTTCTTGAGATACACTGGGGGTCTCACTGGGATTTAAACCCATGATGTCTCAATTGTGATCCCGGCACGCCAACCACTACACCACCGACCGTTGTGAACCACCACGTCAGCAGGGGTGGTTTCGTTTAAATCTTCAAAATTATCCAAATTGCTGCAAATTTCAGTAATTACACGAGTCAAAGCCTTTTAATCAACATTAACATATAATCATGATTAACAGAAAGGATGGTTTGCAAAACTCTCATTGGATCGGACTGTTTTTGTCCATGAATAATGCGTTTCTTGACTTCCTGAATAGAATTTCCGAATCAATCTGCTCGTGCTCACTGGAATAAATGACTTCCGATTAATGTTGCACAAGCTCGATCAGTGATCTTCCCACAGAGTGATATCATGCACTTGCAGCCTTCATGGCCGTAATCTGTCCCAAAAGCTCCTATTTGAGATGCAGTAAGCATTTTACATGCAGGTGAAATTTCTACTATTTATGAGGAATATAAAGTTAAATGATGAATCCCCTCTGATGTGAGCCGAGCCATTTAAATATTAAGGCTAATTGCCTCGACTTACTGCAGCTCGGCTTTCAAAATAATATCCAGAACCGAACTCGCCATAGAAATAGATCCATTTAAAAATGTCTGATATTCTTTGAGCTAAAAGGTTAATTATAGACACGCAAAAGAGTCACATGTTTCAGTGCTGAGAGTAAAATGAAAACGGAAATGAGAGATGGATTTGAATCTGGGATTTTTGGCTACACTACGCTCTTGGTCCAAATCTCATTTGAGAGACGAAGCTCAGCACATGCATTATTTTCACTGTCCGGCATACGGATTCAATTCCTTTTAATTTTTTTGTATGTGTTTTAACATGTATGGTAAATAGGCATAATTGGGGACGCATCAACAAGGTACCCCCCCTATTAACCCGGAGATCACAAATTAGAATCTAGGGTGATGCCACAGCCATCCATTACTGGGAGTCAATGGGAGATAATTGGCCAAGCTCTCACAGGAGGGAGGGATGACATACACTCAGCTTTTCATCACTTAGAGCGATTGCCAGCCAATCATAGGCATCTGTGAGCTAATTCGTACTAAGGGGTGTATTGCGCTTTCTGAGTTTATACGCATGCACAGCAGGTTGAAAAGAAGCGGGTGGTAGCATTGCATGTCACGGATGGGCCGTGTGCATGCTTGCACCTCTCCCTGGTTGATGGTGGTTGGGTGACAGGGAAGGCAATACATGAAAGGTGGGAATTGAATACGACTAAATTAGGGAAGAAATGGGGGAGGGTTAAAAAACCATGAGCAGGGGAAAGGTGGGGTTCTTGTATGGCCTTATAAGGCATCAAATGT
Source organism: Plotosus lineatus (assembly GCA_024760905.1). Classification (NCBI taxonomy): domain Eukaryota; kingdom Metazoa; phylum Chordata; class Actinopteri; order Siluriformes; family Plotosidae; genus Plotosus; species Plotosus lineatus. The sequence continues at coordinate 8,038,830 of CM045736.1, read as the reverse complement.
TATCAAACTTATTTTAATTAGGACGAGACCAAACACTGCTCACCCTGAGCATCACATCCTCACAGTGAAAGATGCTGGTGGTAGCATCATCTTATAGAGATGATTTTCTTTCTGGTCAAAGCTCAGATCCGGCAAGTCTTCATTCAGAAATGGTGTCCGAGATGTAATAGCATGTCTAAATTGTGAGTCGAGTTTTACCTTGGGGGAGGAAAATGATTGCACTTCTTGAAAGGAGATTCAGTTGTGGTTACAAGATATTGGTGCTGAATTCATCTACGTATATACAGAGCAGCCATGACTTTTAAATGGGCAGTTGTTCGACATGAAGCACATAGAATGCTTAACATTGATGTGCTCATTGACTTGGTGGAAGCCAATTTAATAAAGATCCTGATTCAAAAACAGAAATAGGACAAAGGGTGATGTGGTATTGATCAGAGTACTTCTCATTACACCTATACACTGCTGCTATTCTTTATCCTTAATACATCCTCCACTGACTACTAATACACCATCATACGTAATGAGAATGAATGGACAACAGTCTGAGTGTGTGTGTGTGTGTGTGTGTGTGTGTGTGTGTGTGTGTGTGTGTGTGCATGTTTAGAGAGTGTGTGTACATGTACACGGTGTTTCCCCTTGGGAAAGGGCATGTACCAAATCCCTTTTTCACTGCTTAATGATTCTACAAAAATGAACTGAAGTACTGGGAGGGGGTGGAGGGGGGGCATTATCTAGATGTGGGTGTGTGTATGTGTATGTGTGTGTGTGTGTGTGTGTGTATATATATACAAGGATCCCTCGCTACTTTGCGCTTCAATTAATGCAGCCTCAGTACATCGCAGATTTAAAAAAAAAAAAAATAAATAAATATCCATCAAATTAAAAAATAAGGAAATTAAGGAAGAATATGGTGTGGAGGCAATCAGCCTGTGGCACTGCTGAGGTGTTACGGAGGCCCAGGATGCTTCGATAGCGGCCTTAAGCTCATCTACAGTGTTGGGTCTGGTGTCTCTCAACTTTCTCTTCACAATATCCCACAGATTCTCTATGGGCTTCAGGTCAGGAGAGTTGGCAGGCCAATTGAGTACAGTAATACCATGGTCAGTAAACCATTTAGCAGTGGTTTTGGCACTGTGAGCAGGTGCCAGGTCGTGCTGAAAAATGAAAATCTTCATCTCCATAAAGCTTTTCAGCAGATGGAAGCATGAAGTGCTCCAAAATCTCCTGATAGCGAGCTGCATTGACCCTGCCCTTGATAAAACACAGTGGACCAACACCAGCAGCTGACATGGCACCCCAGACCATCACTGACTGTGGGGACTTGACACTGGACTTCAGGCATTTTGGCATTTCCTTCTCCCCAGTCTTCCTCCAGACTCTGGCACCTTGATTTCCGAATGACATGCAAAATTTGCTTTCATTCGAAAAAAAGTACTTTGGACCACTGAGCAACAGTCCAGTGCTGCTTCTCTGTAGCCCAGGTCAGCCGCTTCTGCCGCTGTTTCTGGTTCAAAAGTGGCTTGATCTGGGGAATGTGACAACTGTAACCCAGTCCACTGCTTCCACAGGTCCCCCAAGGTCTGGAATCGGCCCTTCTCCACAATCTTCCTCAGGGTCCGGTCACCTCTTCTGGTTGTGCAGCGTTTTCTGCCACACTTTTTCCTTCCCACAGACGTCCCACTGAGGTGACTTGATACAGCACTCTGGGAACAGCCTATTCGCTCAGAGATTTCTTTCTGTGTCTTACCCTCTTGCTTGAGGGTGTCAATGATGGCCTTCTGGACAGCAGTCAGGTCGGCAGTCTTACCCATGATTGTGGTTTTGAGTAATGAACCAGGCTGGGAGTTTTTAAAAGCCTCAGGAATCTTTTGCAGGTGTTTAGAGTTAATTGGTTGATTCAGATGATTAGGTTAATAGCTCGTTTAGACTACCTGAACATGATATGCTAATTTTTTTAGATAGGAATTTTGGGTTTTCATGAGCTGTATGCCAAAATCATCAATATTAAAACAATAAAATACCTGAAATGTTTCAGTTGGTGTGCAATGAATCTAAAATATAGGAGAGTTTAATTTTTATCAGTACATTACAGAAAATAATGAACTTTATCTCAATATGCTAATTTTTTGAGAAGGACTAGTATATACGTTCATACAGTTGTCTTCGTGCTGATAATATTTTGAATACATCAATAGATGACTAAACTTTTTGGCAGAAATGACATTTCTTCATGGCAAATAATTTACTATCAGGTATAGTAGAGTGATAGAATCCAACAGACCTGACAGTCATGTTCTGCATGCTGCTGATTCTATGCAATTGAATCACTAATTGAAAGGGGTGTGTTTAAAATACAGTTAGCCTCCGCCCATTTGCGGTTCACCATACGTAGCCCTGCATACTTTTGCTCTCAAAGACTTTTTTCCTAATGTTTTTAAATTAGTGCAGTGCTTCTCAATTATTTCCTGACGCCCCCTCTTGGAAGGAAGAAAAAACATTTCACGCCCCCCAGCACCCCGCATGTGACTACAAATATTATTATTTTTCTATAAAATTATGATGAATACACCTCTGCATAACATTGTATCTTTATTAACATTAAAAGTAAAAAACATGAAATAATAAACACTTAATTCTAGTACAGTATGGCAAAAAAGTATGTTCCCCAGGATCATACGCGCTCCCCCTGGCATCCCGTGCCACTACTTGAGAAGCACTGAATTAGCGGCAGCCCTGGAAAATTATACATATGCATCATCACAACATTACTGGAACGTGATTCAAATTTAGCCAATGGCTGAGAGCATTTGTTTCTCCCGCCTGCTGATTGGTTGTAGATGTGTACACCTCTTTTTTTCTCCTTCGCGCACATGTCATCAACGTGATTGCTTGAATTGTGAATTCACTTTTTTTAGTGTGTTTTTAATGATTATTTAAGTACTATGATGTTACTCAAACGCACTGCATCTTCTCTAGCTTCTGGTAAGGAGCCTAAGAGTTTTATTTATTCATAAATATTATCACAGTACAAAATTAGACTGTCTATAGAATGCGTTTAACAAGCATATATTAGCGCATGTAATATAATACATAGGGTTTTAAAACCGTATCAATAACTCGCGGATTTTTTGGATCTGCGGGTAGGGGCGGAACGTAACCCCCGCCAATAACAGGGGGCTTTCTGTAATAGCAGTGTGGGATTCAATTAGTGATGTCATTCATTCCTTTAAAAACAGGTGCCAATTATTGTCCTTATTTAAGGAAGGAAGGCTTGTACATGCTGGTTATAAACATTTCTCTCTGAAATTCTGAGGAAAATGGGTAATTCCAGACATTGTTCAGAAGACCAGCGTACAGGGATTGTTGAGGGGACAGTATATCAAGAATTGCAGAAAATGTTAGGATGCTCAGCTAAAATAATCCCAAATGTCTTAAAATGGCAAACAAACCATGAAAGACTTGGAATAAAGTGAAAAACTCCCATTTGAATGGATCAAAGAAGAACCAAAATGGCAAGGACTCGGCCAACAATCAGCTCCAGGAAGATCAAAGAAGGTCGAAAGTTACCTGTGAGTCCTGTTACAATTAGAAGACGCCTATGTGAAGCCATCGGTAAGACGCCATCGTAAAATCCCACTGCTGAAAAAAAAGACGTCCTGAAGAGTTTACAATTTACCAAAGAGCACAGTGACTGGAATAAAGAGAAATGGAGCAACACTTTATAGACTGATGAAAGTAAAATTGTTCTTTTGGGTCTCTTGGCCTCCTAGAGATGAGCCCCAAGCACTCAATTCAAGCCACTGTACACTGAAGACGGTGAAGCCTGGTGGTGCAGCATCATGATAAGGGGATGTTTCTCATACTACAGTGTCGGAGCTATTTATCACCTCCCAGGGAGGATGGATCAGTTAGAATCCATCAGAACACTTGAAGAGGTTATGCTGCCTTATGTTGAAGAGGAAATGGCGTTGAAATGGGTTCCAACAAGACACCAACCACAAATGCACTAGAAAACGGGCAACATCTTGGTTCCAGACCAACAAAATTGAGGTTACGAAGCAGCGGACCTTAATCCAATAGAAAACTTGTTGGGTGACACCAAAATGCAGCTTCTGAGGCAAAACCAGGAAATACAGTGAACTGCGGGATGTGGTCCAATCATCCTGGGCTGGAAAACCTGCTCACAGACACCTGAAGCTGGTTGACTGCATAACACAGTGTTTCTCTACTTCTTCTTTTCCTTTCGGCTTTTCCCTTCAGGGGTCACCACGGCAAACCATACGCCTCCATCTCACCCTATTCTCCATGTCTTCTACTCTTACTCCAATTACCTTCATGTCCTCCTTCACCACATTCATAAATCTTCTGTTTGGTCTTCCTCTCGGCCTTCTGCCTGGTAGTTCCAACCTCAGCATCCTACTACCAAGATACTCACTTTCCCTCCTCTGTACATGTCCAAACCATCTCAATCTAGCCTCTCTGACTTTGTCTCCAAAACCTCTAACATGTGCTGTCCCTCTGATGGGCTCATTCCTGATCCTATCCATCCTTGTTACTCCCAAAGAGAACCTCAACATTTTCATCTCTGCTACCTCCAACTCTGCCTCCTGTCTTTTCTGCAGCACCACTATTTCTAAACCGTACAACATCGCTGACCTCAACACCGTCTTGTACACTTTTCCTTTCATTCTTGCTGATACCACATCACACCGGACACTTTTCTCCAACCATTCCAACCTGCCTGCACACGCTTCTTCACCTCTTTTCCACACTCTCCATTGCTCTGGATTGTTGAGCCTAAGTACTTAAAATCCTCCACCTTCTTTATCTCTGTTCTCTGTAACCTCACCGTTCCTCTTGGGTCCTTGTCGTTCACACACATGTATTCTGTCTTACTGAGGCTAACTTTCATTCCTCTCCTTTCCAGGGCATACCTCCACCTCTCTATATTTTCCTCCACTTGTTCTCTGCTCTCACTACAGATCACAATGTCATCCGCAAACATCATAGTCCATGGAGATTCTTGTCTAACCTCGTCTGTCAGCCTGTCCATCACCAGAGCAAACAAGAAGGGGCGCAGAGCTGACCCTTGATGCAGTCTCACCTCCCACCTTGAACTCTTCTGTCACACCGACAGCACACCTCACCGCTGTCTTACATCTCTCATACATGTACTGCACCACTCTAACATACTTCTCTGCCACTCCAGACTTCCTCATGCAATACCGCAGTTCCTCTCTCGGCACCCTGTCATATGCTTTCTCCAGATCCACAAAGGCACAATGCAGCTCCTTCTGACCTTCTCTGTACTTCTCTATTAACATCCTCAAAGCAAACACTGCATCTGTGGTGCTCTTTCTTGGCATGAAACCAAACTGTTGTTCCCAAATGCTGACCTCTGCCCTTAGTCTAGCGTCCACTATTCTTTCCCATAACTTCATCGCATGGCATCGCCTGTCTTTTCTGCAGCACCACTATTTCTAAACCGTACAACATCGCTGACCTCAACACCGTCTTGTACACTTTTCCTTTCATTCTTGCTGATACCACATCACACCGGACACTTTTCTCCAACCATTCCAACCTGCCTGCACACGCTTCTTCACTTCTTTTCCACACTCTCCATTGCTCTGGATTGTTGAGCCATCGCATCAACTTTATCCCTCTGTCATTGCCACAACTCTGCACATCTCCCTTGTTCTTAAAAATGGGCACCGTCCCACTTCTCCTCCATTCCTCTGGCATCCTCTCACTCTCTATGACCTTGTTGAATGTTCTTGTCAGAAAATCTACTGCTACCTCTCCTAGACACTTCCATACCTCCACCGGTATGTCATCAGGACCAACTGCCTTTCCACTCTTCATCCTCTTCAATGCCCTCCTCACTTCTCCCTGACTAATCTTTGCTACTTCCTGGTCCTCAACAGTCACCTCTTGTACTCTTTTTTTTTCTCTCTCATTTTCCTCATTCATCAGCATAACACAGTGTTTATACAAATAAATATTAGTTCAGTGATTCAACGGAAAACAAAACCGGGACCCAATTTTCAGTTCATACACAGAATGTTTGAGTTTGTAAAGAAGAAAAGCAGACGCTGCTATATTTTTGGAACAGTATAATTTTCTTCAATTTCTTTCACTTTCCCTCATATAATGTGTTTTGATGTCCTGTATTCCACAATGTATTACTCCGTCTCTGATTTACTGCGTATACAGTTATTTCGAGCTACATGAAATGTACATTATGTGGGTTGAATAACTCAGGCACATGGTTTTGAAAACATCTTTTCCTCTTGAATTGTGGAATACATCGTGCTTCCTCCTTAACTATAAGGGAAATGGTTAAAGTATTTTTTTTCTCCATGTTTTGATTTGGAATAGATTGTGTAGTGTTCCCAATGCATGTTTATGTATGGAAATAAAAGCTATTAGTGTGTTGAGCTTTATTCACTTTTTTTAAACGCACTGCTATTTTGAACACAACTGTGTGTGTGTGTGTCTGTGTGTAAAGAGATCCCTCACTTTCTGCGTTAATGGAGACAGAGAAACCCCCCCCCCATGACCACCGATTTCTGCAAAGTAGGATCAACCCCCAAGAGGGAAAGATTGAGATTCATAGTTAAATTATCAACTATCTAAATGTAGAGGAATTATCAAGAAATGCCTAGAGTCTAAATTAACTGTAAGGGGTTTCCGAGTTAGACAACTATGGGCAAGGGCCCCCAACCATAGGATTAGTGATCCAGCACCTTATATACAGTATATATAAATTCAATATACCAATTCAATCAAACCGCAAGTGTTGCTAGCTACTTTTGCTCGCAAACCAATCTAGGTTTCTGCTCTTTCGGCTCAATTCATGAAAAGCAACAAAATATGAAATCAAAGTATTTCATAAAAAACATTGTTTTTATAGCTAAGAATTTAATTTAAGTGGACTACAGGCTTCCAGCTCAGCAGCGAACAACTTGATCACCAGCTAGCTCTGTGCTAACTGGCTCCCAGCAATACATACAACTTTATATTATCTAACTTTGATTAATTTGAATATTGTATACAGGGCAGTGGTGGTCTAGTGGTATAGGGCGCTGGATCGCTGATCCAAAGGTTGGGGGTTCAAGTCCTACTCTCCACAAGGTTGTCACTGTCCCCCCCCCAGTGCAGCTAACTGGGTTATCAAAGGCTGGCCATGTCTCTCACTGTCTATGGTGTGAGGCATGTAAAAGAACCATTGCTGACTTTCGACAAGAGTAGGCTGCAAAGCCGTCTGCGTGTTTCCGCCCTGTAATGGCCTGGCGAGCTGTCCAGGGTGTACTCTGCCCTCGCCCGAAGTTGGCTGGGATGGGCGCCAGCCTCCCCGCGACCCTAATTAAGCGGTTACAGAAAATGAACTGAACTGAACTGAATACTGTATAAAATGCTGCTGCTGATGAATATAATATTGAAGTGCATGGCATACAACAGTTCTCCTCGTTGTTATACCTGGTAAATAGCCCGCTCAGCTTTAGCATCATATGAGATAATTTTTCAGTCAAGGTCATGGAATAACCATTGATGTATATACATATATACATACACGCGCGTGCACATGCACAAATTAAGCATTTGGCAGATTGCCGAAACAGCATGTATGCCACAACATCAATCAACAGCGCTAATTGAGCTGCGTATCATTAAGTCAGCAGCCATAAATTGCTTTAATGATGCCGTTGTCGAGTCTAACATCTCAGAGCACTAATTACTTTTTATCTGTTGCTGAGTAGCAGTGTTTTTAATGCTAAGCGTTGTTTGTGTTGAATTTAATATCAGAAAGACTTTGATTGAACGATCACTGACAGAACAAGGTTCTGAGAAAAGTAAGCAGTGTGTGCAGTAATTGGCATCTCAGACGCATATGAGCTTTTGTCACTACCATTGTTTCTAGTGATGGGTTATGTTTCCAGGCTTGTTCAGTTTAGGAAAACATCCACAGAGATGCATCACGGATTTCGATAACTGTAATTAAATGTGTGGTGAATTTATAACTTTCAAAGTTTGGCTATGTGATTTATAAGTACAGGGATCTCTCGCTACTTTGCACATTAATTCATGCAGCTTTAGTGCACCGTGGTTTTTTGTTGTTGTTTTTTTTTTTCTTGTTTTATTTTTTAAATATTCATCGAATTAATAGAAATTAAAGAAGAATAGGGGGAAAGTTAAGGAATATTTTGCAAAACAAGGCCAATTATGCAAAAAGTCCCCAAACAAACAAACAAAAAAAAAACCCAACCCAAAACCCCCCAACTAAACTATTTATATTTTTTTTAGGTGCGTATCTGTGAGTGTGAGATTATATACACATATACATGTACGTATACATCAGTCAGGAGGGTCGATCGTACTTTGCGCAATTCAGCAGTCGTGGGGGGTGGGGGGGGATGGGGGTGTCTCAGTCCCAATTAACCGCGGAAAGTGAGGGATCCCTGTAATTCTACTGTCTGTCTGTCTTCCTTTCGGCTTTTTCCCTTTTACTCGGGAGTCGCCACAGCGAATCATCTGATTCGCACATTTGATTTGGCAGAGGTTTTTACGTCGGATGCCCTTCCTGACACAACCCTTTTTTAGCAAGGGACAGAAACACGCTGACGACTTTGCAGCTACTCTTTACGAAAGTCAGCAATGGTTCTTTTACATGCCTCACACCATAGACAGTGACAGACATGGCCCGCCTTTGATAATCCAGTTAGCTGCACTGGGGGGGGACAGTGACAACCTTGTGGAGAGTAGGACTTGAACCCCCAACCTTTGGATCAGCGATCCAGCGCCCTGTACCACTAGACCACCACTGCCCCTGTAATTCTACTATTGGTGCGTATACAGTATTTTTTTTTTTTTGTTTATTGTTTTAAATATAACCACTCACTTGCTTATTTACCAAACAGCACAATCTTACAAGGTTTACAGGTCTGTCTCAACCAATACTCTGCAAAGCCAGGGTATAGCTTGAACAGCTCACCCAACCATCACAGAGCCAGCATGCACACACACACACACACACACACACACACACACACTCATGTGCAACCTTTCACACTCCTCTGCACCTAGTGACAATTTGGAAAGTTTCTGGATAAAAGTTTCTTGGAAAGTTTCAGAAACATGTTTCTGGTGTGAGAGGAAACCGGAGTACACAGAGAACACAGAAGATGCAAACGCCACACAGACGTCCTCGAAAAGGGCGCGACTCGAACCCGGGACCCTCTTGCTGCTAGGCAGACATGTGAGCAGGTGACGCATGTTGGTGTCAACATCATGATATGGGACTTCTTGTACTGTAGCAGTGGTGATCGTCAGGATAGAGGGAAATAATAGACAGTCCCAGAGTACCAATCTATTTTGACGCAACACCTGCAGATCTCTGTCGAGAGCTGAGGATGGAGAAAAATGATGCATTTCTAGCACGATAGCAACCCAAAGCACAAATTCAAGTCAACAAAAGCAAGGCTTTAGAAGTAAATCAATGATTTTGGACTGGCGCAGACAGAAAACCCGACTGACATCGAGAGGGTTGTAGGCAGGAAATCCCCTCACAGGTTGATAGATCTGGAGCAGGTTTGGAAGGAAGAGTTGAATGAAATTTGGCGAGATGAGATCAAAAAGCTTAACAAGCAAGATGATTTGCATAATAAGCGAAATGTGCTTTAACGAAGTGTTGTTTGAAGGAGGGCGTGGACGTGTACTGCCAGCTAAAAATATAACGGCGTTGTTTTTGTTGGCTGTTCGAGTGCGGGGAGAAATAAGATACCCTTTGCCCTTTGAGCAGCGCGGTGCCTCACAGAAGCTGTGAAGTTCAAGTCTTGAGCTCAGCAAGGGTGTTGCTGTGTGGCGCTTGCATCAGTTTCCTCTGGGTAGTCCGGTTTCCTCCGACAGTCCAAAGACATGCACAATTGGTGAATTCCAAATTTCTCATCAGTGTGAGCATCAAGGGTTGTGACTGTGCACTGGCTCTGCAATGGTCTGGCGTTGTACCCCACCGAGTATTGACTGACAGAGGCTCTGACCTCCCATGACTCTCGTATGAGCTAGCGGCTGGTGTTTGGATTCCAGTAAGGCACAGTTGTGGCTTGATGTGTTTGACGAGACGCTCATATTTGGATTCCGCCTGTCACAAGTAATGGGACACCAAGCGTCCATTTGGCAAGATTACGAAGCCTATAAATACATAAACTTTTATTTTATTTTAAATCAGTTTTAATGCTGGGCCAGCGTGGTTAGCATGTCTGCCTCGCAACAAGAAGCCCCGGGTTTGATTCCCAGCTGTTCTGTGTACAAACAAACAAACAATTCTTTATTGTCAAAGTACTTTTACATACATTGAAATTTGGTTTGTGCTCTGGGCACCTGTCGCCACTGTGCAGCGCCAGTTATTGCGTTGTTCTATCCTTTTGATGCTGAGCG
>CM045736.1:7995890-8023390 GCA_024760905.1 Plotosus lineatus | reverse complement strand
TCAGGAATGAGGTCCTGCCCCAAGTGGAGGAGTTTAAGTATCTTGGGCTCTTGTTTACGAGTGAGGGAAGGATGGAGCGAGAGATCGACAGACGGATCGCTGCAGCCTCTGCTGTTAAGCGGTGCCTGTACCGGTCCGTCGTGGTGAACAAGCAGCTGAGCCGCAAGGCGAAGCTCTCAATTTACCAGTCGATCTACGTTCCAACCCTCACCTATGGTCACGAGCTTTGGGTAATGACCGAAAGAACAAGATCACGGATACAAGCGGCTGAAATGAGCTTCCTTTGCCGGGTGGCGGGGTTCTCCCTTAGAGATAGGGTGAGAAGCTCTGCCATCCGGGGAGAGCTCGGAGTAGATCCGCTGCTCCTCCGCATTGAGAGGGGCCAGTTGAGGTGGCTCGGGCATCTGGTCAGAATGCCCCCCCGGACGCCTCCCTGGTGTGGTGTTTCGGGCATGTCCAACCGGGAAGAGACCCCGGGGTCGACCTAGAACACGCTGGAGGGACTATGTCTCTCGGCTTGTCTGGGACCGCCTCGGTGTCCCCCCGGGAGAGTTGGAGGAAGTGGCTCAGGAGAGGGACGTCTGGACCTCTTTGCTAAGGTTGCTGCCCCCGCGACCCGACCCTGGACTAAGCAGAAGATGATGATGATGATGATGATGATGATGATGATGATGATGAGGAAACAAAATTGTGTATAATGGGGTGAATAATTTTGATGTTGGGCTCTGGAATGATGGGAGCTGGAACACATCTCTGCATCGTGACTCGGCGACAACTGACTGACCTGAACCCTCCGTCATGCTTGATTGAGTCCCAACATGTTAAGGTCACGACGTGAAAGGTCCGGCATGCTGCTGACTGAGAGTGGGGGGGTGGGGGGATATTTGTTGGAAAGATGTGCAGAGTATAAAGTAAATCAACCTCAAACTATGAATTATTCAAATACTCAGTTGACATGTTTGTGTGTCGAGAAATAATTTGAGCAGGCAGCATAAAACCAGAAGAGAAAAAGTCGAAAGCTGCAGATACAATGCTCCAGTTCAGGCTGCAGAGAATATCGATGGTTCCGAGAGACTCCTTTGATCGAACGTTACATCAGCATGATTGTCTTTTTTATTTGAAAAAATAAGTTTGAAAGGAAAAGTCCGTTGGGCTTTTTACACCCGAGCCGAGTGAGTGGCTCATCAGGCCGGTGCTTATTTCCGGTGTCCATAACATGAAGCGATCAGGAGTACAACTCCTACTGGGTTGGACGCTAGTCCATCACGGGTTACCTTCCCAGCATATTTTACTGATACCCATTTATACTGCTGGGTGAACAGAGGCACACTTTTGGTTAAGACCTTGCTCAGGGGTCTGAGCACAGTGAGGGTTTAACTGGGACTTGAACAGACAACCTCCCGATCATGAGCCTAGCACCCTAACCACTACGTCATCGGCCCCTGATTTTTTGAAAAAATAAGTTATAATTTTTGTGTTTATATGTAGATTTTGTTGAGACCTGGCAACCCTGAACACCACTGTATGTCATCTCTTGTGGCCTAAAACAGTCGTTTCGGGAATTCGTGATGTCACAGTTGCATGCATGTGAATCCAACCAATCTTTATCCATTTAGCACCGACCCAGTAATTTTAACCAATCACCACAACTTTTCCACAAATTTCCACAATCAGAGTCACACCAAACAAAAACTGAATCGCATTTTCCCTCATGAATGTTGTCCAGGTGATGGTAGTTTTCAAATATTTCATGTACAATTTTTGTATTTTATTTATTTATTTATTTAATTTTTGCAAACTTCTGTGATTTTAGTGCAATTTATTTATTCGAAAAATTACCTAATCCTACGAGTACCTCACCCGGAATTGTGTGTAGACCTTGAAAACCTCGTCATTCCATTGTAAGGCCAGCACTCAGTCGATCAGTCACACCTACGGACAGTATGAGGAGCCACCTCGCCGAACTGCATGTCTACATGTCTATGGATTTGTGAAAGGAAGCTGGAGTTCCCCGAGGAAACGCGAGCAAGCACAAATTCAACACCGAAAGACCATCACTGAGCCCGGGACTCGAACCCATTGCCCCCCCCCTGCTGTGAGGTGGACGCGGTAACCACTATGCCACCGAAACATCGCATTTTCGACCACGACTAAGCGTTTTGAGATGCGTGTTCACTGAAATAAAGACGCTCATGTATTTCTCAACCTAATATATTCGCTGCTTGTTACTTCCTGGTACTGAAATTGATTTTGAAATTTTGCATACACTCTTTTTAATGTCGCATTTGTCTTCTTGTTCCCTTTTTGTTTGACTTCGGTCATCTGTCATCTTTCTCTATTTTCTGATGACATTTCTGATGGCTCTGCCTGGTGATGGAGTGCAGCTATAAAATTAAGTTTGAAGTGCGTTTCTCAAGCCTTGATACTCGATCAGGCAGTTTTCTGATGGTCAGCATATCACGGCTGTGATCGAAACATCATTTAGTCTGAGAGTAACTCGCTTTTCTTCCCAGGATTGGGATGTGTCTCCTTCTTTTGAACTGACCAAGTTACCAGCCAGTTTAGCATCATGCACAAGGTCGGGTTTAAAGTGGTGATGTTGGCTTCTCAGAAAGACGTCACGTGTATAAATGGTATAAATTGGGCAATTCAAACAGGACGCAGTGAGGACAGAAGCAGGACCATTTTAAAATGAAACCATTTCCTTTAGCAAACATGATTCAATTACTTTAAAGATATTCCAAAAGGTAAACAGTAATTTTAGCGCACGGCTGTTTGAGCTCATTGAGCAAACGTGTAAATGATTGCGATCCAAAACCTCACAACTACATCAACACATCATCTTATAAAATAACCCAAAATATCTGGCTGTAGGTGGTGACACAATCCACTTTTTCAGAAAAAATAGTCTCTCCTCCTACATTACTCCATTTTATAAACCCAGGTTATCAAAAAAAAAAAAAAAAAAAAAAACCTCTTTCATGTGCATGAAAAGGTTCTCCAGATAAAAAGAGCTTCATCCAAATATGGTTTCTATTGAACCAAATGTGAGAGCATATTCAAAAGCACATTTTCTGTTGCCTCCTGTAGTTTTTCCCTTTCCTGATTTTTTTTTTTCTTTTCTTTTCACTAAAATGCATTGAACGTATTGTATTTTTTTGGTGGTGGTGGTGGTGGTGACCGTGGGGGGTGATGGGGAGGCTGCGGTAGAAGGTGACACAATAACAAACTGGAAACGGATTCAGAGAACGTGGTCCATGTACCATTCTGTATTTCACAAAATCTAGCAAATATTTAATTGATGCTTGTTTTCTGAACATTTTCCGAGAATCCTGATGATAAAATTGTTTGAATTGTTTAAGAACTACATTTTGTTTTCTTCCCACTTTTTTTTTTTTTTTTTGATAGAAGTTACACATTTATCAGACACGTGTATGATTTGTTGATCAGTGAATATAAAAGAATAAATGCCGGTTATGACTATGCTGTGATTGGAAAATTATCATTGAGGGGGTGGAGTATTGTGGCCCCACCCAATATCATTTTTTCCCATGAGGAGGTTTTTATTATTGTAACAGTTATTTTTATACATTTTACATTGCAGTAATCATCTGATGAATACATGTTTTATTTTATTTAATAATAGATTTAGTTGGTGTATTTCAGGCTCAGGATTCAGGATTTTTAATAAATTTCAAAGGATTTAAAAAAAAAAATCAGGAATTTTTGATAATTTACTGTACAATGTCAAGTTTGTTTTTTTTCGCTAAGGGCAGCGATGGCCTGGTGGAAAAGGTGCTGGATCACTGATTCTAGATTTGGGGTTTCAAACCCCACTCTGCACGGGTTGTTACTGTCCCCCAGTGCACTAACTGGGTTATCAAAGGTCGGCCATGTCTCTCACTGTCTATGGTGTGAGGTTCATGTAAAAGAACCATTGCTGACTTTCCAGGGTGTACTCTGCCCTCGTCCGGTGTCGGCTGGGATGGGCGCCAGCCTTCCCACAAGCCCTACTTAAGATTAAGCGGTTACAGAAAATGAACGGATGAACGGTTTATCGCTTACTTTACAGCAGCTACAATCCAATATGAACAGATTCTCTTTGGGTTATACTGGAGACACACATGGAAGAGTCTCCTGTGGTGGGAAACCTACCTCACCAAGCTCTAACGTGAGGGTCTCCTTCCTAAAACATTAAATCAACTTATACATAGAAAACAACTTATCAGTTTGTAAAAGCTGTTGGAGCTGCTTGACCAATCAGAATCAAGAAATGGACAGCACTGTTGTTTTGAGAGGTTTAGTATATACTTATATTCTATACACCCCTATTCTATACGACTCCGTACTCTTGGACTTTCACAAACCATTTACCCAGTGTACCTTCATCCCTTTGAATTGAGTCAATATGTGATGTCATCTTATTTATATACTGGTCCTTCTCAAAAAATTAGCATATTGTGATAAAGTTCATTATTTTCTGTAATGTATTGATAAAAATTTAACTTTCATATATTTTAAATTCATTGCACACCAACTGAAATATTTAAGGTCTTTTATTGTTTTAATACTGATGATTTTGGCATACAGCTCATGAAAACCCAAAATTCCTATCTCAAAAAATTAGCATATCATGTTCAGGTAGTTTAAACGAGATATTAACCTAATCATCTGAATCAACCAATTAACTCTAAACACCTGCAAAAGATTCCTGAGGCTTTTAAAAACTCCCAGCCTGGTTCATTACTCAAAACCGCAATCATGGGTAAGACTGCCGACCTGACTGCTGTCCAGAAGGCCATCATTGACACCCTCAAGCAAGAGGGTAAGACACAGAAAGAAATCTCTGAGCGAATAGGCTGTTCCCAGAGTGCTCTATCAAGCCACCTCAGTGGGACGTCTGTGGGAAGGAAAAAGTGTGGCAGAAAACGCTGCACAACCAGAAGAGGTGACCGGACCCTGAGGAAGATTGTGGAGAAGGGCCGATTCCAGACCTTGGCGGACCTGTGGAAGCAGTGGACTGGGCTACAGGTGCCGCATTCCCCAGGTCAAGCCACTTTTGAGCCAGAAACAGCGGCAGAAGCGGCTGACCTGGGCTACAGAGAAGCAGCACTGGACTGTTGCTCAGTGGTCCAAAGTACTTTTTTCGGATGAAAGCAAATTTTGCATGTCATTCACAAATCAAGGTGCCAGAGTCTGGAGGAAGACTGGGGAGAAGGAAATGCTTTAATTGCATTAAAAACACTTATTGGTCGGATGAAATATGCTAATTTTTTGAGATTGGGATTTTTGTTTTTTCTTTACTTTGTTGCCAAAATTATCAATATTAAAACAATAAAAGGCTTGAACTACTTCAGTTGTGTGTACTGAATCTAAAATATATGAAAGTCTAATGTTTATCAGTACATTACAGAAAATAATGAACTTTATCACAATATGCTAATTTTTTGAGAAGGACCAGTACATGCTTGTGGGAAGTGAGTGACTCATCATCGAGTTGTGTATCCAGGATAAATGATGTGCAAAGCACTAATATAGTGCATACACACACACACACACACACACACACACACACACACACACACACACACACACACACACACACACACACGAATGTAGGAAAGTGGAAATAACCTATTATCTTATCTTCTAGCTCCCCCAGCCTTGAAGCTCTCAGTCAATGAGACATATGTGGTGGACCCAGGCCAGGATGTCACCATGTCGTGTGAGGTTACAGCTGGTTTCCCAATGCCCACAGTGACATGGGCGAGATATCCTGGTCCCTTGCCTCGCCGTGCCACTGTCCGTGGTGGTTCTCTTACATTGCGCTCCGTATCACCAGCTGAGTCGGGGTTCTACAACTGCACTGCTGTCAACAATGTGGGGAACCCAGCAAGGAGAAACGTCAACCTTATTGTTCGAAGTAAGTCTACGACACTGTCTGTGTTTGACTTGTTTACTGGGCTGTTTCCAACTCACATCAGGTCTATTTCAAAGTCCAGTTCCATAAAACTTACACAAAAAGGTTGGGATAAGAAGCGAACATGAATGAATGGCAACGGGTAATTTATAACCATTAGAAACTAGTTGATGGCTGGAAATAAGACTGAAGGGTCAAGTTTCATTTGGTGAAAGACTTCCACACTTGGGAGATGTTCTAATAATGACACAGATGCATTTGATTTTATAAGCTGCAAGGGAGAACCTGGCTTCTTCCATGCGAAACCATCCAATACAGTTTTTTGTTTCCTTTGCTTCTGCACAGCGATGAAGAACCTGACATTCCAGATCACACCAGATTCGAACAAGGACAGCGAGAGCATTCAGATGGGTCGGGACCTCAAGCTGTCGTGCCATGTGGATGCTCAGCCCCAGGATAAGATCAACTACACCTGGTACAAGAATGGCGCCCCGGTGTACCCATCAGACAGCCTCATTGTGCTGCGCAGTGACCCAGACATGCCCCCTGGCACTAGCAGCCTGGAGATTGTGGACATGAAGTTCCGGGATCAAGCAACCTATAGCTGTGTAGCCAACTTCCCTGGCAGTACTGTTCCAGATCTCCGAGTGGAAGTTAATATCACACAAAGCAGTGGTGAGTGTGGAATTATCCTCCTCTCGCTGACTCTCTTTTAATGGACAGCAATGAAATAGCATTTATCTATGAAAAAAAAAAACAACCTCCCCCAGACCATTTGGGCTCATATGCTCACTGTTCCCGCCTCCGTCTGCAGACTAGCCTTGGAATTTTTTTGACCAGGTATCCAGAGTCCACACAAATGATTATCAAAACCTGTTGACATTGACCTTTGGTCTCTTTAGAGTTTACATTCTACTCGTAATAGATGACTGCAACAAAATGTTGCTTTTATCTCTGATTTTTCTAATTTGTCAACCATTATTATTATTTTTTAATTCCATTTCTTCACCCACGATGCACTGAGCTTCCATTGGGTTGTGTTGCAATGGAGAGTTAATTCAAATATGAATCTACAGTATCTACATGGATCTTCTTCCTCTTCTTTTCCTTTTGGCTTTGGTACCTCATTTAACAAGTGTTCCTTCTAATGAGTTTTCAATGATACGAGCTTCGATCCCACCAAAAATCTGCTCCATCCAATGAGCAAAAATTTACTTTATGAGCTCTCCTCAAAATGGCTCTTCCTGGCTGATGAGCCTCGTATTCTTCCGCGTGTATTCCTCTGCGCTCCAAGAACACCTTGTGCAGTGTTTCTCAATAATTTTCCGTGAAGCCCCCTCTAAAAAGAAAAAAAAAACATTTCACCCCTTGCGCCCTCATTACAATAATAAATAGTGTTTACTGCACCCCACATTGTTTGCTCGGTGCTTTTTTTCCCGACACCGCAGTGCGACAATGAGAGCGCCACTGCCAACTACTGTAGTGTATGCGCAATTACACTTAATTCTAGTACAGTATGGCAAAAAAGCATGTTCCTCAGGGTCATATGTGCCCCCTGGCAACACGCCGGACGCGCCACACTATTTGAGAAGCACTGGCCTTGTGGGAGCTCACCACGAGCCTTTCCTCGCTGGCATTTGCAGTGTGCACATGCACAAAATTCTTCTCCTCCTCCTCCTCTGTCACACACCACCTCCTGCCTGCCCACGTGACATCTTCGCTGCAGCCAATGATCGGAACGGTGAGTTAACTTATTGTTTATTCTTGTTTTATTATTATTTATTATTAATGTTAATGTACATCTGTTATTATTATTATTATTATTATGAAATATTTATTGTTTTTACATGTTTAGCTTTAATATATTAGGTCAAATATATGTGTTTGTCAGGTTATGTGACTTTGGGAGGGGGTTGGAACAGATTAATTGATTTTCTGTCATTTCTGATGTGAATAATTGTTTCATCTAACTAACTTTTCGGCTTACGAGCTTGCCCTCGGAAAGGATTAAATTTGTTAGCTGAGGTACCACTGTATTTATCTCAAGCTCTAGATCAGTTGAGGTAATTGGTGGCCTTTACTTTCCAGTAGAGAGGAGCAGGTGGCCTGGTATGAAGCAATCCTTACTCACCAAGTCAGACCAGAAGGACTGGTCAACCTTTCTGCTTAAACGCACGTCTATCTCAATCCCATTTTTGAACTTGTTTAGAAAAGTTGGTTTAAAACTACATTTTAGCAAAATGTTTGTGCTGAATGTCATTTTCGATCACGTCAGAAGCCCGTCTTTCATGCAACATACTCGAGCACTGGGTAATTTAATATTCTCCTAAATATGTCTTTAATATTCCTTTCGTCCCCATCAAACTAATCACATCGACGAGCTGTTGACAGCCCTGTGAATTGTTGCCACTTAAACTCGATGAGCTTTGCCAAAACCCTCCAGGTAAATTGAACCGTATTTCAAAAGACCACAGTGACTTGGTTGTCTCTTCCGATGGGGAAAGATGGCCTTAGATGGTGTTGAAATGAGAGCTTGTTTCATTCAGCTGTGGTGTATCCTTTGTGGACCTCCATGACAACAGAAGTATATATATTCTGTAGACCCCTGTCCTGTCTTTCCCTCGGGAAGCAGTTGTGCATGCTGGAATTCCCTGTGCTGCCCCTGTAATCTCCTGCTCTCTCTTCTTCAGAAATACCTTTTGTTTCACTTTCTTTGTTCTTACCCCTTTCCAAACTTTTGACCTTCTGTGGGTATTAGTAGGACTTTTTGGGGCTCCCTACCATGAACGAGCTCCTTTATCTTCACTCGCTCTTTTTCTCTCACAGTTATTTTTTTTTTCTCTCTCTCTCCTCATTTCATGCCACATACCCGAATGTCTGTTTCGAGACCACTGCAGGTCAGGATTCCACTTCTCAATAGAAATACAATGACTCTCCCCCGTCAGCTTCAGCACCAATTGATATCCACATGTTTCTGCGAAAGAATAGTGTGTCAATTATCCTGCACCCCGTCCCCCATCCATTTTTAGGTCAATTATGAGCCGGTCTCTTTAAACCGGGGACAAATACCGGCCTGGTGAGCCGCAAGGCTTAGCCTCTAGGCTCGGGTGTAAAAACCCAACAGACTCACATTACCTTACCTTACCATATTTAAACTCCACTTAAAACAAGAGCGCAAACCTCTACCAGGTACAGCAATCCCCATAAGAACCAAGATGAAAACCTACTATCCTGCAATGTTAAAAAAAAAATCCAGAATTTGGTTCGAATGATCCCCAAAAACGGTTGGTGCCAAATAACCGAGTGACTCCAGATATTAATTGGTCAACCTCCATTTCAAAGGTCTATACATGCCTGAACACACGATGGGTCTGAAGTTGAGTATTTGTTCTTTTGTTCATATTTTGTTAGTAATCCCTCCAATTCTGAATGTCCCTGTGGGTGGAAATGTGGTCAACGCAAGCGAAGGTGGAACTGCAGAGCTGGTATGCCTAGCTGAGGGTAAACCACGACCCCCAGTTCTCTGGACACGGGTCAACAAAGACACGCCCATGCCGTCAGGTGAATGGATGACAGAAACGCGTGATGGACGCCTGCGCCTTACCAATGTCACCCGAGATATGGCGGGGGCTTACCGATGCCAAACAGCACCATACAACGGCCTCAACATCAAACGCAGGCTTGCGCAAGTGCAGCTTAATGTGGAGTGTGAGTATCCACAACATTATTTAAAAAAAAAAAAAAAAAATTGAAGCAAACATTTATATTTCTCAGGAATTACTTTAAAAATCAACAAAAGGTTGAAGAAATAACAAACTTTGTGCTGTAAGGAGGAAAATGGGCAGGAATAATGATCTGGCGGACTTTGATAAAGGTGAAATTATCATGGTTTGGTTTTGATGGCGATCAGACTGTCTCTAAAATCCCAGGTGTTGTCGGGTGTTCATGGTATGCAGTCGTTACTCCCTACCAAAATGTCACAAGGAAGAGGTTATCAGATTATTGCCCTGGGCTCACCGACATGTACGGGGAGTGAAAGCTAACCTGTTTAATCTGATTCCACAGAAGAGCACAGGCGCTGTAAGCTATGAATGCAAGCTATGATCCAAAGTGCCTCCAATGGACATGTGAGAAATAAAACCAGACCATTGAGCAATGGAAGAATGTGGACTGTTCTGGTGACTGCCAATCCTGTGCACAGCTGAGTGCATGTATGTCACTTTCTTGGTGAGGAGATGGCAGACGGATGAGCTATGCGATGTGAAGTTGTAAGCAATGATGTTCTGCTGGAAATGTTTCCCCCTTGAATAGACATTGTTGCAGATAATCTAGGCTCCTTGGAGACCGCGGTGTTTTCTGATGGCAGTCTCTTCTTTTAGGAGAGTGTTTCAAAATGGGTTAAAGAAAACGAGTTTCCAAATTTGCCATCAGGGTGCACACTGGATAAACAAGTCCAAACCATGCAGTTCCGACCTTGCTACTTGGAAGAATTCAAGAACGTGCAGTCAAAACTGCTTGGGGCCTGATATCACAGCAGGCCCAAAGGGTTCTTGTCGTGTCCATGACTTGTGATGATAGAGCCTTTCTGGAGACTCAAACAGAACCGACACCACATAATGGGCAGATCGTTTTAACTCGATGACTGATCAGGGTGATGTATTCATTATTTGGTTGCACTGATCTCTGCAGGATTATAAGATACAACATAACTATCCTTTTTTTTTTTTTTTCTTTTCTTTTTTGTTATTGTATTCCCCTCCCCAAATAAAAGATCATGGCAGCGCATGTACTCAAACTGTCATCTTCAGAGGAAAACTGCATTTCCACAACACCCACCATCCTCCGCTCGCCATCCTCTGGATTTTCAAGCCGCGCTAATTTGATAAAAGTCAATACTTACCTTCATTTACACAGGACTATTACATAAATTGATGACAAGATGTGAAATGTTATTAAAATAAACCCACAGCAGTGTAAACTCCAGAGTTTTATCACAATAAATGCTGTGATTAGATCTGGTTTGATGAAGCTTGTTCTAAAGTGCTCTTAATCTGGGCTTTAACACAACGCTTTGACTGAGCTCCCTTGGGACATGTCCAACACACACACACACACACACACACACACACACACACACACACACACACACACACACGTGCACAACTACACACAAACACATATTCCATTAAACCAGTCCGAACGGATGCCTATTATTATTGTATTTAAATGCAGCCTTTTGGAAGCAGCTCATGTGCTAATGCACTTACGCTCTCAATAACGTGTCCATTATGACGCCCACTGAAAGTGTGTTTCCTAAAAGCCCGAGCTAAAGAGGCTCCGAGTTCATTAGTGTTGAGGATAACGCTATCATTCAATGCTCTTCAGTGCTTTTCTCATGAGGCCATTAGCCCAAAGCGATGTACCCTGCCTTAATAATGCAGGTTATGTATCGAGCCGGTTCTTGCAGAACTCATCCCCCTGTGAGTGTAATGTGCGGGGATGAACACAGACAGAAGGCTTTGGGATGAATTTAAAAGATGCGCCCGATGTTAGAGCCAGACCCATGCATTCATTCAGTCAGTCTTTTTTTGAACCGCATAATTCTATAATTATGGTCGCGGGGAGGCTGCCACCAATCTCAGCCAACTCTAGGCGATGGAAGGGTACACCCTGGACGACTCGTCAGGCCAGGGGAGATTTGGAACAGACAATTAACCTACTGTGCATGTTTTTGGACTGTGGGAGGAAACCAGGAGAAAACCCACGCAAGCACCCAGAGAACATGGATACTCCATACAGAAATCGAACCCAGGACCTTCTTGCTGTGAGGCGCTAACCACTATACCACCATGCCATCCAGACCCAAGCAATGTAAAATTAATAATAATAATAATAATAATAATAATAATAATAATAATAATAAAGGGCAGTGGTGACCTGATGGTAAAGGTGCTGGATCACTGATCCTAAGGTTGGGGGTTCGAGCCCCACTTCCCTTGGGTTGGTACTGTTCCCCCGAGTGCAGCTAACTGGGTTATCAAAGGCCGGCCATGTCTCTTACTGTCTATGGTGGGCGGTTCCTGTAAAAGAACCATTGCTGACTTTCGACAAGAGTAGCTGCATAGCCGTCAGAGTGTTTCTGCCCTAGGATGGCCTTGCGAGCTGTCTATGGTGTACTCTGCTCTCGCCCAAAGTCGGCCGGGATGGGCGCCAGCCTCCCTGTGACCCTAATTAGGATTACGCAATTACAGAAAATGATGATGAAGAATGAATAATAAAAACCTGATGATAGATGGAGACTTACTTCAGGGAGTGCAAAGAGTGGGCTGGTTATTATTGTGCTATAAACCCTGACAGGGTGATGTGCATCATTAAAAAACGACTTTATTGATTTAAAAAGTAAAAAAAAAAAAAAAACACATTACCAGCCTTTGTAATAGTCTCTGTTCTGAAGATACAGGGTGACCACCACCCTTTTTTTACTTTTGAAATTGACCCCGCTGTAGACCCTATTGAATAGCATCATTAAAAATCAGAGTATTTTTCAAAGCTGTGAAATTGGGATGACTAATACTTGGATGATGCATCGTCTTCTGTGTGAAGTAGATTTATTTTATTATGCATGGATTGGCTGATTGCAGTCATCACCATGATGATTGTTCTACAGTCTCACACGTACCCAAACATTTATTCCGGCTCTGCCCCAGTTCACACACTTCTCCATTAGAAAAGTTCGACTCCCGTACCATCAAGGTGAATAATATTCTATCCGATAGAGTCAAATTCAATTGAACTGAATAGAGTTTTTTTTTTTTTCCCAGCACGTTCCTCCTTAATAATCTTAATGTGATATTTAGCCCATCAAGGCAGCGTGTTTCCACTTATCCACTGATTATGGATGACAATCCCTCCGTGTTACGTTTGTTTAATTTATTTTATGAATGATTCGCCAAAAAAAAAAAAACAACAACCCTTGTGTTTGAGCAGCAGCTTTATAAACGCCATGACCAGCCTTTCCTGTTAACGTATCGCCTATATTTCCATCTGAAGTACGGTGTCTCGCTTTCTTTCTTTCCTTCTCCTTGACGGCTCCACACATCTACCTTTCTCAGTTTTCCCTGCACGGCCGAGCTGATGTTTACGCTATCGATGTTTACGTTATCAATGTTTATGTTATTGCATCATACGGAGGCTTGTTGTTATTTTGATGCATCTCATTATGAGTTTATTTTAAACGGCACAAACTATTCTAATTTATTCGTTCGTTCGTTTTCTAAGCTGATTAATCCTCATTAGGGTCACGGGGAGGGTAGCGTTCATCTCGGCTGACTCTGGGCGAGGCCATGGTACACCCCGAACAGGTCTGATTGTGCGATGGCCTGGCGAACTGTCTGGAGTACACCAGACAGACCAACACTCACACAAACATTCATGCTCGCACTCGCACCAAGGTGCGATTTGGAAAAAACAATCCACCTACTCGGCCTGTTTTTGGACTGTGAGAGGAAACTGGAGGACCCGGAGGAAACCCATACAAACACAGGGAGAACATGTAAAATCCACACAGAAATGCCCGATCTGGGAATAGAACCCAGGCCTTTCTGGTGCGAGGTGGGAGTGCGAACCGTGACTCCACCGTGCTGCTCTCATGACTGCTCTAACCATGAAAAGCAAACAACAACAACAACAACAAAAGTAAAATCGCATTTTTGGTCCAAAACAAACTTCTTTAATCATTCACTATAAACTGTAGGGAAGAGTCTTATTGTAAAAAAAATTAATAAGTAAATGAATATGAATCAAATATTTTTGGGCAGTGGTGGCCTAGTAGTAAGGTGCTGGATCACTGATTCTAAGGTTGGGGGTTCAAGCCCTATTCTCCACGGGTTGTCACCGGCCCCCCGGTGCACTAACTGGGTTATCAAAGGCCGGCCGTGGTGTCTATGGTGGGAGGTTCATGTTAAAGAACCATTGCTGACTTTTGTAAAGAGAATCTGCATAACCATCAGTGCGTTTCTGCCCTGCGATGGCCTGGCGAGCTGTCCAGGGTGTCCTCTGCCCTCGCCCGGAGTCGGCTGGGATGGGCACCAGCCTCCCCGTGATGCTAATTAGGATTAATCAGTTACAGAAAACGAATGAATGAATAAAATATTTTAAGTTAATATTAATTTGCAGGTACGTCCCATACAGTAGATCGCGATGATGTAATCTCAGTAATTCACAAAGAAAACGGTCTGTGTTAACCAAAACAAGACACCCGGTCTGTCCCAGTACTGCTTCTGTAATCCGATTACTTTAAATCAACTCATGTTCTGTTGCCCCAGGTCGGAGCGAAACAAATGTGTGAGGACATTTATTAGTTGTTTCGGATTCGAGCTGATGTGTCTCCTTGTCTCTGTCTCTGCTCTTCCCTGCAAACTTCCTTCTCTGGCACTGGAGTCACTTTCCACAGCGAGTATTGGCTTTACCTCGTAATTCCCACTTAGTTTTTGCCAGGACTGCTGGTACCCACGTGGGGCTTTGCCATCTTGTAAACGAGGGCCGCGTTTATGGAAGAATCAAGTGTAAGAGCTGGCAGAGAAGCCGGTGAATGAACCACGTGAGAACCGCCCGGGGATTGTGCGTGCGGAAATACGAACATCTCGAGGAGTTTGTAAACACATTTTGTAATGAAAAGTGGTTCGAGAATCGACGTGTGTGGAGCTTTAGTCCCGGTTCATTTCGTTTTAATCAAATAATTATTTACTATTTCAGAACTTGAACTCTTCTAATTCACGTTCACGCTGCAGTTCATCATAATCGGTGGCTATTTTCAAATGGAGCGGCTTGGAGTTAATCGCTAACCCGAATGCGTTCCACGTCTGATCTACAATTACATTTACAGCTGGTACTCAAGTCTTTCTTGCTGATTTCGTTGCTCGCCTTCATGCTAATTACTCCAAATTAAAAGGAAGAGAGCGATTACCCCCGGCTCTAAAAGTATGCTTTAATTAAGCAGTGCATTTATTTTATACGCTAATGAATGCAAACTTATTCTTCGTAAAAACTGTTAGAGCCCACAAAATTATTTCATGGAATTATGATGTAAACATGAAATGGGAGAATACTCATCATCATCATCATCATCATTATCATCATCATCATCATCATTCATTTTCTCCAACTACTTAATGCTAATTAGGGTCGCAGGAAGGCTGGCACCCATCCCAGCCAACTCTGGGCAATGGCAGAGGACACCCTGGATGGCTCGCCAGGCCATCGCAGGGCAGAAACACGCTGACGGCTATGCAGCGCTTCTTGTCGAAAGTCAGCAATGGTTCTTTTCCATGAACCTCACACCATAGACAGTGAGAGACATGGCCAGCCTTTGATAACCCAGTTAGTGCACTGGGGGAACAGTGACAACCGATTGAGACTGGCGCTTGAAAGCCCAACCTTAGGATCAGTGATGCAGCACCTTTACCACCAGGCCACCACTGCCCATCATCATCATAATCATTATCTTCCACCTATTCCGGGGTCGGGTCGTGGACGCAGCAGCCTAAGCAATAAGGTCCAGACGTCTCTATCCTAAGTCTCCTCCAACTCTTCCGGGGGGGACACCTAGCTATTCCCAGACAAGCCGAGAGACATAGTCCCTCCAGCGTGTTCTAGGTCGACCTCGGGGTTTCTTCCCAGTTGAACATTCCCGAACCCCCACGCCACAGATGCGTTCACGAGGCAGCTTTTCTTTCTTCTGTGTTTACGCCGAATGTGTTCATCTTTTCTTCTCAGATCCTCCCGTGGTGGAGCCAGTCTACCAAGACGTCCGCTCTCCGAACTACAAGACTGTCATTTTGCGCTGCATCGTTCTCAAGTCCAATCCCAACCGTATAGCCGGCGCACGTTGGTATCGGAACACGTTTCCGATCCGCACCCCTCCGGTGGATCCTCAGGATGTCCCTCAGCTCCGTTTCATACTCGATCCCACCAACAACGGCACGTACGAGTGTAAAGTCAGCAACGGGGTGGGCACTTCAACTTGCACCTTCCTCATCTCAGGTATGCATTCATTATACACACACGTTGGGTTTGTGGAAATAAAGCATCAGCAACTTTTTTTTTTTTTTTTAAACGACTGCAACACTTGGAAATGGATCATTTTGGATAATTTGCTCGGTTGGATTAAATCTGAAGAGAATGGAGAATATAGCTTGTTGAATTGCTGGCAGAAATATTGCGCTGTAAAGCAACATATTAATATCACTTTGAAGGTGAAGTAATTATTTCCGATAATTTAATTTCAGTTTATTTATTAAAGTTCAGAGCTGATTTTTTTTCCCCAACCTTGAATTTTCTGTAGACCTTTGAGAAGGGAAACACCTTCAACTTTTTTTTTTTTTTTTTTTTTTTTTAATTTCCTTGGATTGCACCAAGTTTACCATACAACCCCCTTTGTAAATCAAATTAACTCGAGATTTGAAATATCCAGCGAATCATTTCTTTTCCTCCACCAGCTCAGCTAATTTCTTTTGGTGCTGTGTCTCATTTATAACCTAATCTACACACACACACACACACACACACACACACACACAAAGAACAAAATTATCCACAAGCCGGAAATGATCTACCAGTTTGATGATTGTTATCCACATCAGTCTCTGTCAGTTACACTCGGACACCGACATCTCTTCATGCTGATCTTCTTTTCCTTTCGGCTGTTCCCTTCAGGGGTCGCCACAGCGAATCATCTGCCTCCATCTCACCCTATCCTCTGCATTTTCTTCATTTACACCAACTACCTTCATGTCCTCCTTCACCACATCCATGAATCGTCTCTTTGGTCTTCCTCTGGGCCTTCTGCCTGGTAGTTCCAACCTCAGCATCCTACTACCAATATACTCACTATCCCTCCTCTGTACATGTCCAAACCATCTCAATCTACTCTTCATGCTAATATTGTTCGGAATTAGCGATTTGTTATTAGCGAACAATATTAGGTAAAGTCCATTGGGTTTTTTACACCCGAGTTGTAGTGGCTCATCAGGCCGGTGCTTATCCCCGGTTTCGTGGGGGTCTAACTGGGATTTGAACACACAACCTCGTGATCATGAGGGCAGCACCCTAATCACTACGCCACCAGCCCCACTTAATGAACAATATTAGCACGAAAAATATTACTCTTCATTTTAATATTGTTCGTTAATAGCAAATCGCCAATTCTGTTGGTCTTGTTTTGTTGCCGATTGGCTGGTGATTATGTTGAGCGGAAGAAAGATAACTGTATCATCATCTATCTCTGATGGTTGCACACCTATGCCATACCCCCCAACCTGAAACCTCCCCCCAAAAAAAACATATCTTGCAGGTTCTCTGAAATTCCCATCTGACCTGTGCTTTGTTAGTGGGCCGGTGGCATAGTGGTTCAAGTGCTGGGATCATGACCGGGAGGTTGTGTGTTCAAATCCCAGTTAGACCCCCACTGTGCTAAGACTCCCAGGCCAGATCTCAACCACAAGTGTGCCTCTGTTCACCCGGCAGTATAAATGGGTACCAGTAAAAATATACTGGGAAGGTAACCTGCGATGGACTAGCGTCCCATCCAGGAGGAGTTGAACTCCTGGTCGCTTCACGCTACAGAAACTGGGAAGAAAGCACCGCCCTGATGAGCCGCTAGGCTCGGGTCTAAAATGCCCACAAGGCTTTACCTTACCTTTACTTGTGCTTTGTCTCAGTAAACTTTCTCAGACAAATACATTTCTTGTGCTTTATTCATCAGCTGGAACAACACTTTTTGTTGCTGTGTCGTGGAAACAGCTCTGCATTTCCTACCTCAAGCATTTTTGCAGGAATTACATTATACCGCGTTATTAGAAATTCACATTCGAGTTGCAGTGCCAGCAGAAATTGGACTGGCGATATGTTCATCAGTATTGCTGTTTTCTAGCTGAGGTTCTTACCGTAGCTAATTTTTGCTAATTATTCACATTCTAAAAATTGTGGGGGACCAATAATGCAAAAGATCATGTGATTAAAGTTTTGAAAATGGCAGGCAAAAAAGCTTGAAAAAGTATTCGGTCCGTCTGCTTCATCACCCGTCACACCCTTCACAGGTATTTAAAGCCTTGAGGGGGTTTTATGAATGTGAGGCCAATATATAGAAGCACGGTTGATCCAATCCGAGTTCAGGGTAGCAGTCGTCATTTTGATTGTTCACCGTGAGCGATATCTGAAGAGCGTTTATGAATGGCAGGGACGTTCGAGGAGGACCATGTGATCGATAGTGTAAACTCTCAATGAGTTTTTGCAAATGCAAGGCAGGAGCACAGGTGAGTTGTCAGCGTTCGCTGTTGTATTTGTTACGGACGCGTATCTCACACAGTTGATTAGATTATGCACAATCATGCACGACGTCCAGTTCTTGGACGCTCACAAACGTCTAATGAATGAGATTGAAGTGCACAGGACGGTAATATTAGTTGTGCACAGAAGCTTTCACGTTCTTTATATTGAAACTGATAATTTATGCCTCGTACGAGTCTGATATTATTGCAGAGACACATCTCATTGTCCTGCAGAGAGGACACCACCGCAATGTCTCCTGTTCTGAGAAGCCTTTTAATCACTGGTTCAAATACAGCAAAAGCCCGAGCCATGTGTTCGAACTCGCGTCGACGTTTTGTATTTATAAAACCATCCAACTGTGTTTCATTTTTTTTTTTTAATGTATTTTACTCCATTTTCTCTCAAATTTAGTTGTATCTGATTTCAACCCATCTGGTAGTCCCGTCCCTATCACACGACCAGCCCTCGTACGAAAGAGTTCACAGACAGTTTTTTTATGCAAAAACCCCCAAACAAACAAAAAACAACCCCCCCCCCCCGCCATCAAAACTACTTACGTTTTTATGTGAGGTGCGCATCTGTGTGCGAGTCTGTATGTGTGTGTGTATTTATATTTTATTTACATCTTATGCATTATTTTTGAATGTTTGTTATTATAAGCATTTATAGCGTTGAATATGTATTTATTGATATTATATACACATATATATGTACGTAAATGTCAGTCGGGGGGGGGTTGATCCTACTTCATGGAATTCAGCGGTCGCGCGGGGGGGGGTGTCTCTCGGTCCCTATTAACCACGGAAAGTGAGAGATCCCTGTAACTCCCACGGACTCCCGATTATGGCTGGCTGTGGCGCTATCCTGGATTCTCTGGGTTAATAGTCACACACTTGTGAATGCTCCAGTCGTGAGCCTGCTGATTGTTTAATTTTAATACAATGCTGTTTTAGTAACATGAACCAAATGGAGCGGTAGAATTTCCTGGAATGATGGAACCCGATGGGGTCGTGGGCTTGACGAGGGAGTCTGTGTGGGCTTTGCTTGTGTGGGTTTACGCCTACGTTCAAATCACATACGTATGAAGCTGACTTGCTGTTCCAAATCGCCCCAAGTTCAGAGTGTAAATGGTGATTGGTGTGTGTGTGTGTGTGTGTGTGTGTGTGTGTGTGTGTGTGTATGTGTGTGTGTGTGTGTGTGTGTGTGTGTTGTCCTGTGATGGATTGTTTTGGTTCTAACCTGCCTTCGTCCACAGTTTTTTGAGATTCTGTCCTCCGAGTAGGATTAAGCTGTTCAGCAAATAAATGAATGAATCAACCCTTTATGGGGCAAGACAGTCCCAAGCACCTTATGACCTTTAAACAACCTTTGGTCACTTGCAGAATTTCCTGTTCGAGAGCGAAAAAGCTTATCACTGACTCAGTGAGACATCCTTCTCAGCGTGGCAGCCAAAGCATGCTATTGCTATCACCGACCTCCATCTACCCACTTCTCACAGCTACAAAAACCCTTCAGTGAGATATATATATATATATATATATATATATATATATATATATATATATATATATATATATATATATATATATTTAAGATTACAAGCTGAAACAATTCATTTTTTCCCTTTGTGAAGTAGATACGGTGATACAAGCCACATTATTTTTTTCTGCTAAAGACACGTTCTGTTATAGCTGTCGTCTTTGGAATAAATTGCTCACTGACCCGTCCATGTTCTCATGCACCGGCTGGTGAAATGAGCTCAAGATTAGTTTTTTACAGACTAGAGGACGTCTTCGAAGATTCCCTGAACACCGCGCGTGTGTGTGTGTGTGTGTGTGTGTGTGTGTGTGTGTGTTCACATACACCGAACTTGTTTAATTTGACTCCTTTTGAATTTTTCAGCACACCACCTACGATATAATTGGGACATGACCCGTATTGTAACACTCGCCACGTGCCAGTCCATTTCCAGTTATTTAATGTCGGAAGCGGCACGTTACTCGACAGTGTTCATTTCAGCCGTGATCTTGTATTGTCATGCTGTTCCTAGAGGTTGAGTCGATGCATGCCATGTCATGGTGAGAGTTTCAGGGGAATATAGAGGCTCTTTTTCAGGAAACGTCAACAGTATCTTGTGAAAAGAAGGCAACTCGGGCGGATTGAAAAACCGGTCACGATTTTCAATTAAATAAACAAAAGCGAGCTTTTGGAATATATTTTCCTTTTGTGACAGTCCAGCAATCATTCACCATAATTAATATCCATTCAGTAATTCCCCCCATGTGCACAGGTTTAGCATTGAATTTATTTGTCGCCCGCCACAGTATTTTTTATATTATATATATACATATATCTCTTATGTAAATGGAGCTGTCAGCTTTAAACATCTGTTAATTATTTACATTCCAAACTTTTTTTTTTTTTTTGGAGCAACTAATAATGCTAATATGGTGGAAACTTTCTTCAGACGCTGTGTCAGTTTCTTGCACTGCCACCTAGTGAAACATTCCAGATTGACATAAGGCATCTCAGCCCCAACAGTAGCCTGACGGTGACCCTGGTTGAGTTCACAACAATAACATAAGTCCAATTTTTTTTCACTGGTTAAAGGTTGCCAGTGTACTGAATGTGGACTGTGGTGGCACGGTGGTAAGGTGCTGGACGACTGATCCTAAAGTCGGGGGTTCAAACTCCAGTATCAGCAGGTTGTCATTACTGTCCCCCCAGTACAGCTCACTGGGTTATCAAAGGCCGGCCAAGTCTCTCACTGTCTGTGGTGAGAGATTCATGTCTAAGAACCATTGCTGACTTTCATCAAGAGGAGCTGCAGCGTGTTTCTGCCCTGCGATGGCCGGGTGAGCCGTCTCGGGTGTGCCCTGCCCTCAAACAGAGTAAGGTTGAGATGGGCGCCGACTTCCTTGCAACCCCAATTCAGATTAAGTGGCTCAGAAAACGAATGAATGAATGTTACTAGACAAGTGACTTTATGTCGTAAGATCTTTTAAAATGTGCATGTACCATATTTTTGGACTATAAGGCGCACTTAAAATCCTTTAATTTTCTTGGAAATTGCCGGTGCGCCTTATAACCCAGTGCACTTTATGTGTGAAAATGGGATGTTCAGTGGTTACTTGATGATATTGCGCCTTATAATCCGACACACCTTATATCCCACAAACTAGAGTATGTATCATATGAAAATAATAAGCATGAATAGCATGAAAAAAAAAGCAGCCCCAGCCTCCACCCGAATACCATTCTGTGTTTTTATTTTTGATCATTGGTGGTGCCGTTGTGCTTGTGTTGAGAAAAATCCAAAGCCGCAAGCCTTGGAAAGAGTCACTAGCCTTATAATCTGCCAAAAATGAAACTTTTCAGTGGCTTTGATGCATCAGGTCAACACAACACAAATGCATCTGATATTGGAGTCATTGTTTCAGAGCATCCAGATGTTTCAGTAATGTCATCATGGTACTCACATCAAATCAATCCTGTTCGTCCTGGAAATATCTACTATTTGGGTCATACCTCAAATAATAATTTGGGAAAATAAAGCGTAAATTATTAATTAGTGCTGATGTCTTTTTTTTTTCCTCTTCAAACCCACACACCAGCTCGACCATATGTTGCTGAATTTTACTTCGACACACCGAACCCCGTCCGCATCCTGAAAGGCAGCAACTACTCCTATAACTTGCAGTGGACACAGAAGGAACCGAACACCACGGACAAAGTCATCGGCTATTGGATCAGCGTGCAACAGGTAACGTACAGAGAGTGTCACGCAACACCTGAATCCGATCAGTGCTCCAAAGATTCATATCTGTGGTTGTGTTCAGATTGATACACGAAAAGGAATTCAAGTCAACTTAAAAAATGAATGACTGGGTGAAAGAACCATGTATGCCCACATGGAAATAGCGCCCCCTCTCATGTGTAAAGCACACTATCTGTTTGTTCTGAATATTGTCCATATCACTTGAAAGGAGACATTTCTTAATCGGACCATTGATATCACTTGATAGTTTGAGAGACCCCCTTCCCCTCCCCCACACTCACTTCAATTCTGCTGAATTAAGGTGATTGGGTGGCCTATTGGAAATGGAAGTCTGGACATGCACTCCTTTTTTCATTCCCTCCTTTTCTTCCTTTCTTATTTGCTTGCAGGTCATTGAATGTTGCTGCGAGTGAATGAATAGGCTGAACAAATGTTTGTTTATAATAGGAGTCGGGGGAATAGCATAGTCCGAGCTGAGAGCAGATCGATGTGAGCTTGTGCTGCATTAACAACACTCTCGGAAGACGCCCCTCAAAGGACACACACACACACACCCTTCAATCGGCCTGCCTCCCCCCCCCCCCCCCCCATCCCGCCCTCCCCTTCATCACTAAGATACTCGGATCCATCACACAGTTTCCTTTTTTGGCATCGCACTCCCTTTTTCGCCTACTGCCCTATATTTCCTTTCTCCATTACTCAGTCCCATCTTCTTTTACCAGCTCGACTTCCTGACGCTCGCTTGCTCTCGCCCCCCCAACCCCGCCCCCTCTCTCTCTCTGCTGTTCTGTTTTCCAAATGTGTCACTTTTCACATCTTCGTCTTATTTCCCTTCTGCTTTTGCCTTTTGACACTTTTTGTGAGGCTTTTCTTTTTTTATTCTTTCTATGCCTGTGTATAAAGATTAAAATAAATAAGACCTTCAGTTCAGTGATAATAATGTAGGAAATCTCTTTCCTGGTTATATCCGGAAAATCCACCTCGGATCCTTCTGTGGTGAATTTTTTTTTTTTTTTTTTGAGGAAGATATAAAGGAAAAAAAAGGCAGTACTTTCGAGTTCGAGTTAGAACATCCTGGGATTGAGCTTGGTGATGCATGTACTCCCTGTGCATGCATAGGATTCCTCTGGGTTCTCTGGTTTCTTCCCATAGTCAAAAGACATGGCTAATTCAGGTGGCTGTTGAAGATTACCCCTGGGTTTGTGTCTGTGTGTGTGTGTGTGAATGCTTGTATGTATGTGTGTATATATATATATATATATATATATATATATATATATATATATATATATATATATATATGTATACTTTGTATATATATATATGTATACTTTGTGTATATATGTATACGTATATACATATATATATATATGGGTATACCCAGAGTCAGCTAAGACAGGCTAAGTCAGCTAAGACAGGCTTCCCCCTGTCTGCGATAGTCTCAGAAATAAGAATTCCAGCAAGTAAATGAAATAAAAAGGTGATATAACCAGTAATGTACATATTTACTTCATGAGAACATTGGAATGCATGTTATTTATTATTATTATTATTATTATTATTATTATTATTCATTTCATTTTCTGTAACCGCTGCATCCTGGCGCCCATCTCAGCCAACTCCAGGTGAGGGCAGAGTACACCCTGCACAGCACGCCAGGCCATTGCATGGCGGAAACGCACTGAAGGCTTTGCCGCTACTCTTGTCGAAAGTCAGCAATGGTTCTTTTACATGAACCTCTCACCATAGACAGTGAGAGACATGGCTGGCCTATGATAACCCAGTTAGCTGCACTGGGGGGGACAGTGACAACCTTGTGGAGAGTGGGACTCGAACCCCTAACCTTTAGATCAGTGATCCAGTGCCCTATACCACTAGGCCACCACTGCCCTATTATTATTATTATTATTATTATTATTAATAATAATAATAATAATAATAATAATAATAATAATAATAATTAATAAATTATTTATTTATTTTTTTAATTTTTTTTTTTAACCAACCTGATTGAAATTATTTTTTATTCCGGCTAGTCTGTAACTATGCTTTGGTTTATATATTTTCCACAACTCATCCATTTTTTCCTTCATAGCTGCATTTGTATTTTTTATGATCAGCTATCATTTTTGTCTCACAGGTTTCATGTTCAGATTATACGTTTCATGATGAAATATTGTTGTTACACCTCAGGATGCAACAGTACTGCTGACGGGTATTAATCAGATACCATACACATTGCCTGATATTTGTACTTGTTTATGTACTATGAATGTTCTCAAACCAATTATCTTCACACATGATATGTGATGACACAAAATAGCCCCGAGCTGCATATTTTTCAAGATTAGTGAGCAAATCAAAACATATTGAAAAGTAAAAATATGCACCAGAGAAAATATAGCGTCATTCTACAGCGCACAAAACCTGAACCGCGACAGCTGCAAGCAAATACTGATTGCTTAACACTTATAGCTTTACACAAGTACCAGAAAACACATGTCCATGCCGTAATACATCCCTGGCACTGGACTTCCTATTGCTCATAGTATAACTGAATATCAGCCAGAATAGTGAATGACTGTAAATAACACACAACCTTTGATACACTAGATTCAGTCAACGGCGGACATAATCTTGTGATGGCACTGAAAATCCGCAGTGTTTGGGTGCTTTAGAAAAAGTAATATTTTCGACGAAAATGAATCAATAATCCGCAATAGAGGATTAAACCAGTAATCTGTGATTTGAAGATTATATTCCCAAAATAGAAAGCACTACAGGAAACTCACACTTCCATGAGCAATCCAAGCGATGTGGTGCCTTGCGCAAATATTTCCTTCCTTGAGACTTTTGGTGTTTTACAAGCTGGAATTGAACTGGACTTAAATACATCTGACAAAATGTTTTTGAGTTGTGTTGGACATCATTTGTGAGTCCATTCGTCTCTTTGTTTATCTGTTATCAAAATCCAGATCACACCCATGATGATTTTTTTTTAGATTTTGCAATGTCAAGGTCAGAGGTGAAGGTCAGATCAAAGGCACAAGTTTTAGAGCACTTACAATTGTGAAACAAGTGCTGGTACGATGAAACACATACCATGGAAAGCACATGGATTTATAAACGAGACTCTTACCTGTGATCTTTGAAAGACAAACGTCAGGCATCTTGTAAATAAGTACAGTGATACCTTGTCTAACAAATTTAATCCGTTCCGAGGTCGAGCTCATAAGCCGAAAAGTTCGTTATATGAAACGATTATTCCCAAAAGAAATAAGAGAAAAACAATTAATCCGTTCTAGCTCCCTCCCAAACTCATATAACCTGTCACAAACACGTATATTTAACCGTATGTATTAAAGATAAACATGTAAAAACAATAAATATTTCATAATAATAATACATGTACATTAACATGAATAATAATTAATAATAAACAATAATAAAATAAGAATAAACAATAAGTCAGCGAACTCTTTTGATCACCAACTGCGGTGATGTCACATGGACAGGCACGAGGTGACATGTAACAGAGGAGGAGGAGAATTTTGTGCGTGTGCATGCTACAAATGCCAGCGAGGAAAGGCTCGTATGCCAGCGAGGAAAGGCTCGTGGTGAGCTGATGCTTCTCAAATAGTGGGGTGGTGTGATGCTGGGGGGCACGTATGACCCTGGAAAACATTCTTTTTTGCCATGCTGCACTAGAATTAAGTGTAATTGCACATCCACTACAGTAGTTGGCAGTGGCATTCTCGTTGCTCTATGATGTAGGGAAAATGTACTGAGAAAACGATATGAAGTGCAGTAAGCACTATTTATAGTTGCGCGTGGGGCACTGGGGGGGGGTCATGAAATGTATTTTTTTCTTCCGAGAGGGGGTGTCACAGAAAATAATTGAGAAGCACTGCACAAGCGTTGTGCGGGGGAATATACGCAGAAAAATACGAGGCTAATCGACCCGGAAAAGCCAGATTTTTGGTGGGTTCGAAGCTCGTCAGATGGAAAAAACGTTATTCGGGACACTTGTTCGACGAGGTACTACTGTGTCTTGTTTCCCTAACTGGTGAATGATATTATAAGGTAAGTACATATTTACGTAAAATCAAAACCCATACACAGCTGATTTGATTCATTATTCATGCTGCATGGGAGAGGCACTTCTCACTCCCACCATTTCTCACAGTCCACCGGTTGGTTTACACAATGTCCACTGTTTAAAGTATTTTTGTTCCACTTGGCGGAGCTAAATTTAGCAACAATTAGAGAAACAAGTCTTCAGGAATTTGTCTCCATCAGCTTTGTACATCTGGATCCTGTTATTTTTCCCATTTCTTTTAACAATGTGCACAAAATCTGTCAGGCTGGATGGAAACCATGGTGAACAGCCACAGATTTACCCTCGGATAGAAGTCTAGGCTTTAAGTGGGCCATTTTTCTGTTGTAGCTCAAAAATAACAACCCTGTCAGTGTGGCTTTGGCAGAATGTTCAGGGTCATTGTTCTGCTGGAAGATGAACCTCCTTCCCAGTCTCCAGTCATTTGAAGAATAGAACTTTTTTCAGCCTTTGGTTTCATCCATCCGTCATGACTTTAACCAGAATTAGTTTTCCTATTCCTTTGTTGATGCCAGTGTCATGCTTCCCTGTACTGCATACAGGATTTATGTAGTTATGTTCACGAGGGCCAAAATTCTATGCCAGGTTCCAGTTTAGGAGGGTGACCTGGTATTCTAGTCCTTCTCAAAACATTAGCATATTGTGATAAAGTTCATTATTTTCTGTAATGTACTGATAAACATTAGGCTTTCATATATTTTAGATTCATGACACACAACTGAAGTAGTTCAAGCCTTTTATTGTTTTAATATTGATCATTTTGACAAAAAAGTAAAGAAAAACCAAAAAGCCCTATCTCAAAAAATTAGCATATTTCATCCGACCAATAAAAAAAGTGTTTTTAATACAAAAAAAAATCAACCTTCAAATAATTATGTTCAGTTATGCACTCAATACTTGGTCGGGAATCCTTTTGCAGAAATGACTGCTTCAATGCGGCGTGGCATGGAGCCAATCAGCCTGTGGCACTGCTGAGGTGTTATGGAGACCCAGGATGCTTCGATAGCGGCCTTAAGCTCATCCACAGTGTTGGGTCTGGTGTCTCTCAACTTTCTCTTCACAATATCCCACAGATTCTCTATGGGCTTCAGGTTAGGAGAGTTGACAGGCCAATTGAGCACAGTAATACCATGGTCAGTAAACCATTTAGCAGTGGTTTTGGCACTGTGAGCAGGTGCCAGGTCGTGCTGAAAAATGAAATCTTCATCTCCATAAAGCTTTTCAGCAGATGGAAGCATGAAGTGCTCCAAAATCTCCTGATAGCTAGCTGCATCGACCCTGCCCTTGATAAAACACAGTGGACCAACACCAGCAGCTGACATGGCACCCCAGACCATCACTGACTGTGGGGACTTGAC